>JAPXFY010000013.1:67785434-67797934 GCA_030674185.1 Monoplex corrugatus
AAACTTGTTTCACATCTTAGCTGATCCTCACCCTGTCAGAATATGAACCCACCATAAAACATGTACATGTTCCACAGCTCAGCCTATTCAAATCTGTGCAAGATTTACACACGTTTTGTGTTTGAAACGTGCACTGCCAATTGCGCCAACCTGTCACACTATACACCTTAGACATGCGTCACAACACAGTAAAATCACCTCCTGCTGATCGCTGCTATGAACAGCGATAGCAATATCCTTGTTTCAAATCAGAGTTTTTGCCTCAAGCTTTTCTGTCCCTCCCCAAACCAGCAATATGCTTGTTTCTTTTTCAATTCAAACCTCCTTAAGCGTTTCTTTCTCTTCCAAGACCACTATTAACCCTTTTTACAATGTCTACCTGCATTAATTTGCATACATCTGCATCCAATAAACTGACTCGGGACAAGGGGTGAAACAAAAGCAGAAGGAGAGGCAGTAACTGAAAAATAAAGAAGAATGAGGTGGAGGGGGAGGAGAGAGAGAGAGGGAGGGAGAGGGGAGACTGAGAGAGGGGGGAGAGAGAGAGAGAGAGAGAGAGAGAGAGAGAGAGAGAGAGAGAGAGAGAGAGAGCACAGAGAGAGTGAGAGTGAGAACAAGAGTGAGAGGGAGAGAGAAAGAGTGAGAGAGGAGAGAGAGAGAGAGAGAGGAGAGAGAGGAGAGAGAGAGAGAGAGAGAGAGAGAGGAGAGAGAGAGAGAGAGAGAGAGAGAGAACAGAATGAGCACATAAGAGAAAAGAAAGAGACTGCAGTGAAAGAGACAGACAGACAAAGACTGTCTTCACGAAAAGTCACCACCAATAAATATTCTCGCTATTTCAGGAACACCTCCGGGCTAAGATTTCACAACAGTCAGACGGCTGCTGTACTGCATCAACTTACAATCTAGTTAGTAGGGCTAGCGCTAACCATAAAACTTGTGGACCAGAAAAGGGAAGTAACATTGAAACGACCTGACAGACTGGTGTGACAGGTTACCTCAACAAGAAAAAAATCATTAAAACCAGTTGGATGACTTGGTGTCAAATTCAAGTTCATATTGCTTATAGCCCAGCTGACTACAAGAGCTATATCATGTCAAAAATGACAACCCGGTTAAGATAAAAGACAACAGTTAAAAACCATACTCACCGTTAACCTTGCAAGTCTAAAATGCAGTTAAAGTAAAACAGATGTAAAATCATATCAGGTGAAATCTATTGATCTCTTGTAAAAACTGGAAAATCGCATCAGGAGGGACATCTCGGAAGAGGTTCTTTAAGGAGTCTGCTGTGAAGTGCTTTTGTCTCACATTGTACAAGTCCCAGCAATCAAACGGCTCATCACATGCTACACACCTTGGTGCTTCTTTATTTTTTTAAAAGGTACGAATGAGTGTAGTATGTGTGACCCACATGTAACCTACATAACACTCTTTCTTATGGGTTCCCTGCAGCAGATGGGATAATGTCTTTAAGTTTAGGATGGATTTGGAAAAGTTTGTTATCTGTCTGTTTATTCCAATCCTCCTGCCACAGGTTTCTTACGTAACTGTGTACTTTCGATTTTACATCTGTGTAGGGAATGATGACTCGGTGTGTTGGTTACCTGAACAAGTAAAAATCATTAAAACCGTCTGACAGATCAGCGTGTTGGTTACCTGAACAAGTAAATATCATTAAAACCAGTCTGATGACTCGATGTGTTGGTTACCCGAATAAGGCAAAATTATTGAAACCAGTTTGACAGCTATGTTGGTTATCTGCGCAAGCAAAAGTCACTGAAACCAATTAGACAGATCGGTGTTATTGTTATCATTATTTTTGTTTAAAGCCCAGCTGACTGCATATGTGTACGATACTTCAACAGGAAAAAAAGGAAAAAGAAAATTAAGTACGAATGTCAGTGCATTTGCACGCATAATCTAAGAATATGCCCCTGTCGTTGACCACTCCGTCCAATTTACTGCACACGGGATTTAAAAAACATACCTGAATACATATTCAAACATAACTAAGGACACTACAACACAAAAATGGCCTAAACTACCTAACATTGCTCCTACACAGCACATTTCCTTAGGGCTAAACATGCTGTCAATAATGTATATCCAATTATCAATCCGAAGAGAAAGTATGTTTACAAGGCTTTACAGAAAATATGCAGGCGAATGGACCAGCAAGGCAGAAAAATGATACAAAGAGATGACAGAAAGCACAGGAGGAAGCAAGAAACAAAGAAAGTGATAGAAAAGAGAAAATTTCTTGCACAGAATTTCCAGAGCAAGGAAAAAAACATTGAAACCAACATGACAGATCTGTGTGTTGGGTTACCTGAATAAGGAAAATACACCAAAATCAGAGTGACTGATAGATTGGTATGTACGGTCTCCTGCAAATTTGTCCCACTACCTCAACTTCCGTGGCTACCTGTAACTCTTGCTGGTGGGGAATTCTAAGCCCTGACACCTGTTACACGCATTATAACAGCATACCTGCTGCTCTGTCTGCCAGGAACTGTGATGGTGCACATTTGTTTCTTGTTGATGAAATTCACAAATTTCTACACAACTAAAACTAAAACACCTGCATTGCTTGTCCTTTGACGGACACAGAGGGAAAAAAAAGGTGGCATTGTATTGTGACACCATGTCTTCATAACAAAAAGGCAGCCTAGTCTTGAAATAGGAAGTAAAGAGCAGCTCGTAAGGGGAAAAAACCTGATAGCATATTTCAACAACACTACATAAGCAAACTACTAAAGAAATAAGTACACACACACAACTGATAGCAAAAGGCAAGACACACACACACACACACACACACACACACACACACACACACCACAACCACACACACGCTCCTATACTGTTCAAATATTTAAACATAAGCACTCTTTCAAGCTACTGCTAGCTGTTTCCTTTTGGGTTTTACCTTACCAGAGACACTGACCGCTGCAAGTCTTCGGGGGGACTTTCAAAATGACTTAAATGTGATCAGGAGTAAACCTGCTTGAACTCTCTCTCTCCCTCCCTCCATCTCCCTCCCTCCCTCTCTCTCTCTCACACATACACACACAACCATATTTTATATTTATAGCCCTGTTTGATTTCTCTCTCTCTCTCTCTCTCTCTCTGGGCAGCCACAGTATGGAAACAAGGGTTTGATTGATGAGTTCACCAGTTCAACGCACCTGACTATGGCCAGACATTACACAGTATTATGAGTACACTGTTCAGAAGGAACACACACAAACACAGACAGACAGACAGACAGTCAGGCAAACAGACAGACAAACATAAAGACACACGCTCACACTCAGACGCTGACACAGACACACACACATGTGCACACATATACACACAGAGGCACACACAAACAGAGGCACACACACACACACACGCACGCACACACAGATGACAGACAGACAGACAGACAGACAGACACACACACACACACTCACACGATGACCACCAACAAGAAAGCAAACAGATGGTTCTAATCAAAACATGCAAGCAAAATACAGACACACGCAGAACCAAAACCAACCAACCAACCAAACGAACAAGCAAACAATGAAAATAACCAACTAACACACAGTGACTCACACAGCAAAGTGAGTGTGTGTGTGTGTGTGTGTGTGTGTGTGTGTGTGTGTGTGTGTGTGTGTGTGTGAGAGAGAGAGAGAGAGAGAGAGAGAGAGAGAATTGAAAAAATTAAACAAAAGAGGAAGGAAAAAAAAAAGAAAGACACCACAACCACCATCACACATAAACCACACACACGTACTTACAAGTTACACACACACACACACACACACGCACACACACAGTGACACACACACACACACACACACACACACACACACACACACACACACACACACACACACACACACACACAATGTACTTACAAACACACATTTACCTTGCCAACTTGCCAACAGTGCCACACACTGTGACCCAAACCAAAAAAAGCTCAGGTGACAAGTACATGTATGGTATCAATACCAGCAGTCCAAGCACGCATTACATGCTTGAGAGCAGTGACTGCACTGGCCTGGTATGCCAACTGCATTGCAGCCATGCTTGAGAGTAGTGACTGCACTGGCCATGTCAACTGCATGCAATCATGCTTGAGAGCAGTGACTGCACTGGCCTGGTCATGCCAACTGCACTGCTGCCATGCTTGAGAGCACTGACTGCACTAGCCTGTGTCAACTGCATGCAGCCATGCGTGAGAGCAGTGACTGCACTGGCCTGGCCACATTGTCAACTGCATGCCGCCACACTTGAGAGCAGTGACTGCACTAGCCATGTCAACTGCATGCAGCCATGCTTGAGAGCAGCAACTGCACTGGCCTGGTCATGCCAAGTGCATTGCAACCATGCTTGAGAGCAGTGACTGCACTGGCCTGTCCATGTCAACTGCATACAGCCATGCTTTTGAGAGCAGTGACTGCACTGGTATGGTCATGCCAACTGCATACAGCCATGCTTGAGAGCAGCGACTGCACTGGCCTGGTCAGGTCTATTGCATGCAGGAGGTATGCAACCCAAAAGTTATCCTTTACAAAGAACTTTCCGCAAGACCCTGGCTCACGGCACAGGGTACCCACAGCTGCAATTCACGGACATCTGTATAACTGTGAGCTGGTGACAGACCATATGTACAGGCATCACCACTGCAAAGGAGAAATGAACTTGACGGGGGTTGTAAAGAAAAGAGAGATGGAAAGCTGTGGCAGCAACCAACCAACCACAGCCATCAGCCTTCATGTGTGGCACCTGTGCCAAAAACCATCATTCAAGCAAGAATTGCCTTGTTCAACCACAGCTGATGCTGTTCCATGGCCAACCCAGTTCTAAACCAGACACATTCACTGTCTAATCAGACAAAAGAAACCATCATAATCATCACTAAAACAGCATTTAGTCTTTTTGACAAATAAGTTGAAGCATAAAGGTGTTCAACTGCGCGCTCATGACCATATCATCAGAAACACTGACTGATGTGCTCATTAAAACTAGGCTAGCATGTCATGAGAAGTACTGATGAAAGTGTTTAAACGAGGTTGACTGCGTCATAAGCAGCTATGATGGATGTTGTCCAAATGAGGTTAGTGCGTCAAAGCAGTTCTACACACGATGACCGCACCAGAAATATTGACCAGTGGCTTTCAAAACAGGATAATATATGTACGCTTGCAGAAGTTAATACATATCAAATCTGTACTGATAAATAACCAACTATCATACCTGCCATCTGGCACATCACAAAACCAATTTCTATAACTTGCAAGGAATACTGCCTAAAAAAAACATATATATGTGTTCCGCGCTAATTACCGATCGGTGCAATCTTAAAATCGCGCTGCGCGTTTTAACGATCATATAATTGCGCGGCAGTCTCGAGATTGCGTGAGTGAGATGATTTCATCAAGATCAAAGGCCTGGCGCTAATTGGTGAACACGGGCATTTATTGTGTGAGTGAGTGACGATCATATAATTGCGCGGCAGTCTCGAGATTGCGTGAGTGAGATGATTTCATCAAGATCAAAGGCCTGGCGCTAATTGGTGAACACGGGCATTTATTGTGTGAGTGAGTGAACACGGGCCAAGCGTGAAGGCATTTCATTCCAGTTCACGACTTTTGTCAGACAGAATCAAGAAACGTGCTACAACATCAACATGGATTTCAACAACTTAGAGGAACATATGAAAGGAATAAGAGACCAGCTTCTGGCTCCAAGGGGAAGTACGACGCCATCATCCAGCATCTTAACGATCCGACCTCATCTGTCTCTGCACATTTCAAGGCCTGGGTCAAGAAGAAGAAGTTTTCGATACAGAATATACCTGCGCTAGATGTCGTCAATTCCCTGGTAGTACCTGCGGATGAAAAGAACAGACCCCCTGGATTCAATTGCAGAAGAGTCGTCCACGCAGAGAAGATGTTTCAAGTTGTCAAAGATATCCACTGCCAAGAAACTCAGCATGCCGGATACAAAAAGACACTGGATCAAGTTCAGCGGCTATTTTACGGCATACCCCGCAGTTACGTCCAGGAGTTTACAAAAAACTGCCCAGTGTGCCAACTGTCTGCGTCACAAACGGTTAGACCACTACTGCGCCCAATCATTTCAAAAGGATTCCTACATCGAGTACAAGTAGATCTAATCGACATGCGCCACGATCCGGACGGCGACTATAAATGGATAGGACATTTCATGGACCACTTTTCTAAGTATCATGTCATCTTCCCCTTGAGAAGCAAGACAGTGCAAGAGGTGGCTGAGATGTTGCAGCAGCGAGTATTGAGCTATCTAGGTGTGCCAAGGATTTTCCACAGCGACAACGGGCGAGAATTTGTCAATCAACTTCTTGAGGCCCTGTTCGATCAGTGGGGAGGAGACGTCATCTTCGTCCGAGGACGCCCGCGCCATTCGCAGAGTCAAGGACTGATCGAAAACGGTAACAAGACACTGGAGAAAAGACTTGCTGCAATAAAAGCCGAACAAGGGATCACCAGCCAGACACCTTGGGCCTCTTGGCTTTCCCGCATCCAGTATGGACTGAATACCACCGTACAGGAATCAGTGAAGCAGACGCCATACGCTATCGTTTTCGGCCAACAGCCACAGTCCTCCTTTGTACCAGGCTCATCAGTTCCAATAATTGATGAAGAAGACTTGGATGACGAAATCACCCAAGAAGAGTGCCCAACTTCAGCTGACACAATCCCGTCGTCGCCAGAACCAGCACCCAGGACAACCCAGCCTCCAGAACCAGCACCAAGGACCACCCAGCCGCAAGAACCAGCGCCCAGGGCCACTCAGCCTCCAGAGCCCAAGACCCAAGAATCCCAGCATAAAAAAATCAGAGAAGTGGCAAAGAAAAACTATGAGGCAAACGCCGAGACGATGAAGAACAGGTGGCAGAAGCGAAAAAGAATTCAAGTCACAGAATTCGATATTGGGGACCACGTGACTGTCGACGTCCCGAAACTGGACAGGACCAGCAGCAAACCAAGACGCCTGCCAGCCGTAATTACGAAAATTACCGGAGACATTGACAAGCGGTATCACCTGGCTACAGAGTTCGGCACCACTGGAACATACCATGGAGGAGAGCTGATGGAATACAGCGGAATCATCATGCCCAAGACGGACACGACCATCACCCTGAGAGAAGCGGCAAGACAGGCATATCCGAGGAAACAACCCGCCAAGCTTCACTGCAAGTGCACTGGAAAATGCCTCACAACGAAGTGCCCATGCTGTAAGAAGAGAGAGGAATGCACAAGTCATTGCCATCCCACCCAACCACCCCATCCGCGAAACTGACGCCGTCCACAGCATCCTCCTTAAAGTCGATCAAAAGAATTGCCTTACAGACCGACACATGGATGAAGCGAACGAGCTCATAAAAAAGATCGATCCCACCCTCGACGGGCTACAATCACCTCTCCTGCTTACAATAAACAAGACGAAGAAACCGAACGGAAAATTCGTACAGATCGTTCACGCCCATCAACATTGGATCTGCATCTCGAACGTCCACGCACCATCCGACCACCACGTGATTGTTTACGACTCCCTTCACTCTGGCCGCATCTCCACAGAAGTCATCAACAAGATCGCCAGCTTCCTCAAATCTGATAACGACCGTATCATCGTCCAGCTCGCCAACGTTGACCAACAGACCAACAGTTACGACTGCGGCCCCTACGTAATTCATTTCTCAGTTTCTCTGGCCTATGGTGAAGACCAGTCTCTCTAAAGTACGGTGAAGACATCCGTCAACATCTGGACCACGCCTTCACAACCAAGTTCTTCGAACGAACGCCAGCGGAGTCGGTCTTTCAGTCAAATTCGATTGTAAGAGAGTACGAAGTCAACATCCACTGCAAGTGTCGAGGAACAGACGACGGAACAAGCATGATCGAATGCGAATCTTGCTTGATGTGGTACCATTTCAAGTGTTGTGGACTGAAACCCGGCGCGAAAATAGGACATTGGATTTGCGACACCTGAAAATAAATTAAATGTACTTTGTGAACTTTGATACCTGGCATTGTATCCATCTTGTGAGCTCTTCAATTTGCGATACGGTAATTTTACTTTTCATGTTTTTACACTTTTGAAAATGTGTGAATGTAACTTGTATGTGACCTGATCATGTGATAACCCAGTTTCAGCATCTCTACGAAAAGCATACTGTCAATGCCTTCATCATAAGAATGCGCACATCCTAAAAACGCGCAAGCCGGCCTGTGCACAATCTTCAGATTGCCGCGCAATTATACGATCGTTAAAACGCGCAGCGCAATCTTAAGATTGCACCGATCGGTAATTAGCGTGGAACATATTCATGCGGACTGATTACTACGTAATTCAAAATGAGGTGACCTGGTCCGTCATGAGTGCTCACAGTGTGCTGGGTCATACAGTTATCTACACACGCATTAAAAATCAGGTGACCTTGATGAACATGAATGATGATCGCAAACTGTCCATAAAGACACCTGATGACCATCACAGGAAAGATTCAGAGCATCATCTGTCACCTGCCTCACTGACTGACCGCCTTCTGTCCATACCCTATCAGCCCATCCATCCCTGTCACCGTGGTCCAGCTGGAGTCCATCATGTTTATGTGCACATAACATCTGGCACAGCTACAGTCTACACAGATGGTTGGCCTGTTTGGTGCAGAGGTAGAGTCTGGCTTGAGAAAAAACTGTGCCTATAGTTTATTTCCAATGCATCCAGCTGTGAACATGATCCTGACCCTGTTCAGGATTTGAGGATAAAGCATCAAAAAAGAAATGATGGCACCACCATCATATTGATGCACCCTCTTACCTCACTCCCCCCAAAAAAACAACAACAACAACAACAACTGAGGTTTCTACCATTTTACTTCCCTACAAGTACAATCACAGCAAAAGTCTCTTGGTCTATATACAGCAAGGGGCAATATTGTTGGGATTATGTTTAAAGCTCAGCCAACTGTGCAATGCCATATCAGTTCTATAACCATCACAGAATGTACACAACATCTTGCAGACCCTGGAAAACAATAACAAATAAACACACAAATGGACAAGACGCTGAAAATATGTGCCAACAGACAGTACTGATATCTGATTTGTCTATTTTGTTCCTTGTTCTTATTGTTGCTTAAAGCCCAGCCAACTGAATACAGCAAGATCAGGGCTATAACCATTTCATTATACACAATGGCAACAGCCATGGGGTCAGGACTTTGGTCTTATAATCAGAGTCTTAACCATTTCATTATACACAATGGCAACAGCCTTGGGGTCAGGACTTTGGTCTTAAAATCAGTCTTAACCATTTCATTATACACAATGGCAACAGCCATGAGGTCAGGACTTTGGTCTTATAATCAGAGTCTGACCATGTCTATATAGCATCTGATGACCAACAGTAGAGATTTTCCAATCTCCCAGTTCAACATATGTGAAAATCTGTTCATGTCTGATCCCTTAATCTAACTGTTTAAAGCCCAGCTGACTGCACACAGTCTTACCAGGGCTAACCATTTTGAAAGGTACACAACATCTGGTTGGAAAAAATAGCTGGAAAAGAAATTTAAGTACACAGATCAATGCATGCGCATGCATAATCTAAGGATAGGCTCCTAGCATGGACCATTTCGTCCAATATATCACCAGAGGATTTAAAAAAACTAACCCTAGCACAAATGTGAACATAACTAAGGACACTAAATCATACATAAAGATTGGTCTAAAAGACCTAAAACTGCTCCTCCTCCTGAGCCAAATGTGCAGTCCATACATCATTACAAGTACCCAATTATATATCCTAAGAGCAAACATGCAAGACTTTATAGTATAGAACACATACAGGTGAATGGACCAGCAAGGCAGAAAATGATAGGCCAAGATGACAGAAATGAAGGAAAAAACAGAGTGACAGAAAAGGGGAAGTTTCCAGCACAGAATTTCCACAAGGTGGTGATACCATTACTATTGAAAGAGCCCCTGGCATCCCATCGGGGGATGCCTGAATCCCCTTTGCATGTAAGATGTAAAATGTCAGATACACAAGTCAAAGATCCTGTCGACCATGGCAGCATCAGTGGTTTAAGGAAACACAAAACTACCTATCACATACACACACATGCAACTGCAAGACAGAGCATACACACAATACAGCACAATAATGTCTACACAGATGGGCCAAGCAATGTGTATACACACATCTGAAAAAAAAAAAATTGCTCTGAACAACAACAGGGTAATTTTCAATGAAAAAGGCACAGCAAAAACCTATAGGTCTATCACATATCCCTATGCCATTATGCCAACAAGTGCGTTGGAGGTGTCGGCCCTTCCATTAATCATCCCTTCCATCTTAAGATAAAAACAAGTATATCAAAGATTAAAACTATATTATTATAATTACTTAATTACAACAACAACAACAACAACGAGTTAAAATTAGTTAATAATACTGCAGAATGGATAATAAGGGCCACTCATTTGTGTACATTACAAATCCCTGCGCACACAATATTTAAGTTAATCTTAATGATTACATGCAGTAGCTTCCTGGGAAAACCCCCAAATATATTCAAATGTGTATATATTATAAGTGCTCTGTGTGTTGTGTGTGTGTGTGTGGTGTGTGTGTGTGTGTGTGTGTGTGTGTGTGTGTGTGTGTGTGTGTGTGTGTGTGTGTGTGTGTGTGTGTGTGTGTGGTGTGCTGTGTCCGTGTGTCTGTGTTGTGCGTGCGTGTGTCTGTGTGTGTGCATGTGTCTGTGTGTACGTTGTGTGTGTGTGTGACTCTGTGTGTGTGTATGTGCGCGCGCGTGAGTGCGTGTGCATGTGAGTGTGTGTGTGTGTGCGCACGCGCGCGCACGTGCGAGTGCGTGTGAGTGTGTGTGTGTGAGTGAGTGTGCATGTGTGTAAAGTGTGTGTGTGTACGCGCGTGTGAATGTGCGCGCGTGTGTACAAGACACAGGCACATACAAAATATTTTTTCTATCATCTAAGAATGATATTTAACAATCTAGAGCTGAACACTATGATAAACCAAAACCAAGTGACAACAGTGTTTTCAATTCAGCTATCTGATTTCTACGAAAACAAATATTACGCATACATACTAGAATGATCATATCAAATTGACACATTAACCTTACATTATAAATTATAATGTATTCAAGCACAAAACACTTGCCCTGCTACAGTAGTCAACAATATCAGAATCTACAAGTACAACAAAAAATGTATTAGTACTGATATGTATATACAAACATCGCAAAATATCAGTAAACATTTAAGTATGGTGATTAGTGTTATCAAGCATGTACTGATAAGTTTATTTTTAACCCTTTGATTCCCGCACCCTGTCCATCAACAGCAAAAACTAAACCCTTTGACTCCCTCACCCTATCCACTAGCTTCCTTCAGAAAGCTGGTGGATAGGCTGAGGGAGTCAAAGCGTCAAGCTTTTGCTTTTTTATAACAATACAGGATGCTGGTGGACAGGGTGCAGGAGTCAAAGGATTAAATGTTACTGATAGAGGACAATCAGCTTTTCTGGCTAATCAGTCAACAGCCTTCGCCAGAATATACTAGGCTAGGTTCATAAAGACCCAGTCTTTGTTTCATTAACACCAAAGTACCCTTTCTGTAGTCTGACTCGTGTTTATTTCCACAGGACATAGTTTGCTTTAAATTTAATTTAATCAAAGGACTTTTATTATTGTGAATAATGTTATGTGTTTAGATACATTATTACATTATTACATCTGAGACGATTAGACGATTAAAAGGAATTGGCAAAATGTTCTGTTGCCTGTGTTCTTTGCAATGCACTTTTCAGGATTTTCAGGGCAAGTTTAACTTAGTTTAAGAGCAGACAGAGACAGAAAGAAAGAGGAAAGGATGAAGGGAGGAAAGGGGTAGAGGGAGGGAGGGAGGGAGGAAGGGGAGAGAGAGAGAGAGAGAAAGAGAGAGAGAGAAACAACACACAGACAGAGCAAGAGAGAGAAAGAGAAAGGGGACAAAGAGAACCAAATCAAAACACCGAACCCTAGAGCACATACACACACACACACACACACACACACACACACACACACACACAGAGGTACTGAGGTAGAAAAGTGACAAAATGATTCAGATGTTCAACTGCCAATAACTCAACTCAAGGTTCCAGGGTTCATTTCCCGTAAAGGCTTCAATTTTTCTCCCCAGTTTGACCGGAAAAACTGAACTGAACATCTAATCCTTCGGAAGGGGGCAAAAAACATGCTTTTTGACCTGCGCATACTAAAGACGCCATAGCAGTTGAAAATTGCGAAGAGCAGGGCATTCGCCTGGCTGCCCTCGAAAAAATATTGGAAAGATAGGTTAATTTCCCAGGTCCCTCTCCTTGAAGGCCAATTAGACTTCTTGCCTTTCTGAAGTCTTATTCAAAAATCAAAGAAAAGAAAAAAAGAGCAG
>JAPXFY010000013.1:67802934-67815434 GCA_030674185.1 Monoplex corrugatus
CACATTTCCGTTGCCTCAATTTTTTTTCTTCTGATTTTGCGTGTTGATTGTCCATGCATCACAACCGTACAACAGTATTGGTTCTATCTAACACCCAAGAACTCTCTTCCTGATGTTAATTGACAGGCATTTGTTGGTAAGAACGCTTTTCATATTTTGAATGCTGTTTTGGCTTGGTCGATTCTGCTGGCTGTTTCTGATGTGCATCTTGCTGTTGTTAATGAATAGATCTGTTTGAAACCAAGAAATAATGGAAAGGAAAAATATTAATAAGTAAGAGAGGGAGGGAGAGAGAGAGAGAGAGAAAGAGAGAGAGAGAGGAGAGACAGATAGAGAGAGAGGGAGATAGATAAAGAGAGAGAGAGAGAGAGAGAAAAGAGAGAGAGAGAGAGAAGAAGGAGAGAGAGAGAGAGAGAGAGAGAACAGGTATGTGTGCGTGAACTTTTTCTTTTTTTAATTTCAGAATTTTTGAGAGCTTTTGGATGTAGTAGGGGTCAAGTTAGAATTTGTTTTTTTTAAAGGGGAATATCATTTAAAACCAAACAATGGCTGATGACGCTCTCTGTCTTCCTCTCTGTCTCTCTTTCCCTTTGTGTGCGCGCGCATGGATTATGTGTGTTTGTTTTGTGTGCACGAGCGTGAGTGCCATGTGTGTGTGTGTGTGCGTGCTGCGTGCGTGCGTGCGTGCGTGTGTGTGTGTGTGTGTGTGTGTGTTTTGTGTGTATTTTTGTATGTATTTGTGTGTGTATGTGTGTGTATGTATGTTGTGTATGTATGTATGTATGTATGATGTATGTATGTATGTATGTATGTGTGTATATGTATATGTGTGTATGTGTGTATGATGTATGTATGTATGTATGTATGTGTGTGTGTATGTATGTATGTATGTGTGTGTATGTATGTATGTTGTATGTATGTATGTATGTGTGTAGTGTATGTATGTATGTATGTATGTATGTGTCTGTATGTATGTTTGTATGTGTGTATGTATGTGTGTGTATGTAGCCTACATATGTATGTATGTATGTATGTATGTATGTATGTATGTATGTATGTATGTATGTATGTATGGATGTATGTATGTACGTACGTACGTACATACATACGTACGAATGTATGTATGTATATGTGTATGTATGTATGTATGTATGTATGTATGTATGTATGTATGTATGTATGTATGTATGTATGTATGCATGTATGTTTGTATATGCGTGTGTGTGTTTGTGTGTGTGAGTGCCTGCAAGCACACACACCATGTGTAAGTGCATGTGTGCATATGGGAACGTGTGTGTGTATGTTGGAATGTATGTTCATGTGTGTGTGTGTTTGTGTGTTTGTGTGTGTGTGTGTGTGTGTGTGTGCGTACGCTCGGACGTGTGTATGTGCTTAGATTTGATTTCTATCAAGATTTTGCGCTTTATAAATATTGTAATTATTATTATCATTATTATTATTATTATATTATATGTATGAGCACAGCATTTTTAAACTGTAGAAATGCAGCGTTACAGAAAACATGTGTCGGCAAAAATGTTCGCTGTTCAGAAATAAGTGTTTAGTTTGTTAATGACAAGTTTAGAGTTTGTTGAAAAGGGAGTCGGACAATTCCATATGCGCTCCACCCCGATCTGCCAGCAACTATCTGGTTGACTCTCTGAGACTGTGTTGAAAACCCTATATTTTCACTGGCAAGCTCCTCACATGGGGAGTAAGGGCAGGAAAGGGGGCTTCTGAAACACTGGCACCACCAGTATTCAAAAAAAAAAAAAAAAATCTTTATGATAACGTTTATTTCAATTGTTATGGGCCATGTACTTTAACCCTTCGACTCCCGCACCCTATCCAACAACTGTAAAATCTTAACCCTTTGACTCCCTCACCCTATCCACCAGCTAGCTGCAGTATTTCTACCATAATCATGCATTTTAAATGTTATATCTTTACTGATGATAAAGACCATAGTCATGAAGTGAAGTAACAAGGAACAATGATGATGAATAAGATAGCCATTTATATGTTATATCTTTACTGATGATAAAGACCATAGTCATGAAGTGAAGTAACAAGGAACAATGATGATGAATAAGATAGCCATTTATATGTTATATCTTTACTGATGATAAAGACCATAGTCATGAAGTGAAGTAACAAGCAACAATGATGATGAATAAGATAACCATTTATATGTTTATATCTTTACTGATGATAAAGACCATAGTTATGAAGTGAAGTAACAAGCAACAATGATGATGAATAAGATAACCATTTATATGTTATATCTTTACTGATGATAAAGATCATAATCATGAAGTGAAGAAGTAAGCAACAATGATGATATGATGATGAATAAGATAACGACCATTACAAATCTTTATTGACTAACAGATATGATTATCGAGAGGGAACATACGAAACTGATTACGGTGTTGACGGGTTTTTGATAACGAAAACAAAAATCGAACGGTTTACGATCCAAGGGAAAGAATTCATGTCTAAACGATTGTGACTTGTCAAGGTATTACTTCCCCTTAAAGTTCGGGTGCTCCTTGTCACGTCTCTAATGTGTAATGCAATCGACCATCACTGTTTAAAAAAAAAATCACCTCGGATACAAGACGCCCCATCCCCAAACCACCACCACCATCACCACCACCATCACAACAACAACAACAACAACAACAACAACAACAACAACAACAACAACAACAACAACAACAGCAGCAGCAGCAGCAGCAGCGACAACAAAAACAACAACTACCCTGCCACGCAACCCCCACAGTACACACCAACCAACCAACCAACCACACCAACCAACCAACCGACCAATCAACGAACGAACGAACGAACGAACGAACCAACCAACCAACCAACCAACCAACCAACCAACCATCCAACCAACCAACCAACCAAACATCCAACGAACGAATGAACGAACGAACGAACGAACCGACAAGACAGACAGACAGACAGACAGACAGACAGACAGACAGAACAGACAGACGGACAAACAACGTCAATAATAATTAAACAATCAAACAAACAAACAAACAAACAAACAAACAAACAAACAAACAAACAAACAAACAAACAAAAACCATAACTGAACCCAAACCGCCAGACCTATCAAAGCCCACTCATATAATAATAATAATAAAATGCGCGTAGGAGTTCCAAAGAAAAAAGAAAGCAGGTTCTTAACCAACAACACACCCCTGCTCATCAGTGGCTCTCATAGTTCAGCTGTCTGCAGTGGCTGTCAACCTGTTTGTACCTGTGAGTCTTCGTCTCTCTTCCTCCCAGACCACATCAGTGCACAATACACACATCGCCAACACATTCATCATTCATCCATTCGATTGCCATCCAGGGTGGATCAGAGAACCGAATAAAGCATCGGTTTCTCACAATGCTTTAAAATTATTTAAGGCTTCTTCAAAAATATTTTCGCTAGTCCTCGTATGCTGTAAGAGTGGTAGGACTTAAAAACTCACTCAACTAACAACTAACTAACTATCGGCAACACTTTTCCTGACTGCTACCGCCACTACAGTGACTCAGATCACGCTTTTTTTTTCCAACCGAATGATTAATTAGTGCCTTTCATGGTCGCCCGAGGTTGTATGGCTGATGGGGACAGATGTTTGAAGTTCAAAGCGAAGCGGCTGCCACACTTTGTTGTTGTTGCTTGTTTGAAGTTTAAAGCGAAATGGCTGCCGTACTGTTATCTTTTTCATTTATTACATCATTGTTTAAACTAACCACCAGCTCACTTGTCAAACTAGCTACCAGCTCATTGATTACAACTAATTAACAGCTCATATTACAACTAATTACCAGCTCATTGATTACAACTGACTTACCAGCTCATTGATTACAACTGACTACCAGCTCATTGATTTACAACTAATTACTACTAAGCTCATTGATTACAACTAACTACATCTCATTGATTACAACTAACTACCAGCTCATTGATTACAACTAACTACCAGCTCATTGATTACAACTAACTACATCTCATTGATTACAACTAACTACCAGCTCATTGATTAAACTAACTACAGCTCATTGATTACAACTAACTACAGCTCATTGATTACAACTAACTACCAGCTCATTGATTACAACTAACTACCAGCTCATTGATTACAACTAACTACCAGCTCATTGATTACAACTAACTACCAGCTCATTGATTACAACTAACTACCAGCTCATTGATTACAACTAACTACCAGCTCATTGATTACAACTAACTACATCTATTGATTACAACTAATACCAGCTCATTGATTACAACTAACTACCAGCTCATTGATTAAACAACTACACTCATGATTACACTAACACATCTATTGATTACAACTAATTACAGTCTCATTGATTACAACTAACTACCAGCTCATTGATTACAACTAACTACCAGCTCATTGATTACAACTAACTACATCTCATTGATTACAACTAACTACATCTCATTGATTACAACTACTACATGCTCATTGATTACAACTACTACATTCATTGATTACAACTAACTACATCTCATTGATTACAACTAACTACATCTCATTGATTACAACTAACTACATGCTCATTGATTACAACTAACTACATCTCATTGATTACAACTAACTACATCTCATTGATTACAACTAACTACATCTCATTGATTACAACTGACTACCAGCTCATTGATTACACAGCTAACTACATCTCATTGATTACAACTAACTACATCTCATTGATTACAACTAACTACATCTCATTGATTAAACTAGACTACAGCTCATTGATTACAACTAACTACCAGCTCATTGATTACAACTAACTACCAGCTCATTGATTACACTAACTACATCTCATTGATTACAACTAACTACAGTCTCATTGATTACAACTAACTACAGCTCATTGATTACAACTAACTACAGCTCATTGATTACAACTAACTACCCGCTCATTGATTACAACTAACTACATCTCATTGATTACAACTTAAACTACATCTCATTGATTACAACTAACTACAGCTCATTGATTACAACTAACTACATCTCATTGATTACAACTGACTAACAGCTCATTGATTACAACTAACTACATCTCATTGATTACAACTAACTACATCTCATTGATTACAACTAACTACATCTCATTGATTACAACTAACTACATCTCATTGATTACAACTAACTAACAGCTCATTGATTACAACTAACTACATCTCATTGATTACAAGCTAATTTCAATCTCATTGATTACAATACTACATCTCATTGATTACATGACTACATCATTGATTACAACTAACTACACTCATTGATTACAAGCTAATACATCTCATTGATTACAACTGACTACAGCTCATTGATTACAACTAACTACATCTCATTGATTACAACTAACTACATCTCATTGATTACAACTGACTAACAGCTCATTGATTACAACTGACATACAGCTCATTGATTACAGCTAATACATCTCATTGATTACAACTAACTACATCTCATTGATTACAACTAACTAACATCTCATTGATTACAACTAACTACATCTCATTGATTACAACTAACTACATCTCATTGATTACAACTGACTACAGCTCATTGATTACAACTAACTACATCTCATTGATTACAGCTAACTACATTCATTGATTACAACTAACTACATCATTGATTACAACTAACTACATCTCATTGATTACAACTAACTACATCTCATTGATTACAACTAACTACATCTCATTGATTACAACTAATACCACTCATTGATTACAACTAACTACATCTCATTGATTACAACTAACTACATCTCATTGATTACAACTAATACATCTCATTGATTACAACTGACTACATCTCATTGATTACAACTAACTACATCTCATTGATTACAACTAATACATCTCATTGATTACAACTAACTACACTCATTGATTACAACTAACTACATCTCATTGATTACAACTAACTACATCTCATTGATTACAACTAATTACATCTCATTGATTACAACTAACTACATCTCATTGATTACAACTAACTACATCTCATTGATTACAACTAACTACATCTCATTGATTACAACTACTAATCTCTTGATTACAACCTAATCTCATTGATTACAACTAATACATCTCATGATTACAACTATACATCATTGATTACAACTAACTACATCTCATTGATTACAACTATACCAGCTCATTGATTACAACTAACTACATCTCATTGATTACAACTACTAACCAGTCATTGATTACAACTGAACTACCACTCATTGATTACAAGCTGACTAACAGCTCATTGATTACATGCTATCTACTACACTACTACATTGATTACAACTGACTACAGGTCATTGATTACAACTGACTACAGGTCATTGATTACAACTGACTAACACTCATTGATTACAACTAACTACATCTCATTGATTACAACTGACTAACAGCTCATTGATTACAACTAACTACATCTCATTGATTACAACTAACTACATCTCATTGATTACAACTAACTACCAGCTCATTGATTACAACTGACTAACAGGTCATTGATTACAACTGACTACCAGCTCATTGATTACAACTAACTACATCTCATTGATTACAACTGACTACCAGCTCATTGATTACAACTAACTACATCTCATTGATTACAACTGACTACAGGTCATTGATTACAACTGACTAACAGGTCATTGATTACAACTAACTACATCTCATTGATTACAACTGACTACATCTCATTGATTACAACTGACTAACAGCTCATTGATTACGACTAACTACATCTCATTGATTACAGCTAACTACATCTCATTGATTACAGCTAACTACATCTCATTGATTACAACTGACTACCAGCTCATTGATTACAGCTAACTACCAGCTCATTGATTACAACTAACTACATCTCATTGATTACAACTAACTACATCTCATTGATTACAACTGACTAACAGCTCATTGATTACAACTGACTACCAGCTCATTGATTACAACTAACTACATCTCATTGATTACAACTGACTACCAGCTCACATCGGGAAAGGCTGGTTCCAACTCAGCAGTGGGGCGACCATCCCCAACCCGGCGGGTCCATAGGTGGCGGATAAAGGAACGGCCCTCAGATATGGGGGTTAGCTGTGATATAAGTCAGGCTTGCCTGGTCGAATAAGCAGTCCCGGACCAACTGGCGATGTTCCTACCAGGACGGGGCGGGACAGCAGGTGGCGCTGTTGATCTCCACTGAAATACCCTATATGTCCTATGGTGGGTTCATCCTGCGGTTAAGAGGCGCAGTATAACCTCTAGCCCCAGGGTGGGACCCCTGGCTAATCAATCCCCCTGTGCTTCCAGGGCAGGACATACGGACCAGGAGCTAAGGGCGGGGTAACCCCTACAGAAAACCTAGACAGCTGAAGACGGAGAAATGGAGCCTGTATGGCGCTCTCTAACAAATCACCATGCCACGCACCATCGCACAATGGACAATGTCAGACAGATGTGACACGAATGGCGCTCGCCACTGAGGTCCCCCCAGGGTGGAGCAGCGTCGGACTCCGCGCCTCAACGGAGTCCACCCTCAGCAACTGGAGGTCCCTCTCGTCCGTCCTGGCATGCCAGGGGACGGCGGAGGAATGCGACTGGCAGCACCTCAACATCTCCCATGCAGAAACCCTTCATGGTTATGCATTGGAATGCAGAAGGAGTCATAAACAAGAAGACAGAGCTAGAACATCTGCTCCATGAGAAAAACATCAACATCTGTTGTCTTCAAGAAACCCATCTGCAAAGTGGGAAAACACTCAAAGTGAGGGGCTACCAAAGCTTTAGATCAGACAGAACTGACCGACGAAAAGGCGGCATCCTGACACTCGTCAGGAACAACATTCACGCCTGCGAGGAGACTGTCTACATGGAGGGTGCTGAGTACCAGATGATTCGGGCCCAACTGAAGGACACAGAGTTGCGCATACTCAACTTCTACTGCCCCAATGATCGTCCGCTCTCCCTTGACACCATATATGTCCCAGACTCGCGCTTCATTGCAGTCGGTGATTTTAACAGTCACTCCCAGAGCTGGGGATATAACCACATGGACCGTCGAGGAGAAGAAGTGGAAGACTGGCAGGATGAACACCATCTCGTCCTCATCAACTCACCGCATGACACTCCAACCTTCTACTCCAGACGTTGGCGAACCACATCCACACCAGATCTGGCTCTCTGCACCGAGGACATCCATAGGGGTGTAATTAGAGAGGTGGGAGACCAGCTTGGAGGAAGTGACCACAGGCCTGTGTTCCTCACTCTCAACGAGAACACAACACAGAACCCTGTAGCCCCACGCTGGAACTACAAGAAGGCAAAGTGGAAGCTCTTCAGCCACCGCACAAATGTTCTCACCAATGACCTTCAAGTCAGAGGAAGAGACATCAACAATGCAGTCCACGAATTAAATTCATGTATCCTGAAGGCAGCCCAAGAGTGCATTCCACGAGGTGCTCGGAAAGACTACAAGCCATATTGGAACAACCAACTACAAGAACTGCAGGACGAGATGACCGAAGCCAGACAGAAAGCAGAAGATAACCCATCGGATGAGAACCACCTGCGGCTCCAGCAGACAAAAGCCAGGTTTCTCAAGGCAAAAATCCAAGCCAGACGACAAAGCTGGAGGGAGAAAACAGCTGCTCTGAACCTTGAGAGAGATGGCAAGAAACTCTGGAGAGTCCTGGGACAACTCAACGATGAAGAGAGCAGACATCACAACATCACACTGGAAGATAACGGAGAGTTGTTGACTGGTAGACGCGCTGCCAATCGATTTGCAGACAACTACGCAAATGAGAGCAACATACCAGTCACACCCCTCCAACAAAGAGAAGCAAGAAGAGAACAGCGAGAACGTCCTCACCAGACCACCAATGTGAAACCCATGAAGCAACCCTTCACGCTTCATGAGCTTCAGACAGCTCTCAGGAAGCTAAAAACCAAGAAATCTCCGGGACCGGATGGGATCACTAACGAGATGCTGAAGCACCTTGGCAGCACAGCCATCTTGAAACTACTGGAGGTCCTCAATCACAGCTGGGAAACCGGCACCTTGGCACAAACATGGCGTGAGGCTATCATGACTCCAATCTATAAGAAAGGAAAGGCTCTCTGAAGAAGCCTGCCAGTTACAGACCAATCAGCTTGACCAGCTGCATGGTGAAGACCCTAGAGAGGATGATCAATCAGCGCCTCCTTTGGTATCTCGAGACTGAGAACATTCTGGTCCCGGAGCAAGCAGGATTCCGATGCTTTCACAGTACAGAAGACCAGGCCACCTTCCTTTCCCAAGAAATTGAAGACGCGTTCCAGGAACAGAAAGTTGTCTTTGCTGCCTGGATCGACCTGCAGAAAGCCTTTGACAAGGTCTGGACTGATGGCCTCTTGGTGAAGCTGCAGAGATGTGGAGTTGGAGGCAATATGCTACGGTGGATCCGAGCCTACCTCCACAACCGCATAGCACGAGTCACAGTCAACGGACGCAAAGGCAAGAAAGTTCTCTTGCGACATGGAGTCCCTCAAGGTGGAGTTCTCTCCCCCACACTCTTCTTGGTCTTCATTAATGACCTCATAAAAGATCTGCCAAAAGGCATCCATGCAGCACTATACGCGGATGACCTGGTGATATGGTGCAAGGAGGAGTTCACCACCACTGCCACCTACAGAATGCAGCTAGCAGCAGACAAACTGGCAGCATGGGCAGAAGAGTGGAACATCTCGATTAATAAAGACAAGTCCTCCACGGCACTCTTCACCCTGTCATCCAAGCAGAAATCTGGCACCATCAAACTTGGTGACACCCCATTGAAGAAAGATGAGGAAGTTACATACCTTGGTGTCACCTTCGACAAGCGGCAGACCTGGAAGCCCCACATCGAAAGAGCTGAACGAAAAGCAAGACAAAAGCTCGCCATCCTGCGCAAACTGGCCGGAACCAGCTGGGGAGCCAACGAGAAGGTGCTCAAGCAAACGTACCAGGGAGTGGTCAGACCCCACCTTGAGTACGGTTCTACAGCCTGGTCTACAGCAGCCAAAACCCATCTGCAGACCCTGGACAAAGTCCAGAACCAAGCACTCCGTCTCATCACAGGATCAATGCGATCCACACCAATTCAGGCCATGGAGGAAGTTACTGCCATTCAGCCCCTGGTGCAGAGAAGAGACATGAAAAACTTGGTCCAGGCAGAGAAGATCAAGGTTCTGCCACACCATCCAATGGGACAGAGAATGGACCAACCAACCAAGAGCCGTCTCAAACGCAGCAGCTTCCTCCACGAAACTAGACGGCTTGCCAGGGTGCACCTGGCTGACACACCAACAACACTTCCTCTAAACACCTCTGACCTGCTACCACAACCTTGGAACAACGACTACAAGTTGCTCCAAATCACCACCTCAGTCCCTCAAGTTACCCCAGGAGAGTCCCAAGATGACAGCGTCAAACGCACTCTGACACTCGCCATGATCGACGAGCAATATCCTGCAGAATCCTGGATTCACGTATACACGGATGGCTCGGCAACCAATGCTGTGGCAGATGGAGGAGCGGGCGTACATATCAACTCTCCTGACGGACACGTCATCACAGCAGGGATACCCACTGGCAAACACTGCACCAACTATGCAGCAGAAGTGGAGGCTCTTATGAAGGCAGCGGCTGTAATTCATGACATTCAGAGCGACTGCACCCAAGTTGTCTTCCTCTCCGATGCAAAGTCTGTATTGGAAGCACTTGCAGGGGACAAACTTCCACATCTCATGGAAAAGCTGCAAGATGTCGCCAAGCATCGACTGTGGTCCTGCAGTGGGTTCCGGCCCATTGTGGGATACCTGGAAACGAAGCAGCAGACCAGCTTGCCAAAGATGGAGCCAAAGGAAGACAACCAGAAAAAAGCCTTAGCTTCAGGGAGAAGAAGACCCTTGTGAAGGCAGCCTTCTGCAGAACAACCTCAAAGGATCCATACCATCTCCTTAGCCGTCTGCAGCAGGTGGCGATCTTCAGGCTCAGAACAGGTCACTGTCGCCTGAATGCCCACCTGTTCAGGAAGATGAAGCTGGCCCCATCACCTATCTGTCCTTGTGGTCTGGAAGAACAGACACCAGAACACATCCTTCAGATCTGCCCCCTCTTCCAAGAGCAGAGGGAACAAGTGTGGCCGACGGCAGCTCCCCTCCGCACCAAGCTCTATGGCTGCCGACAGGACATGGAGGATACGACAACATTCGTCTCCCTGACTGGACTGACCTTGTGAACGTGCGAACGCGGAAGAAGAAGAAGAAGACTACCAGCTCATTGATTACAACTAACTACATCTCATTGATTACAACTGACTACATCTCATTGATTACAACTAACTACATCTCATTGATTACAACTAACTACATCTCATTGATTACAACTGACTACATCTCATTGATTACAACTAACTACATCTCATTGATTACAACTAACTACATCTCATTGATTACAACTAACTACATCTCATTGATTACAACTAACTACATCTCATTGATTACAACTGACTAACAGCTCATTGATTACAACTGACTACATCTCATTGATTACAACTGACTACATCTCATTGATTACAACTGACTACCAGCTCATTGATTACAACTAACTACATCTCATTGATTACAACTGACTACCATCTCATTGATTACAACTGACTACCAGCTCATTGATTACAACTAACTACATCTCATTGATTACAACTGACTAACAGCTCATTGATTACAACTAACTACATCTCATTGATTACAGCTAACTACTACATCTCATTGATTACAACTGACTAACAGTCATTGATTACAACTAACTACATCTCATTGATTACAACTAACTACCAGCTCATTGATTACAACTAACTACATCTCATTGATTACAACTAATTACCAGCTCAATGATTACAACTGACTACCAGCTCATTGATTACAACTAACTACATCTCATTGATTACAACTAACTACATCTCATTGATTACAACTAACTACATCTCATTGATTACAACTAACTACATCTCATTGATTACAACTAACTACATCTCATTGATTACAACTGACTACCCCTCATTGATTACAACTAACTACATCTCATTGATTACAACTGACTAACAGCTCATTGATTACAACTAACTACATCTCATTGATTACAACTGAACTAACAGCTCATTGATTACAACTGACTACCAGCTCATTGATTACAACTAACTACCAGCTCAATGATTACAACTGACTACATCTCATTGATTACAACTGACTAACAGCTCATTGATTACAACTAACTACCAGCTCATTTATTACAACTAACTACAGCTCATTGATTACAACTAACTACCAGCTCATTGATTACAACTGACTAACAGCTCATTGATTACAACTAACTACCAGCTCATTGATTACAACTAACTACCAGCTCAATGAT
>JAPXFY010000013.1:67820434-67822934 GCA_030674185.1 Monoplex corrugatus
TACACACACACACACATACACGCACGCACACACACACACACAGGGGGGACAGAGAGGGGGTAGGGAGAGAGAGAGAGAGAGAGAGAGAGGGAGAGAGAGAGAGAGGGAGAGAGAGAGAGAGAGAGAAACTGAAACTGAAACTGAAACTGTTTATTGTCATTACCCGAAAAGGTCTTTTGACAAGGGGGATAACAATTTTCCAGTAGTGCGACACATAATCCACTCTTTGTATGTGCGCAAATTCTTCACACATAATCAAAAAAAATATCGAACATCCATTCCTTGAACAGTCGAACATATTCAAATCATATATAATGAACAATCATCCATTTTACCACTACTACATAATGCAAAGAAAACAACAACAAAAAATATCAAAACAGTGTTCCCACATTCAGGCCAATAATTTGTCTAGGTTTAGACAAACCAAAATCTTTTTCACACACCCACACCCACTCACACGCATCCATATACGCTCACACGCGGGCGCGCCTCGTGCACACACACACACACATCAAAACTGTAATATGATGAAACATCTGGGCTAGACCACCCAAACCTTACATTTAGTGATAATAATATAATCTTCACATAACTGCCCCAAAATACTCTGTTAACAAGGGACATCACTATGCCTTTTATTTATTTGTTTTTTTGTTTGTTTGTTTTTTTGTTTTTGTTAACAAATATAGTAGACCCTTATGTGTCTATATACCCTTTCAATATCCACTTCTAACATATTCTACAAATATACCATTATTTTCATATTATTAGCTACTCTTAAATTATCGGCAAACAAAGCAAAATAAAGCAAATGAAAACAGCTCTTTACAAAACAGAGTCTATAATAAAGCGGCTTCTTTTGGAGTTAACGTGATATAGCCCACATCAGTCAAAAGAGATTAAATTAATCCCAGTATGATATTGTCTAGCACTATTGTCGGGCTTGTAAGTGTTTATGTCTTATTTTTTGTGCTTCCGCAATGTATAGTGCCACTGATTTGATTATGACTTCGTCATCAGATGACAAAATAGATACAACATCTTGTCTTTTGGCCATGTCGGATTCAAAAACTTTGCATTTTCCACGTATTGTGTCAAAAATTTGGCATTGGAATAAAAAGTGTTTTTCATTATCGACATTGTTTCCACATAAGGGGCAAGGATATACTGTGGACGTCCCAGGTTGAAACCAATTTTTATTTGCATTGAAACCAAGTGTTCTTAATCTAAATCTTGCGTAATTAGTTCTTTGCCATTTATCCGTAACAACACTGAAATATTTTTCGGTTTGAAAAACATCTTTAAATGAGAAGAACCAACTATATTTTTCTTTGTTTTCCATATCTGAGTGCCAATTTTGTTTAAACGAACAAATAAGCCTGTCTTTATATTCATTAATAAACTGACACTCATTTCCTACTCCCTGGGACAACCACACGATTCCAAACCCAAGTTCTGATAAAGCCTTTTTTACCTGATAGGCCCAGTTCTGTTTTCCTATTTCCATTTGAGTAACCGTCATTTCATATGCCTGTTTACATAACCGAGATTGTGGAAGCCTTAACAATTTCAACCAGTATTTAATACTCTTCACAAAGGTTCTAATGTATAAAGGATATCTTCCAGTTTCTCCATATAAAACAGTGTTAGAAGAGTGAATTGGTACAGCCAAAAAACGTTTTATAGCATATGTATGCACTTTTTCCATATGTGGATTTACAGTAAGACCCCATACTTCAGCTGCATATGTAAGTAAAGGTTCTATCTGTGTATCAAACATTTTCCAATATAAATTACAATCAATAGAATTGAGCTTCCGTAAGGATTTTAGAATTTCAATAACACCCTTTTTCCCTTTATTACAAGATTCTTCCCATGCATAATTTAAACTTAATTTTGTCGAAAATATCATTCCTAAGTATTTATAGGAATTAACAACTTTAACCTCGTTAATTCCATAGAACCATTTTTCGTATTTTGATAAATGTCCACCCTTCCTGAAAATCATAATATTAGTTTTATCCATATTAACTGTTAAAGCTAGTCGATCCGATTCTTCCTTTAAGACATTTAACTGGTTTTGTAAGCCTTTGACTGTACCAGAGAGAAGAATAACATCGTCTGCAAACAGCAATAGGAATATCTCAATAACCCCAGGGATGATTTGAATGCCATGCCTGCCTTTTCTTGACAGTTCCACTGCTAATTCATTAATGAAAAATGAAAACAATTGAGGACTCAATTGACACCCCTGTTTCACTCCTTTAGGGCATTCAAAATAATCTGAATATACACACTTCTCACGCACGCATGCAAACACTGAGTTGTAAACTCCTCTTAGGGCCATATATAATTTTCCATTCACACCACTTTTACGTAATACATTCCAAAGATTATTACGATTCACAGAATCGAATGCCTTCCTAAAATCCACAAATGCAACATAAAGTTTCTTATTTAAAAGTAAATGCTTCTGCACAAGGGAGTAAAGTGTGAA
>JAPXFY010000013.1:67832934-67840434 GCA_030674185.1 Monoplex corrugatus
ATTTTTCTCTTTAAACTTCGCAACTTCACTTCAGTTTTTGCATCATATTGCTCTAAGACATGTCCTTTTTTCTGTACTACAAGGCAGGCGCTACATACAAGATGGACTTTAAAATTCTTTGCTCATTTTCCTCATGACATGTTCTTAAATCTTGATGTACATAATAAAACTTTCATTGATTAGAATGGTATAAGTTGTTTGTATGTGAACGATACTTGTTTTACATGTATAAATTAATATCACTTTTGTAACCACATTGTTCGTTGATGCTTGATTATCGTAGAGCAAAAAGATATAATTTGAAAAACAAATTCATAAAAAAAAATTTTGACATGTGCTTAGATCTTGATGTTCATTTGTAAACTTCCGATATGTAAAATATCATTATGTATATTCTGTACATTATATGGAGTTCATATGTCAACAATGTCTTTTCATATCTGTATAATTTTCTGTTATTTTTCGTTGCACATTGTGTTTTGTGTCTTTTCATATCTGTATAATTTTTCTGTCATTTTTCGTCGCCACATTGTGTGTTTGATGTCAGTTTGTTGTGAAGCTACAGATGAATAAAAAAAAAAAGTTTATTAAGAAAAAAGAATTCTTCACTCGATCCTTACTACCCTTGATAAACCACTTTCTCTGCTGATCAGACAGGTCTGTCTCAGAAAAGAATAGTGTTTACTGTCTGTTCTGTGGAGAAGTAGAGGAGTCTATAAAACAATTTGGTCCCAGACCGTTGTGTCCCAAACACTTTCAGTCTTGTATTTCTGTTGGTACCCAGCAAAGGAAATCAAATTTTGCTATTCATGACGGGACCAGGGGAACTGAATTATCCTGTTTAGCATACGAAAGACCTAACTATCCTAAGAGAGAGAGAGAGAGAGATGGGGGAGGGAAGGGGACAGACAGAGAGACAGAGAGAGAGATACAGAAAGAGAGATGAGAGAGAGAGAAAGAAAGAAAGAGAGAGAGAGAAAGAAAGAATGAAAGAAAGAGACAGAAAGAAAGACAGAAAGAAAGAAGTGAGAGAGAGAAAGAGAGTGAGAGAGAGAAAGAGAGAGAGACAGAGAGAGGACAGGGACAGGAGAGAGGAGAGAGAAGGAAGACGAGGAGAGAGAGAAAGAGAAGAAGTGAGAGAGAGAAGAGAGAGAGAGAGAGAAGAGAAGAGAAGACAGTGAGAGAGAGAAAGAGAGAGAGAAAAAAAGACAGAGAGAGAGAGAGAGAAGAGAAGACAGTGAGAGAGAGGAAGAGAGAGAGAGAGAGAGAAGAGAGAGAGAGACAGAGAGAGGACAGAAGAGAGGACAGAGAGAGAAGAGAAAAGAGAGAGAGAGAGAAGAGAAGAGAAGAGAGTGAGAGAGAGAAACAGAAAGAAACTTCAAAGAAAAAAGGTATGTAGGAAAATAAGTAGGGAGGTGGATAGTTAGATAGATAGATAAATAGATAGATCAATAGATCGATAGACTGATAGATCGATCGATACGTAGATAGATAGATAGACAGACATATAGATAATATACAGACAGACAGACCAGAACAGACAGACAGACATGATAGACAGATAGATAGACAGATAGATAGACAGATAGAAGAAGAAAGAAAGAGATAGATAGAAAAAAGACAGACAGACAGACAGACAGACATGACAGAAGATAGATAGATAGATAGATAGATAGAACTAACACTGTTTTTTACAGGTTATACTATTAATTTAATAAGACATCATATTTTTATTCACCTCATGAGAGACCTAATTGTCAGAGAGAGAGAGAGAGAAAGAAGAGAGAGAGAGAGAGAGAGACAGACAAAACGAGACAGAGATAGATAGAGAAGAGAAGAGACAGACAGGAGAGAGACAGAGAGAGAGAGAGAGAGAGAGAGAGGCAAGAGAGAGAGAGAGAGAGAGAGAGAGAAGAGAGAGAGACGAAGAGAGAGAGAGAGAGAGAGAGAGAGAGGAGGAGAGAGAGAGAGAGAGAGAGAGCATGCAGAGAGAGTAATGATGACGAATTGAGATGATTGAGAGAGAGAGAACGCCATTGCCTTTAAGTTTATGATACACATTATGTATTGATCTATCGTTTGAATCTATCGTATTGAATCTATCGGACACCACAGCGATTATGATCACTATTTTTTTTTTCTTGCCAGGGATGGTTGTGATGGTTGATTGGTGAAGTTTTTTTTCTCATCCCTCCCCCTCCCCCATTCCCGTCCTCCCATCTCACCATCCCCCCATACATGGACACTTCAGCAGTGGTATGCATGCAAATTTTACAGAACTTGACAAGATAACACCAATAATTGTGATGATGATGATGATGACGACGACGACAACAGCAACAACAACAACGATAACAATAATAACAATAATAATAGTAGTAATAGTAATAACAATAATGACAATGCTACTACTGCTATTACTACTACTATTACTACTACTACTACTAACTGATGATGACGAAGACGACAACAGCAACAACAACGATAACAATAATAATAACAATAATAATAGCAGTAATAGTAATAATAAATAATGACAATGATACTACTACTATTACTACTACTATTACTACTACTACTAGACGATGATGATGACGACGATGATAATGATACTAGTACTACAACTCAACAACAAAAACAACAACAACAGCAACACAACAACAACAACAACAACAGCAGCAGCAGCAGCAGCAGCAACAACAAGAGCAACAATAACTACTACTACCTACTACTACTATTACTGATGATGATGATGATAATAATGATACTACTATTACTACTACTACTACTACTACTGCTGCTGCTGCTGCTGCAACCTCTACTACTACTAATGATGACAATAATTATGATACTACTATTACTACTGCTGCTACTACGACTACTGCTGCTAGTACTCTACTACTTCTACTACTCTTCATACTACTACTGCTGCTGCTGCTCCTACTACTACTACTACTTCTACTACTACTGCCACCACCACCACCACCCCTACTAACTAAAATGTCACTTTTGAAGCGCCAAATCATGATACACAAACCAAATCAAAACACACACTCTCATCATTCACTCACAATGGCAAACTCAAGGACACAAAACCACACGCGCACCAGGAGGGGGGGGGGAGGTGGAGGACAGGAGGGGAGTAGGAAGAAAGGGGGAGGGCATACAGAGGGGAAAAATAAAATTCGCTGCTGGACAAAAAGGCGTGTCTTAGAGTCAGACTTGAAGGAAGAGAGAGTGAGTATGTGACGGTGAAAGAGAGAGAGAGAGAGAGAGAGAGAGAGAGAGAGAGAGAGAGAGAGAGAGAGAGGAGAGAGAGGAGAGAGAGAGAGAGAAGAGAGAGAGAGAGAGAGAGAGAGAGAGAGAGGAGAAGAGAGAGAGAGAGAGAGAGAGCTAATTCCAAGTTGATGATGTATAAGCACCGTCAAGTTTGCTCTGTTAAATTAAAGCCTTACACAGTTTTTCTTATTTCTGTTCTTGGGTCGCAACCCGGTAATCCCCACACGCGCTGGAATATGTGAGTAGACATTTACGTCTGTAGCCGTTTTTTTTTTTTTCATTTTCAACCTCGCCATTAAGGCAATCATGTTTCTTTTTCGGGGTGGGGAATGGGGATGTGGGGTGCTGGTTTACAAAAAAACCTACTCATAAAACATGAACAACAAAAATGCAGTAAGCACATACACACACACACACTTACACACACATGCACAAACACGCACGCGCGCGGGCACACACACACACACACAGACACACACACGTACACATAGACACACACGCACATACAATCTCCCCCCCCCCCCCCCAACCTGCTCCTACAAGCCTCAGTGGTTAGTAAGCGACTGTTGGATAGTTGTCAAGAGCATTATTTCTTATACATCAGCCATTATTTTTCCCCTCTTTCATCACTCTCTTATTTGCTCTTGAAAAGCTTGTCATCCCCATTCCCCTCAGACAGCTTGGGTCAATTTAGAAATGAAAACAGGCAGAGGGAAAACAACTGTTCTCAGATGACCGTTTTTCATTCCGTTTAAAATGAGAGAATCTCTCGTTTTCCATTCAAAGCATCATCGTCCATAGCCCCCCAGAAAGAGATGACTTCATTGGCAGTCAGGCCACAAGGTGGGTGGGGGGTGAAGGGTGGGTGGGGGGTAGCTGGAATGGGGTGAACTGTCAATAACTGGGAGGTGTCACTGGACATCAAAAGGGCAAACACAGCACTTCGTGCGTAATTCATCTAATTGGCAAATCTTGTTGGTTTAAAAGCAGAGCTGTCAGAAAGCCGGATGAATAACTCATGCTGGGAGAAAACCGTGACACTCTAAACAGGAGGCAAAGAAAGGCAGTGTCAGAACATGACAGGCGGCAACATGAAACGGCGACACTTCTCAATGGGGAGGGAAAAGAAAAGAGAGCAAAAGTTTCACCTTTTGATGAACTCGGAATTAGAAATGTTTTTTTTTAAACACACACCTTCAAAGGCGTTTGTACATCATGTCAGACATCAAGGCGTATGTACATCAATACAGACATCAAAGGTGTTCGTACATCATGTAGACATCAAAGGAATATGTACATCATGTCAGACATCAAAGGAATATGTACATCATGTCAGACATCAAAGGTGTTCGTACATCATGTCAGACATCAAAGGTGTTCGTAACATCAAAAGTCCAGTACATCAAAGGTGTTCGTACATCATGTCAGACATCAAAGGTGTTCGTACATCATGTCAGACATCAAAGGTGTTCGTACAACATGTCAGACATCAAAGTGTTCGTACATACATGTCAGACATCAAAGTGTTCGTACATCATTCAGACATTAAAAGGCATATGTACATCATTCAGACATCAAAAGGATATGTACATCATGTCAGACATCAAAGGTATGTACATCATACCAGACATCAAAGGCAATATGTACATCATGTCAGACATCAAAGGTATATGTACATCATGTCAGACATCAAAGGAATATGTACATCATTCAGACATCAAAGGCGTATGTACATCATACCAGACATCAAAGGTATATGTACATCATGTCAGACATCAAAGGTATATGTACATCATGTCAGACATCAAAGGAATATGTACATCATATCAGACATCAAAGGCGTATGTACATCATGTCAGACATCAAAGGCATATGTACATCATATCAGACATCAAAGGGATATGTACATCAATCAGACATCAACTAAAAATATCGTAATGAAACAAACGAAGTTTGCTGACATCAAAGACTGCTCTCTAACAATATCTTATCAAACCTCGATCAACATCTTTACTGAAAAAGATACTGAAAATCAACAAACAAATTGCCTTTTAATCAGATTCACAACCTAGAATGGCCTGGCATTCAATGTTTTAGTGCCATATTATCACATACAGCAACACAACACACATACACATCATGCACACACAACACACAACACACATCAACACAAACAGCATACATAACACAACCAAAACACACACAGCACACACTCTCTCTCTCTGATCTGACACACAAACAACACACACACACACACATCAACACATCTCTTACTTCTTGATCGACAACAAACATCACATCATCACTCACACATCACACACATCATACACAACACACACAAAACACACACATCACCACACACACATCAATACACACACACACATCACAGCATAACACATACAGAAACTCACTACAATTTAAATCTCAAAAAAAGCAAGTCACAAAATATCTTGCACTGTTTTGTGCATTTATCACACATACAGACACAACAGACAGACAACAACAGACACAGAGGCACAGACAGACAACACACATCAACAGGCACTATTACACACACACACTTAAATCAAAAAACATAGTCACAAAAATCTCGCACATTTGCCAATTTATCTTACTCATCTCACACTCACGGACCGCATCACACACACACACAAGCAACACATCATGTCACACAGCAACATATGACACACATCACACCATCACAACGACTCATCACCCACAACACATACAGACATCAAACACACAAACACACAACACAACATCACACACATAGTCACATCACACACAACAACATACATTCTCATCAACATAACACACATCAAAGGCAACTCATCTCTCCTTGATCAGACATCAAACACACACACACAATCACACACACAAACACTATCGCCTACATCATATCAGACACAAACAAGACACACAACATCAAACAAATTCACACATCATACGACACACACACACACAAGACATCACACAACATCAAAGGACATATACACATCACTGTCAGCATCAACAGACAATGACACACTCAGTCAACACACAGCGGGGATCGACACATCAATCAGACTCAAAGCAATATGTACAATCATTCAAATCAAAGAATAGTCACAAAATTCTGCACTTAGGTGCATATTACATCATGTCAGACACAGGTATATGTACACAACCAGACATCAAGCAAATAATGTACATCATGCAGACACAACAAGTTACTGACACACAACACAAACACATGTACATCATTCAACACAAAAAGTCAATCACAACAACATCAAACGTATATGTACATCATTCAACATCAACACGCACAGACACATATCAACATCAAAGCAGTACAATATCAGACATCAAGGAACATGTACACATGCAGACACAAAGAACAGTACATCATTCAGACCACAACACAAGGACATCAGTACACAAACAACACAAACACACACAAGCTACAACACCAACATCAAATTTTTTAAAACAAGTCAAAATCTTAAGGTGTCATTAACATCAGCAACACAAAGAACATGACACAGCAGACATCAAAGAATATTACATCATATCAACATCAAAGGCATATGTACACAGTCAGACATCAAAGGCCATATGTACATCCATGTCAGACATCAAAGGAAAGTACATTCATGTCAGACATCAAAGGCATATGTACATCATATCAGACATCACAAGGAATAGTACATCATATCAGAATCAAAGGAATATGTACATCATGTCAGACATCAAAGGAATATGTACATCATGTCAGACATCAAAGGAATATGTACATCATGTCAGACATCAAAGGTATATGTACATCATGTCAGACATCAAAGGGATATGTACATCATGTCAGACATCAAAGGAATATGTACATCATGTCAGACATCAAAGGAATATGTACATCATGTCAGACATCAAAGGCATATGTACATCATATCAGACATCAAAGGCATATGTACATCATATCAGACATCAAAGGCATATGTACATCATATCAGACATCAAAGGCATATGTACATCATGTCAGACATCAAAGGTATATGTACATCATATCAGACATCAAAGGCATATGTACATCATATCAGACATCAAAGACATATGTACATCATGTCAGACATCAAAGGCATATGTACATCAAGTCAGACATCAAAGGCATATGTACATCAAGTTAAACATCAAAGGCATATGTACATCATGTCAGACATCAAAGGCATATGTACATCATATCAG
>JAPXFY010000013.1:67850434-67880434 GCA_030674185.1 Monoplex corrugatus
AGACAGACAGACAGACAGGCAGACAGACAGACAGGCAGACAGAGACTATTCTCCTCATCCACACTTTCTTCATTTTGTCTGTCTGTCTCTATCACACACACATACAGACACACACACATACCACACACACACACACATGCACACACATACCACAATATATACATACATACATACATTCATACATACATGCATACATGCATAAATACATACATACATACATACATTCATACATACATACATTCATACATACATGCATACATGCATAAATACATAGATACATACATACATACGTACATACGTACATACGTACATACATACAAACATACATACATACAGACAGACAGACAGACAGACAAACAAACAGACAGACAAACAGAGAGAAAGAGAAACACTTTTTTCCATTTCGTTTGTCTGCTTGTCTGTCTGTCTCTCTATCACACACCCACACCCACACCCCCCGCGTGCGCGCCACACCACCACACACACACACACACACACACACACACACACACACACACACACATACACACAGAGGCATGCACTGACACACACACACATACACACACACACACACACATACACACATCACACATACACAGGCATGCACTGACACACACAGGCATATACACACATACACACATACACAGACACATGCATTTCCCCCCAAAACTCTCCTATCTTATCACTGTAACTCACTAACAACTTCCACCAACGCTGTCTCAGATGTGTCAGGCAGCAGTGCAGAATGATCTGTGCAGTAATTTTACCCCTGCCAACCGAGTGGCAACCATCTGTCAGGGTTGACCAACTGGACGCTGTCAACGTGACATGCTGGTCTCACTGGTTACAGGGACAGACAGATTCCTCCAAATTTCCTAAACCTCTACATCCGGCGTTACTTTAACCCTTTACTCCCGCACCTTATTCACCAACCGCAAAAACTTAACTCTTTGACTCCCTCACCCTATCCACCTGCTTCTTGCAGGAAGTTGGTGGATAGGGTGAGGGAGTCAAAGAGTTAAGTTTTTACTTAGCTAGCCTAGCTGACAATGCTGGATGTTGGTGGAAAAGGTGTAGGAGGCAAAGGGTTAGTGTCTCTGTCTGCGTGTCCATGTCAAGTGTTACATTCATACAGGATTCAAATTCTAATCCAAAAATTCAATTCAGGTTCAAAACACTTTATCACCTCTAAAAGAGAAATGAAATACAATACAAAAAGTGACAAGCAAACATGTTTTAGCCATTATGGTTTCTGAGTGGCTCAATCAGACTCTGCAGCCCAGCATTCTGAGGGAAAGCTTGTTACAAGAAAAAAAAAAAAAAGAGTTACCTTAAGTTCAGGTCACTTGCAGCTTTGCTTGCAGCTCGCATTTCATCTTGTGAGGGATACTAACACATGCAGCAAGTTGACACGTTAAAAAACACAATACTTTCTGGTTGACTCAATGAACAACCGTCACTTGGCATGCCGTGCTCACTTTTGTTTTACTCGTGAGTCAAAATGAGCTGGTTTCTTCACTATTGCAAGACATGTACTTGCTATTTGCACTGTTTGGAGTCTGGTTCTAGGACGTTTTCGAGACCGTATAAAGTGCAGTGACTTTACACAAATTTGATATCGATGCGTATTTGTTATAGGACACAATTCAATTGGAGAAATTGTTTAGAAGATGGTGTGATCTAGCCTGCATTAAAACTTGTTTCTGTTGATCAAAATATCAGAGAATAAGGAGTGTAGGTAATAGAAAGCTCCTATTTCTTAAGGCCAAGAAAAGAATTCAGTTCAAAATATAAAAGACTCTAAACAAGTCATCAACAAGATGGATAATCAAACCCCAAAGCCACAGTGAATATACAAGAGATGGATGGTGGTTTGACTATCAATTCTCGTCCCACCAATCAACAAACAGTTTCCTTTCAATGGTCTTCCATTTGCTCTTGGACAGTTTTTCATCCCCATTTCCTTCACTGAGATTGGGCCAATTTAGAAATGAAAACAGGTAGTGTAAACAACAGTCTCGTATTACATTTCTCACTCAATTAAAATGAGACAATCCTCTGAATCCTTTAAAGCGTCGTTTTTGACTGCCACAAAGAGAGACATTTCACTGGCTGTCAGGCAACAGGGGGTTTAACTCTAACAACCTGATTTTTCTACGGAAATCTAAAGGGCAAACGCTCATTTATTCACAATTTGCTTAATCACCTAATCTTGTTGGTTAAAGTCATGGCTGTCGAAGGCCGGATACATGGATCATGTTGGCAGAAACATGACCCCATCAACAGGATAAAAAGAAGCCAGTGGCAAAACATGACAGGCGATAACCTGAAATGACCTCCCGTCCTGATGAGGGTAAAAAAGAGACTTATGATCTGAAGTTTTGATGAACTTGGAATTATAAACTGTTCTCCATCATATTTCCCATCCCCACCTCACCCTCTTTCAATCTTTTCAACCAAAATCAAAAGAAAGAAATCCAAACCCAAACCAAAATCAAACAGTCAAACCACAACGGCCAGAAATCAAAGCAAAAATAACCAAGACTTTCTCGGTCCCCAAACGACACCTACCTACAGCTGAGTGAGCTATGGGCTCATTGGGAAGACTGGTAACACACATCCAAGTCTCATCCATTTTATGGATGCGTCATTGAGGGTACTGGTCAAATACACTGAGCAACACCGCAGGTATCCGTATTTCCCAAGCTTGGTTAATGCCAGGATATATTACGAAAGCAAGCATAAAATACAGTCCTGTTACGCAGTCGCAGTCAACACTCTACAATGAAACTTCATAGCATATGATTATCATCCCGTCATCATGTATCATCATAGCATCATGATTATCATCCCGTCATCATGTATCATCATAGCATCATGATTATCATCCCGTCTCATGTATCATCATAGCATATGATTATCATCCCCGTCATCATGTATCATCATAGCATTATGATTATCATCCCCGTCATCATGTATCATCATAGCATCATGATTATCATCCCCGTCATCATGTATCATCATAGCATATGATTATCATCCCCGTCATCATGTATCATCATAGCATCATGATTATCATCCCCGTCATCATGTATCATCATAGCATCATGATTATCATCCCCGTCATCATGTATATCATCATAGCATCATGATTATCATCCCCGTCATCATGTATCATCATAGCATCATGATTATCATCCCCGTCATCATGTATCATCATAGCATCATGATTATCATCCCCGTCATCATGTATCATCATAGCATCATGATTATCATCCGTCATCATGTATCATCATAGCATCATGATTATCATCCCCGTCATCATGTATCATCATAGCATCATGATTATCATCCCCGTCATCATGTATCATCATAGCATTATGATTATCATCCCCGTCATCATGTATCATCATAGCATCATGATTATCATCCCCGTCATCATGTATCATCATAGCATCATTGATTATCATCCCCGTCATCATGTATCATCATAGCATCATGATTATCATCCCCGTCATCATGTATCATCATAGCATCATGATTATCATCCCCGTCATCATGTATCATCATAGCATCATGATTATCATCCCCGTCATCATGTATCATCATAGCATCATGATTATCATCCCTGTCATCATGTATCATCATAGCATCATGATTATCATCCCCGTCATCATGTATCATCATAGCATCATGATTATCATCCCCGTCATCATGTATCATCATAGCATCATGATTATCATCCCCGTCATCATGTATCATCATAGCATCATGATTATCATCCCCGTCATCATGTATCATCATAGCATCATGATTATTATCCCCGTCATCATGTATCATCATAGCATCATGATTATCATCCCCATCATCATGTATCATCATAGCATTATGATTATCATCCCCGTCATCATGTATCATCATAGCATCATGATTATCATCCCCGTCATCATGTATCATCATAGCATCATGATTATCATCCCCGTCATCATGTATCATCATAGCATTATGAAATATTGTTGTAGACTTATGGTGTGGTTACTGAGATGGCGTAGAAAGTAGAACTGAAAAAAAAACCCCACTGACCAAGACAACCAAAGCAAACAAGATCAAATAAAACTGAAACAAAACTACTGTTACGTGTGAGTTGATAGAGATAGAATAATCTTTTTCTTCTGCATTTGGATTATCTTCTAAAAACGCGTGTTTCTGTAGTTGATGGATGAAGTGATCTGTGAAGCTTTCCCCCAAGATTATTGCCGATTGTGTGGGGTTTACATTCATTTTTCCTAAATGAGGGTGTTTTAGATAATGTTCTAAATGCACGCACTTGTGCACAGATGTGTGCGTACGTGTAAGTGTGTGCGTACCTATGTGTGCAAAGACGTATCACAGCGAAACGATCAATCCAGTCTCATGTTGGAGCATAAAAGTCCCCCACAGCTTGTCCTCAGACCCTAGTCCTGCTCACAATGGCCCACCCTCATCCACAAGAAAAAACAGACATTGAATAACAAGCTGCCTTCCTGAAGAATAAAACCCCTTGAGATATCCTTGCGTTGCACTTTTTCTCAAAGTATTCATCTTACACAAGTTTAAAAAAAAAATTGAATAAACGTTACGAAAATGCATAAAAGACACGAAATAAAAGGCAGTGTAAACAACCTTATCATTCAACATCGACAGTGTTAAGATTTCCTCAGCTCTTCAAAAAAGAAAACTATCCAGACTGATCCCAAACGAGAGAGAAAAAAAGAAAGAAAGCCAGACGACATTGGAGAGAGGTCTCAGGAACAAAGAAGGCAAATGGACTGGAAGGCATAAGAAAAATTAAATTAACAGGAAACTAAAGAAAGAATAAAAAGATGTGATGAAAATAAAGATAACGGCGGGAAGGATGAAAGAGAAAAAGGAGGAGAAGAAGAAGAAGAAAAGACAAATGACAGAAAAAAACAGAAAAACACAAACTCACAAAGAAAAAATCATGTAGTTCCAAGGGCAATGGTGATAGCTGGTTTTGAAAGTGGAATATCCATTGTATGAACCTTGAAAACCGAGGAAATGATGAGTGAAAATTTAATTGTGTCGCAGAAATGAGCATTAGTCCCAAGCTGCTTTTTTCTGGAAAAAGAGAAATAATTTGGCATCACCATTATCTCCTCTTTCTTTTTGTCTGCCTTGTCTTTTAGTTTTTCTCATCTTCGGTCTTTTCTTCTTTTCTCCTTTTTTAGGAATAACGGGCTGTCGTTTTTTGACGTGGTGTTAGCCCTGATATGGCTCTAGTAGTCGGCTGGGCTATAAGCAATATGAACTTCAACTTGAACTTTTTGAAGAACAGTTTTTAACAGCTTAAAATCTACTTTTCAGAAATACAGTCTTTCTGTAACAATTCCTGTTGAAGCCATGTGATGAGTCGGTAACGACAATGTCTCCTCGTCAATTACCCTTTTTCATGTATTTTTTCTTTCATTTCACGTGAAAAATACGTTGGCTAATTGTTATCTCATAAGTCTTTCTCAATGGCTTCCACACACTTTGATGCGAACTAAACTGCAGGTGCAACCATTCCCATTATGCATTCAAGTCATGCAAGAATCTGAAGGAGAGGAAAAGGAAATTCTCTGAAAGCATTTTTTCCCCAGTTTTCCATTATTTCGTCCTCAGTCTTTCACATTTTATAACTTAGACTTTCAGTGTATGAATGGAGATCGTTTGAGCAATGGCAAGAACGACAATCTGCTTAGAGAAGATCTTGATTTATGGAGCAGCCTTACCTCCTCTTTCACAGATGGGAAACAGACCGAGAAGGTTTATGCGACAATCGTGGAACAATGGCTGACACGTGTATAATGGATTTAAGTGATTTATTTTGTCCCGGCCGGATCTGCTGATATTAGCGTTTTCCCTTGAAGCAACATTGTGCACCTGTAAACTGTCTGTGGGCGTTTTGTGTTTCCACTCATGATAACGAGTTAAATGGGGTTTGTGCATAATACGCATCAGTCAATTCATCTGTGAGTAACAGTGCTCAGCAACCAGAGCTGTTCTGAGAGTGAGAGGTTGTGGTAGATGTGATTGTGATGATGATGGGTGTGTGTGTTTGTGTGTGTATGTATGTATGTATGTGTGTGTGTGTGTGTGTGTGTGTATGTGTGTGTGTGTGTGTGTGTGTGTGTGTGTGTGTGTGTGTGTGTGTGTGTGTGTAAGTCTGCGTATTTATGCGTGTGTATGTGTGGTCAGGTCGGATAGATGTATCCGCTACTGGTAACCTGGAACCCAGTACTACCTGTCACAGGGTCGAATTGCTGGCGACTAAACCAGCAACCCCACCAGTCCTCTCAGGAGGATGGTGAGGAGGGTGGCTAGAAACCCTGGTGGAAATAAATTAGATCCATCAAAGGGCGCCAGCTCTGGAGAGCTACCCGCGGCCATCTAGCTAAGGGAGTAAACCCTGACAGTAAATCCGGTGTCGGGCCCCTAAGGCGGTTGGATGGCAAACTTTGTCACTTTCCGGCAGCTCCTGCGGCCGCGTTGGCACCAAAACGTAACAGCCCTGCTGTTCCTTTGGATCTGTCAACGAGGTGGAGAGGGGGGACAAGTTGCATGGGCAACAGCCTGTCTTCCATATTACACTGCCCAGGCTTACATCCGTCCATTCATCCACAAACACTCTGCACCTACGACCTGGAGAGGACACTCCAGCCTCGCTACTAACACTAGTGTCGGCACAACACGGAAAGCAACAGATACCGGTGATAAGTCATTGCTCAACTGGCGTAGAGCTGACGGCAGGGGTTGCTTTTGACGGTGGGAGAGACCTTCGTGTCTTACTGGACAGCTACCGCCCACCTAAGCTGGGCAGCCCCCAGCCAGTTAGGCGCTGTCCCGCCACGACCTGCCTTCTTCATTGGGTGCATGAAGATTAGGAGAAAATCTGACAAGCAGGTCGTTAATTACCGCACCAAACAAAAAGAAAAATTCAAATTCAAGAAACGGATCAGGAAAAGGATCAGCAGTGAAACTGGGCTGTTGGAATGTCCGAACAATGATACCTGGGCTCTCCCAAGATCTGCAAGACATCAGCGACGCCAGAAAGACCGCCGTCATAAACAGCAAACTAAAGAGGCTCAATGTGGACATTGCCACTCTGCAGGAAACACGGCTGGCTGACTCAGGAACACTAAAGGAAAGGGACTACACCTTCTTCTGACAAGGAAAGAGTTCTGATGCCCCAAGAGAGCACGGAGTAGGCTTTGCAGTAAGGAACAGCCTGCTGAACATGATTGAACCAGGCAGCGGCGGTTCAGAACGACTCTTGACTCTCCGCCTCAACACCACCGAAGGCTATGTCACTCTCATCAGCGTTTATGCCCCAACTCTGTCCGCCTCTCCAGACACCAAGGATGAGTTCTACGAAAATCTTGCATCAACCATAAGGAACATCCCCAGGACAGAACAACTTGTTCTCCTGGGCGACTTCAACGCCAGAGTGGGTGCAGACAATGACTCATGGCCCTTCTGCCTCGGTTCCTTTGGAGTGGGGAAAATGAATGAGAATGGACAGCGACTGCTTGAGTTTTGCGCCTGCCATGAACTGTGTATCGCCAACTCCTTCTTCAAGACGAAGCCTCAGCACAAAGTCTCCTGGAGGCATCCCCGCTCAAAACATTGGCACCAACTGGATTTGATCCTAGTAAGACGTGCCGCTATCAATAACGTTCTCCACACTCGCTCTTATCACAGCGCAGACTGCGACACAGACCACTCTCTGGTATGTTGCAAGATCAGGCTACAACCAAAGAAGTTCCACTGCTCAAAGAAACAAGGGAACCCTCGCATTGACGTCAGCAAGATGTCTCAGCCAGATCTTGTAGAACAGTTCGCAGAGGCCTTTCAGAGAGAATACGATGCATTGCAGCCCAGAGACTCTGCCACTGAGAGATGGGAAACGCTACGAGACACCATGCACCGCATTGCTATGGCCACCTTTGGGAAGAAAACTGTGAAGTCCCACGACTGGTTTGAGGCCAAATCATCAGAGATGACTCCCACTGTTGAGGCCAAGCGTGCCGCACTCACCAAGTATAAGCGGTCACCCAGTGAGAAGAACCTGCAAATCCTCAGGGCTGCCAGAAGTAAGATTCAGCTTAACGCCAGGCGCTGCGCAAACGAGTACTGGACAGAGCTCAGCGAAGAGATACAGAGTGCTGCTGAAAGAGGCAACATCCGAGGAATGTATGATGGCATAAGAAAATTTAAATTAACAGGAAACTATAAGAAAGAATAAAAAGATAGTGATGGACAAATAAAGATAACGGCGGAAGGATGAAAGAGGAAAATGGAGAGAAGAAGAAGAAGGAAAAGAACAATTGACAGAAAAATAACAGAAAAACACAAATCACAAAGAAAAAATCAATGTAGTTCCAAGGGCATGGTGTGTTAGTGGTTTTGATAAGTGGAATTATCCATTGTATTGAACCTTGAAAACCGAGGGAAATGATGATGTGAAATTTACTTGGTCGCAGAGAAATGAGATTTAGTCCCAAAGCTTGCTTTTTTTCTGGAAAAACAGATAATTTGGCATCACATTATCTCCTCTTTCTTTTTGTCTGCCTGTCTTTTAGTTTTTATCATCTTCGGTCTTTTCTTCTTTTCTCTTTTTTAGGAATAACGGGCTGTAGCCCCTTTTTTGACGTGGTGTTAGCCTGATTATGGGACTTCTAGTGTCGGCTGGGATTATAAGCAATATCGAACTTCTCCTTGAACTTTTTGAAGATTCAGTTTTTAACAGCTAAAAATCTACTTTTCAGAAATTACAGTCTTTCTGTAACAATTCCTGTTGAAGCCATGTGATGAGTCGGTAACGACAATGTCTCCTCGTTCATTACCTTTTAATGTATTTTTCTTTCATTTCACGTGGAAAAATACGTTGGCTAAATTGTTATTCATAGTCTTTGTGTGTGTGTGTGTGTGTGTGTATGTTGTGTGTGTGTGTGTGTGTGTGTGTGTGTGTGTGTGTGTGTGTGTGTGTGTGTAAGTCTGCGTATTTATGCGTGTGTATGTGTGGTCAGGTCGGATAGATGTATCCGCTACTGGTAACCTGGAACCAGTACTACCTGTCACAGGGTCGAATTGCTGGCGACTAAACCAGCAACCCCACCAGTCCTCTCAGGAGGATGGTGAGGAGGGTGGCTAGAAACCCTGGTGGAAATAAATTAGATCCATCAAAGGGCGCCAGCTCTGGAGAGCTACCCGCGGCCATCTAGCTAAGGGAGTAAACCCTGACAGTAAATCCGGTGTGGGGCCCCTAAGGCGGTTGGATGGCAAACTTTGTCACTTTCCGGCAGCTCCTGCGGCCGCGTTGGCACCAAAACGTAACAGCCCTGCTGTTCCTTTGGATCTGTCAACGAGGTGGAGAGGGGGGACAAGTTGCATGGGCAACAGCCTGTCTTCCATATTACACTGCCCAGGCTTACATCCGTCCATTCATCCACAAACACTCTGCACCTACGACCTGGAGAGGACACTCCAGCCTCGCTACTAACACTAGTGTCGGCACAACACGGAAGCAACAGATACCGGTGATAAGTCATTGCTCAACTGGCGTAGAGCTGACGGCAGGGGTTGCTTTTGACGGTGGGAGAGACCTTCGTGTCTTACTGGACAGCTACCGCCCACCTAAGCTGGGCAGCCCCCAGCCAGTTAGGTGCTGTCCCGCCACGACCTGCCTTCTTCATTGGGTGCATGAAGATTAGGAGAAAATCTGACAAGCAGGTCGTTAATTACCGCACCAAACAAAAAGAAAAATTCAAATTCAAGAAACGGATCAGGAAAAGGATCAGCAGTGAAACTGGGCTGTTGGAATGTCCGAACAATGATGCCTGGGCTCTCCCAAGATCTGCAAGACATCAGCGACGCCAGAAAACCGCCGTCATAAACAGCAAACTAAAGAGGCTCAATGTGGACATTGCCACTCTGCAGGAAACACGGCTGGCTGACTCAGGAACACTAAAGGAAAGGGACTACACCTTCTTCTGGCAAGGAAAGAGTTCTGATGCCCCAAGAGAGCACGGAGTAGGCTTTGCAGTAAGGAACAGCCTGCTGAACATGATTGAACCAGGCAGCGGCGGTTCAGAACGACTCTTGACTCTCCGCCTCAACACCACCGAAGGCTATGTCACTCTCATCAGCGTTTATGCCCCAACTCTGTCCGCCTCTCCAGACACCAAGGATGAGTTCTACGAAATCTTGCATCAACCATAAGGAACATCCCCAGGACAGAACAACTTGTTCTCCTGGGCGACTTCAACGCCAGAGTGGGTGCAGACAATGACTCATGGCCCTTCTGCCTCGGTTCCTTTGGAGTGGGGAAAATGAATGAGAATGGACAGCGACTGCTTGAGTTTTGCGCCTGCCATGAACTGTGTATCGCCAACTCCTTCTTCAAGACGAAGCCTCAGCACAAAGTCTCCTGGAGGCATCCCCGCTCAAAACATTGGCACCAACTGGATTTGATCCTAGTAAGACGTGCCGCTATCAAAACGTTCTCCACACTCGCTCTTATCACAGCGCAGACTGCGACACAGACCACTCTCTGGTATGTTGCAAGATCAGGCTACAACCAAAGAAGTTCCACTGCTCAAAGAAACAAGGGAACCCTCGCATTGACGTCAGCAAGATGTCTCAGCCAGATCTTGTAGAACAGTTCGCAGAGGCCTTTCAGAGAGAATACGATGCATTGCAGCCCAGAGACTCTGCCACTGAGAGATGGGAAACGCTACGAGACACCATGCACCGCATTGCTATGGCCACCTTTGGGAAGAAAACTGTGAAGTCCCACGACTGGTTTGAGGCCAAATCATCAGAGATGACTCCCACTGTTGAGGCCAAGCGTGCCGCACTCACCAAGTATAAGCGGTCACCCAGTGGAAAGAACCTGCAAATCCTCAGGGCTGCCAGAAGTAAGATTCAGCTTAACGCCAGGCGCTGCGCAAACGAGTACTGGACAGAGCTCAGCGAAGAGATACAGAGTGCTGCTGAAAGAGGCAACATCCGAGGAATGTATGATGGCATCAAGAAGGCACTGGGTCCAACACAGAGCAAGATCGCCCGCCTCAAATCCTCCACTGGGGAAGTAATCAGCAATCCTAGCCAACAGATGGAAAGATGGGCGGAACACTACTCCGACCTCTACTCCACACAGAACATGGTGTCCCCCTTAGCTCTCGATGCCATCAAGTGCATGCCGGTAATGGAAGAACTTGACGCAGAGCCAACTGTGGACGAACTCAGCAAGGCCATTGATAGCCTGGCATCAGGGAAGGCACCTGGCAACGACGGAATTCCCCCAGACCTCATCAAGCACTGCAAGACTTCTCTTCTGTACCCTTTGCACGCAGTTCTCTATCAGTGTTGGAATGAGGGAGCTGTACCACAGGACATGAGGGACGTCAAGATCGCCACCCTGTACAAAAACAAGGGCGAAAGGAGCGACTGCAACAACTACAGAGGTATCTCGCTCCTCAGCATTGTTGGCAAAGTCTATGCTCGGGTCCTCCTAATCCGCCTGCAGAAACTGGCTGAACGCGTCTACCCGGAATCACAGTGTGGTTTTCGAGCAGAGAGATCCACGGTAGACATGGTCTTCTCCCTTCGCCAAATCCAGGAGAAGTGCAGAGAGCAGCGGATGCCCCTGTATGTGGCATTCATTGACCTCACCAAGGCCTTTGACCTAGTCAGCAGAGATGGCCTTTTCAGGGCTCTCCGAAAAATCGGCTGCCCCCCCAAACTGCACAGCTTAATTGAGTCCTTCCACTCAAACATGAAAGGGATGGTGCAGTTCAACGGAAACCTCTCCAAGCCCTTTGACGTACGCAGCGGTGTGAAACAAGGCTGCGTCCTGGCCCCAACCCTCTTTGGAATCTTCTTCGCTCTCCTCCTGAGGCATGCGTTCAGCACAGCGCAAGAAGGGATCCACCTGCGGACCAGATCAGATGGCAGGCTCTTCAACCTCACCCGCCTCAGAGCAAGGACAAAGGTCCGTGAAGCCCTCATCAGAGACATGCTATTTGCCGACGATGCCGCAGTTGTGACCCATACTCAGCGGGACTTGCAGTCACTAATGGACCGCTTCTCCCAGGCCTGCAAAGATTTTGGTCTGATCATCAGTCTTAAGAAGACAAACGTCCTGGGCCAAGACACGCCATCTCCACCAGCCATCACCATTGATGACTACGAGCTTGAAGCCATCCATCAATTCACATATCTTGGGTCCAACATCACCGATAACCTCTCCCTTGACACAGAGGTCGACAAGAGGATCGGGAAGGCAGCCACAACACTAGCCCGCCTCACACAAAGGGTGTGGACAAATCCCAAGCTGACCACAAAACAAAGATGGCTGTATACAACGCCTGTGTCCTCAGCACCTTGCTGTATGGCAGCGAGGCGTGGACCACGCATGCTCATCAGGAGAAAAGGCCCAATACCTTCCACCTGAGAAGCCTACGGCGCATACTTGGCATTTCCTGTCAAGACAAGGTGACCAACACCGAAGTCCTAACCTGTGCTAGCCTCCCAACCATGCATACCATGCTGAGACAGCGTCGGCTGCGCTGGTTGGGCCACGCTCGCTGCATGGAAGATGGTCGCATCCCAAAAGACATCCTTTATGGTGAGCTTGCCACAGGGCAGAGAAACATTGGCCGCCCACAGCTGAGATACAAAGACGTTTGCAAGCGTGACATGAAGGCGCTTGAGATCAACACTGAGTCCTGGGAGGACCTCGCAGACGACCGCAACAGCTGGAGAACTACTCTCAAGAAACAGCTGCGGATTGGTGAGGACAAACTGTCAGCTGCTGCAGCAGAAAAGCGAGTTCGCAGAAAAGGGATGACAGCCAACAGACCAGCATCAGCATACACATGCGACCGCTGCGACAGAGACTGCCTCTCTCGCATTGGTCTGTACAGTCACAGGCGACGCTGCTTGGACCAAGCAGACAGCCCATCTAGACATTAGAACGGATGTACTTTGTCCATGGTCAGTCATGACCGAAGGAGGCCTACTACTATGTGTGTGTTTGTGTTTGTGCACGTACGCTTGCTTACGCAGTCTGTAAACTGCAAAGCTACGTTGCTATTGATGCCACTGTAGTTTTTCTTGCAAAATATTTTGTCTGGTAAAGGTCAAAATAAGAGGAGTCATTTGAAAGTGTGATAGAAAGTCCAGCAAGAGTATAACATAAGGCTATATTATACCGTTTCGTTTATCCATACCTTTTGCATCATTTTGACAAGATAAATTGATGAGACCAATTGAAAATGGTAATGTTCATACGCTGAACTCGTCATTTGACCACTTGATTAAACGTAGCATCAATCTATTTATAAGCACTGAAAATACTGAGATCAAATGGCAATATTCGATAGATTAACAGAACCAGAACAGGAGCTAACTTTTGACGTTAGGGATTTGATGAAGCATACAAATTAAAAAGATAGATAAGACACAGATAGATCATTTAAGCAGATAAATAGACCAATAAATGAATAAATCAATAACCATCATGGACAGGATGCAAAGGGCAACAATAAATGACAACACCATGTTCTGTCTCACTTAGGCTCAAATCATTGATAAGTCATTTTTGGCTGAAAATCCTTTAAAACAGTTTCAATTTTTCTGATAACACTGAACTAGGGGAGGTAAGCACATCATCACTCATCCTTTCACACACCTGCTTCTCGTGTACAAAGTTAAATCTGAAGTAGTGTTTCAATGGTTGTGCTTATTAGAATTAACATGAAAACATCTGCAAAATCATTTCTGACATATTTGACAACATTCAAAGTCACTGAAATCCCCAAAACAAGGTACTTCGCACCGCCACACACTTCTGACAAAGGTTTGGCAGAATCACCTAAAATGAATTCTTCACGTATGTACTTGTGTTTTGAGAGATGGATATTGATCTGAATGAATTTCCTTGTCGTTAAAGTTATTTAGAGACATGGGTTATCCCTCATGTTTACAACTGTATTTTATGACACCGAATACTGGCAAATTTCTTAACGTAGGAATCGATTTTATCGAACACTTCCCTTGTCTCTTGTGTTTTAGCTGGTTTTTCTACAGCACACTTTGCTTTCTGACGTTTGTATTGTTTGTTCATTGTTTTGGTTTTCGTCCCCTAATTTCACTGATTTGCATTTTCCGGACTTGTTTGTTTGTTTGTTTGTTTGTTTCTGTCCTGGACTTTTTACATGTCTCGGCCAGTTTGTGTGGAAATCAGCTATCCTGTGGAAGAGATTTGTCGACTGTTTTTTCTTTAGGGAAGCGTGAGGATTCCTGAAAAAAAATGTGGTTTGATAATTGTACTGGTTCCAACAGCAAGGAATATTTACCATGGGACCTAATTTTCCAAGGGCGAGAGAGAGAGAGGGAGAGAGAGAGGGAGAGAGAGAGAGAGATAGACAAGAGACAGACATACAGAGACAGAGAAACTGAGAGACAGACACAGAGAAACAGAGAGAGTGAAAGACAAAGACAAAGACAAAGAGAGAGACAGAGGAGAGAGAGAGAAGAGAGAGAGAGATACAGAGAGAAAGAGAGAGAGAGAAAAAAAAGTGTGGTAGTGAGACAGAGAGAGAGACAGAGAGAGAGAGAGAGAGAGAGAGAGAGATACAGAGAGAAAGAGAGAGAGAGAAAAAAAGAGTGGTAGTGAGACAGAGAGAGAGAGAGAGATAGAGAGAGAGAGAGAGAGAGATACAGAGATACATACATACAGACAGACAGACAGACAGACAGACAGAAGGACAGACAGACAGACAGACTGACAGAAACAGCGACCCAACATTGCTTTTACAGAATGCATTTTACATTTTATGATATTATTTACGTTTGGCTTCTCATCGATTATAAACACTATTTTTCGAAAACGGCTTTTAAAACGGTCAGTATGATTGTAAAAGTTTCATAACTGCTGTGTCTTGTGTACTTTAAAAACTGTTAATTATCGTGCAAATAATTATAGTACTAATCTGTTCAATCAGAAAGATAGGATGCCATCGTCTGATGACAAAAAACTTTAGGATCAAACTGTAGGGGAAGCAAGTGTCGGGATGCTAAATGTGATGACGTACAAGAAAGATTTCATTACCTTCTCAAGGCCACACCTAAAGGGGGATTACCCGGGTTCTAGAATCCCCCGCTACAAAAACAACAACAACAACAACAACAACAAAAAAGAAATAAAAGGAGAGAGAGAGAGAGAGAGACAGACAGACAGAGAGAGAGAGAGAGAGAGAGAGCAGAGAGAGAGAGAGAGACAGAGAGAGAGAGAGACAGAGAGAGAGAGAGAGAGAAAGAGAAAGAGAAAGACAGAGTGTGTCTGTCTGTCTCTCTCTTATTTTTTCTCTCTCTGTCTTTCTCTCTCTCTCTCGCTCTGCCTCTCTCTCTCTCTTCCCCTTTCTCTCTTTTCCCCCCTCTCTCTCTCTTTTCCTCTCTCTTCCTCTCTCTCTCTTTTCCTCTCTCTCTCTTCCTCTCTATCTCTTCCTCTCTCTCTCTTTCACTCTCTCTCTCCCTCTCGCCCAACATTATGTAAGCGTCACGTTCCATCTTCGATTCTGTCCTGCAGGCAATGTCTTTTTTTTCTCAACTGGCAGATTTAAGTCTGAGAAAGTGGAACAGACAGGCCTTGAAATTGCAAGCTGATAACATGTGGAGACCAGGAAAATTGGACACACAAACACAAGAAAAGAAGAAATTCATTCTAATTCATCTCGGTGTTGTTTATAGCCTAGTCGATTATACAGACTGAGAAGAAAGAAAGAAAGAAAGAAATAAAAAAAGAAAGAAAGAAAGAAAGAAAACAAATTCTAAAGTTTCAGGGTAATAAACAGTGTTATAGGCAAAGTGTCCTTTGTAAAGGTACAGTCCTATTGAGGCAGTGGTAAAATAAAATAAAATAAAATGAAATTATAAAATAAAATAAAATAAAATAAAATAAAATAAAATAAAATAAAATAAAATAAGATAAAATAAAATAAAATGAAATAAAATAAAATAAAATAAAGCAAATAAAACAAAGTAAAATCAAAGAAAACAAAATGAAATGAAATGAAACAAAGAAATTGAAATAAAACAAAATGGAATGAAATATGATTCATCAGAATAAAAAATACAATAAAATAAAACAAAGTAAAATAAAATAAGCTAAAATAAAATAAAATAAAATAAAATCGGAGAAAAGAAAAGAAAACATTATGAAATAAAAGAAATTGAAATACACCAAAACAAAACGCAGCAAAACTAAAAAGATAACACAAAAATAGAATAATTCAAAATTAAAACAAATGTCTGAAATGGAGCATCATGAAAAGGGAGCTCATCTAGTCAGTCATAAATTGTTTAAGCCGAATGTCAGGTTCATCTCAAGACTGAATGTAAAGGTAAGAAAGTAAATATGTGATACTGAAGACTTACACACCAAGGGGAATAATTACATTTCAGACAACAAGAATGGATGAAATTAAAGTAACCCATTTACAGTATGTCATAAATATCCTCCTGTTTTCTATTTCCAAAACCTATCAGATGACAGTATCTGTGTTTTTACGGTTGTTCAAGTCTATAGATATCATTTAAAGTTTTTCAGATCCATGTGGGGGAATAAAAGTACATGGCGTTTTCATTTGTGCCAGTCTTAACCAGTCAACAATCTTGTGGCATCGGATACTAACACGGTCATTAGTTCAGGTAAAAAGCAGAATTATACCCATTTTCTGTTTATCAGAGTGGTTTATTGTTTATGAATAAAAAGACACAAATCAAACGAAACGAAACTAAACCAAAACCGAGCTGAACCGAACCAGACCAGACCAGACCACACCAGACCAGACCAGACAACACCAGACCAGACCAGACCAAAACCCAAACTACAACCAAACCAAACCAAACCAAACCAAAAAAAAAAAAAAAAAAAAAAAAAAAAGCAATAGCATGAAGAAAATGAGTGAATAAACAAGAGATGATAAACAGCTTTTCTGATGTCATTGATAAGAAAGTTTTAGATTAAAAGCAAGCAAACAAACAAACAAACAAACAAACAAACAAACAAACAAACAAACAAACAAACAAAAAAGCAACAAAACTTCAGAACCATATATTCTGTCCCCGACTCGTATACACTCAGACATGCACGAACAAAAACAGCAAAGAAGACCAGTCGCCGTGGTGTAGTGGTTAACGCAACGGACTACTGACTGGAAGGTTGTGGGTTCGAATCCCCATCAGTACCTTCACAAATCATTGTGGGATTTTTCGGTTCTAACAGGCTCCTACCCAGAGTTGGGCGTGCTATGGGTTCACTGGGAAGACTGGGATCACGCAGTCGAGTCTCATCCACTTCACGGATGCGTCATTGAGGGTGTTGCTCAAAGTTTCTGACCAGCACCGCAGGTGTTTGTATCTCTCGGGCCTGGTTGATGCCAGGATATTTTATGATAGTAAGCATACAGTACAGCCCTGTCACGCAGTCTCAATCCTAGATGGAACTCATAGCATCATGATTATCATCCTCATCGACATCATCATCATCGCATTGAAAAAACTGTGCCAGCTTCTTTGGCCATTAAGGTGCCGAAGAAAACGGGACGGAAAAAAAAAAAAAAAAAGAAAAAAAAAAGGTGAGCACAAAGGTAACCTCCCTGGGCGCCATGATCCTTAAAAAAAAACAGCAAAGAAAAAAAAAAAACCCAACAACAACAGACACACAGACAGATCTGTTACAGTCCACAGTAATCGCTTCACTAATCACATGGTTTGTCTTTCAAGTCTTGTTCTGATCCTTTTGTCTGTATGTATACCTTCATCAATCCACTGTCCATACCTTTCATGTTCAAATCACTACCAGCATCTGTCTACGGTACCCAACAAACTGCCCCAGCTCCCATCAGGACCAAGTCGTTCTTCCCCATCCTCAGAACTGAGGGAGGATTTTGAGATCTCCCAATTAATCCAGGACAATCCCATCCCATTTAACAGGTCCAGCCCTTCTGGGCTGCAGGTATTGATATCCGTTCATGAAGAAATCGAGACAGGTGCCAGAATACAAAAGATCTCCGACCAGTCAATAGTTTATACTGGCAGGTGCGCCCCGAGCTCATTAGGTTACATCAGTTCATTGATGAACCACTAATATTCCTACATGTACAACACACACAAACAAACACACGCCGGCGTGCACGCACACATACACACACACATACACACACATATGCGCACTCATACGCACACACACATATGCATGCATACACACACTCACTCACAAAAAAAAAAGAAAGAGAGAGAGAGAGAGAGAGAGAGACAGAGACAGAGAGAGGAAGAGAGAGAGAGAGAGAGAGAGAGAAAGAGAGAGAGAGAGAGAGAGAGAGAGAGAGAGAGAGAGGAGAGAGTTAAAACTTCAAAACTTTCATTCAAGAAAAGGCCATAACCCCTACTGAAGGGGTGTCTATAAGTACAATGAAATAATCAGACAGCATATCATAGGATTAACAACCAACAACAAAGTAGACTTATATTACGATAAAGCAATTTCCCAGATTTTAGCTGCTTTGAGCAGGAACAAACCAAAATTGTTTATATAATGGAAACGAGTTGAACACATCAACAAACGCAGTTTAAACATATTTGGGCATCTATAATACTTTTGAGGGATAAACCTTGAAAGTATTTCATGTAAAGCTGGACAACACAGTGCAAAATGTATTTCGTCTTCTTCAGCTTGAGAGAGAGAGAGAGAGAGAGAGAGAGAGAGAGAGAGAGAGAGAGAGAGAGAGAGAAGAGAGAGAGAGAGAGAGAGAGAGAGAGAGAGAGAGAGAGACCAGGAAGTTGATAAAGGATGGGTGCAGTTAGGCATCATTTCTTTACAACACACACACACACACACACACACACACACACACACACACACACACACACACACACACACACACACACACACACACACACACACACCACACACACACACACAGAAGGCGAAAAAGGATGGATGGCAGTTAGCACATCTGTTCTTGACCCATCAGTCAAGTCAACAAACATTTTTCTTGCCTCACTCTCCTGTTTGCCGTTAGGAAGATTTTCGTCCCCATTTCCCTTACAGCTCTTGGGTCAGTTTAGAAATAAGAACAGGCAAGAAAGAAACAACAGTCTCAGATGACCAGTTTTCACTCAATTAAAACGAGACAATCCCTTTTAAGCGTCACTCTCGATGGCCCCAGAAAGAGACGATTTCGTTGATTGTTAGGGAAGGAGAGTGGAAGGGAGTAAATAACAAATTTCACTGAACATAAGAGTAGAACCTATTTGTGCACAATCCGTCTTATTGGCAAATCTTGTTGGTTAAAGCATAGTTGACAAACAGCTGGATGAGTAAATCATGTTGCACACCCCCCCCCCCCATCTATAAAAAAAAAATAAAAAGAAAGAAGCACACAGACATGGATCCATCAAGAGGGTGCAAGAAAGACAGAACATGACAGATATGCTGCAAGCTGAAACTACTCCCCATTTTGTTGAGGGCGGAAAGGAGAGCTGTACTACAACATTATATAAACTATAATTTACCAGTGATTCTCCTGGATACTAATTCTCAACCTTTCCATGCCAAGCTCATTCATCATCATCATCATCATCATCATCATCATCATATTATGTGCCCTGCTGCATGGGTTGGCGATCATGGCCTTCCACGTGTATCTATCCCTTGTTTCCGCAAGCACATCTTCCACCCTCTTTGACCTCAGCCACCCTGCAAGTCCGTCCAATATTATTTCCCTGGGCCTACCTGGTGCTCTCTCTTTTCCTCCAGCTTTCCTGTTGTGACCGGGTGCTCTAATTCCCCTTTCCTCGTAAAATGGTCTATAACTGTTGCCTGTCTTTTCCTAATCTTCCTTATGAATGATCTACTTGTGTCTGTTTCCATCAAGACTGTCTTGTTTGTATTCTTTGCCGTCCATGGAACTCTCAACATTCTTCTTAGAAACCACATCTCGGCTGCCTAATCTGGCTTTGCGTGTTGACTGTCCACGCCTCACAACCGTATAACATTATCGGTTCTATATAACATTCAAGAACTCTTTTCCTGATGTTGATTGACAGGCATTTGTGGTAAGAATGCTTTTCATCTTCTTGAATGCTGTTTTGGCTTGGCCTATTCTGCTGGCTATTTCTGATGTGCATCTGCCACCTAGTGAGATGACGTTCCCAGATATTTAAACTTATCAACCCTTCAAAGTTGTGCCTTTTGCTGTTACTTAGCATGAGGGGATTTCATTTTTTTTACTGATACCAGTCTAACCAAACGAAATCAGACAAAACCAAAAACCGAACAAACCAACCAAGATTTCAGGGTTTGTTTCCTTTTGAGGCTTCGACTTTTCTTCTCAGTTTGACCGGAAGACCGAACTGAACGTCTAGTCCTTATGACGAAAAACGAGTCAGACATGTGTGCTTTGTGGCCTGCGCACGCTAAAAGATCCCACAGTAGTTGAAAATCGTGAAGAGCGGGACATTTACCCGTCTCCCCTTCCATAAAATATTGGAGAGATAGGTTCATTTGCCAGGTGTCTCCCCTTGAAGGCAATTAGACTTTTGTCTTTGGAGAATAGGTTCATTTGCCAGGTGTTTCTCACCTGCTTTGGGGAAAGGTCATATCTCTTAGACTTTTGTCTTTGGGGAGATAGGTTCATTTGCCAGGTGTCTCCCCTTGAAGGCAATAGACTTCTTGTCTTCGGAGAGATAAGTTCATTTGCCAGGTGTCTCCCCTTGAAGGCCACATTTCAGAACTTCTTGTCTTTGGATTAGGCGAGGAGATAAAGGTTCATTTGCCAGGCTGTGCTCTTCTCGTTCATTGCAAGGCAATTAGACTTCTTGTCTTTGGAGAGATAGGTTCATTTGCCAGGTGTCTCCCTTGAAGGCAATTAGACTTTTTGTCTTTGGAGAGATAAGTTCATTTGCCAGGTGTCTCCCCTTGAAGGCAATTAGACTTCTTGTCTCTTGGAGAGAGATAAGTTCATTTGCACATGGTGTCTTCCTCCTTGAAGGCAATAGCTTTGTCTTATGAGAATAGGTATTGCCAGTTCTCCCTTGAAGGCAATAACTTTGTCTTGGAGAGATAGGTTCATTTGCCAGGTGTCTCCCTTGAAGGCAATTAGGTACGTTTCAGTGTCTTTTGAAGGCTAGTTTGTTAGAGATAAGTTCCTTTGCCAGGTGTCTCCCCTTGAAGGCAATTAGACTTTGTCTTTGGAGAGATAAGTCATTTGCCAGTGTCTCCTCTTGAGCAATTAATCTGTCTTTGGAGAGATAAGGTTTGTTGCCAGTGTCTCCCCTTGAAGCAATTACACTTCTTGTCTTTCTGAAGCCTTGTTAAAAAAAGTGCGCTGCACTGCGCGACTGCCTCAACGGAGCAGCCCTGTCACATGTAAAATCCATTGACACAAAAGACCACCTGTATGTCTTCCTATTACCTACCTACCTACCTACTCTACTACTACCTGCTACCTACCTACTACCTACCTATATTCTTATCTAAACTATCTATCTATCTTCTATCTATCTATCTATCTATCTATTTATCTATCTATCATTACTATCTATTCTGTGTCTGTCTGTCTTCTTCTATCTATCTGTCTGTCTGTCTGTATCTATCTATCTATCTATCTATTATCTATCTATCTATTTCTGTCTGTCATCTATCTATCTATCTATCTACTGTCTATTATCTATTATCTATATATCTATCAATCTATCTATCTATCTATTTATCTATCTATCTATCTATCTATCTATCTATCTATCTGTCTATCTATGCTATCTATTATCTATTATCTATCATTATCTATCTATCTTCTATCTATCTATCTATCTATCTATACTATCTATCTATCTGTCCGTCTGTCTGTCTGTCTATCTATCTATCTATCTGTTTTGTTTTGTATTCTATTTGTCCATCTGTCTCTGTCTCTGCTCTCTGGTCTTTGTCTCGTACACACACTACAATACCTCACACATCACATCATAACACACTAACACACCAACACACAACATATATATATAATATATTATATATATATATATATATGTGGTATATATATATATATATATATATATATATATATATATATTTGTGTGTGTGTGTGTGTGTGTGTGTGTGTGTGTGTGTATGTATGTACATACCGACGACGAAACAGAACAAAAATCACATTTCTGATCAATATAAAGACAGAAGTAAACCCAACGTACATAGAAACAACACTGAAAGAAAGCAGGCTGAACGAGCGTTGTTAACCAAGTACAAGAACCAAATGTCACGGCAAAGAGGAGATAAGCATGTTGAATGAGCCTGGGTCCATAGACCTTTGAGATACATGTACGTACTTTCAGGGAGTGGCTAGTGGGGATGGGCAAGGGCTAACGTTTTCTTATTTTGGAGCTGGTGAAATGAAACAACCCTTCCCAGATGATTAGACACAGTAACAATATTTCCTTTTATTCTTATTCATTATTCATTTTTTTTTTCACAATGGATTTACCATGTGAAACTTGGGGACGCTCTTCCCGTTGAGAGAGGTTGGGCCACGGTGCAGCGCCACCTGTTTTCTGTATTTTTTACTTTTATGTTATTATTACTCTTTGACTAAGACTTTTAGACAGGCAAGAATGCTAACTGACCTTCTGGAAGGGACCTGGAAATGAACCTGTCTCTTCAATATCTTATGCCCTTCTCTCACAATTTTCAACTGCCTTGGGATCTTTAGTGTGCGCAGGCCAGAAGGCACTACAGACGGACTCGTTTTTCGTTTTTTTCGTCTGAAAGACTATACGTTCAGTTCCGTCTTTCCGTCAAACTGAGGAAAAAGTCTAGTTCCGAAGGACAAAATTCTGTTCGATTTTCCAGTCAAACTGAGGAGAAAAGGCGAGGCCTCAACGAGAAGCGAACACTGGAACCTCAAGTTTAGTTATTGGCAGGTGAACATCTGGACATTCTGCACTCCATAGACGTATGAGCCAACGCAGAATGAAAACTCAATAAGATAATCACATAGTTTACCTCCAGACAAACATGCAGTGATCTGAATCATTCTCTTTATGAAGAAGATGCACAGAGAGGTGGATTATCCCTCATGTTTATGACTGCTTTTGCGGTATTGAATACTCGTCCATCCTTTACCGTAAGGAAAAGCTATTTTGGATTCTATGTCCCTGTATTTTGGCCACTGTCTTCTCTTGTTTTTGTTTGTTGTCTTTTGTTGTTTTGTGTGCTGTTTTCGGTTTGGTCCTAACTTGATTCCATTGATTTGCATGTTCTGCCTTTGTTTCTTTATATGTTTCTTTATTTTCTATGTGTATACTTTCTTCTTCATCTTGTTGTTTTCTCTTTCCTCTTCTCCAACATCACCAATCCCAGTATGTAATTTCTACAAAGTATAGAAACCAACCCATTACTGTTTGATATTGAGCTATGCCCAGTGGTTGACCAAATATGATATACGTTTTTACCAGTCATGCTTTCAAGTATAGCTCACTGGAAGTAATTACTAACTTCAGCACATGAGAAATACAGTTTCAGATCGATCTCTATGGAGACAAGAAAGAACACAGGACAAGGAAACTTTAGTGTAAGAGCAGACGCCAGTGATGATCCAGATTTGAAATGGTTGGGCTATGGAGAATGCTAGCCTTATCTGATCATCTTCGTTTGTGATTAAAGTACAGAAGTGAGTCTATAAGGTTATTATGCATGTACTGAAGATTCCTTCACTGAATCAGATTCAAAAATAAAACGGACTGGAAACAGATTTGTCAAATGGCTTGACGAAATGTGAAGGAAAAGATGCACTCTAAACTATTGGAAAAGCTCAAATGGAAAAAAATTGTTTTGTGCCCTTCAAAAACTCAAGAAAGAAAGACAGAAAGAGAGAGAGAGAAAGAAAGAAAGAAGAGAAAGAGAAGAAGAGAGGAGAGAGAGAGAGAGAGAGAGAGAGAGAGAGAGAGAGAAGAGAGAGAGATTTCAGTTAAACTATCCTCCTCTTACCGAAGCAAGAAACAGAAACTCCTTTCCCACCCACCCCAAGCCCTCGTTTCTCCAACAGATTCACTCACTAACAAGTTTCTCCAAATGTTGTCTCCACATTGTCACCCTGAAGACAGAAAAATATTAGCGATTTCATGCCTGACCACCGAGTGGCAACAGTTGTCAGGGTGGCCAATTTCCCCCTTGGCCTGCCTGACACTTTGGCCTCACTGGTGACAAGGAGAAATGAACTGGATTCCTGTCTGTCTGCCTCATCCCATTAAGTTCTATGCTGGTGTCCAGGGCTGCATGTCAATCCACAATCTGGTATTGATACGTGCACCAGGCAAACGCGTGTCAGTCATGTTATCTGTCTAGCTCAATCAACTTTGTTTACCTGATATGCTGCAGGTCAGCTGAATATGATGCAAGAAGAGTTAGCTCCATGAAGGTTGTCCCAGGAAAACATCTTTCACTGCACACATTACATCATGTATGTGATACTAAAACGTGTAGCAACTTTGTGAAAAGTATGATGGTTCTAGTGGATGCAGTCGGCCATTATGGCTTTGAAAGCTGTGCTAAGTTTTTTTGTAATGCAAAGTGAGTTGATGGCCTGCACATCTTTAGGACATAATATACGGTCATTCACTGTTTGTGTGTCTTGACAAAGATAACCATTTTCATAGTGTGTTAACTTTGCGATGATTGAGTGGGTAAAACAATCAGCCACTTCTGTATAGTTTTCAATGAAATGGAACACTTCACGGTTTTGTGAGGGGTGGACTGGTGAGTTGGATGGAGAGAGAGAGAGGGGGGGGGGGAAGAGAAGAGAGAGGAAGAGAGAGAGAGAGAGAGAGAGAGCGGGAAGAGAAGAGAAGGGAAGAGAAGAGAAGAGAGAGAGAGAGAGAAGAGAGAGAGATGAGAGAGAGAGAGAGAGGAGAGAGAGAGAGAGAGAGAGAGATTTCACTCAAACTATCCTCTTCTTACCAAAGCAAGAAACAGAAACTCCATTCCAACCCACCCCAAGACCTCGTTTCTCCAACAGATTCACTCACTAACAAGTGTCTCCAAATGTTGTCTCCACATGTGTCAGCCTGAAGACAGAAAAATATATGCAGCGATTTCATGCTTGACTGACCAAGTGGCAACAGTTGTCAGGGTGGCCAATTTCTCCCTGCCTGCCTGACACTTTGGCCTTACTGGTGACAAGAGAAATGAACTGGATTCCTGTCTGTCTGCCTCATCCCATTAAGTTCTATGCTGGTGTCCAGGGCTGCATGTCAATCCACAATCTGGTATTGATACGTGCACCAGGCAAACGCGTGTCAGTCATGTTTTCTGATTAGCTCAATCAACTTTGTTTACTTCATTTGCTGCAGGGCAACTTGACACGATGCAAGAAGAGTTAGTTCCATACAGGTTGTCATACAAAAACATCTGTCATTGCACATGTATATCGTGTGTGTGATATTAAAACATGCAGCAAGTGGCTTTGATACAACTGTACTAGTTCTAGTAGGTTCAATCAGCTATTATTTCTTTGCAAGCAGTACTTTTTTTTTTTCGTAAGCAAAGTAAGTTGATTGTCCTGCACATTTTGGACACTAAATGTGGTCATTCACTGCTTGTGTGTCTTGACAAAGAGAACCGTTTTCGTATTGTGTTAACTTTGTGATTATTCAGTGAGTAAAACAATCAGCCACTTATGTGTAATTTTCAATGAAATGGACTCTATAACTGTTTTGTGAAGAGTAGACGGGCGACGTTTTTTTCCATCGCATTTTCTACACTTTAATGGCCATAGCAGCTGGCTCACATTTTACAGTGCGATGATGATAATGTCGATGAGGATAATAATTATGATGCTATGGAGTTCCATCTAGGATTGAGACTGTATGACAGGGCTGTACTGTATGCTTACTATCATAATATATCCTGGCAACAACCAGGTCCGAGAGATAAAGACACCTGTGGTGCTGGTCAGAAGATTTGAGCAACACCCTAAATGACACATTCGTGAAGTGGATGAGACTCGATTTTGTAGTCCCAATCTTCCCAATGAGCCCATAACATGCCCAACTTTGGTTAGGAGCCAGTTAGAGCCGAAAAACCCACAATGATTTTTGAAGGGACTGATGGGGATTCGAACCCACAGCCTTCCAGTCGGTAGTCAATTCAATTGCACTAATCACTACATAATGGTGACTGGTCTAGACTGGTGTACTGATGAGAGGGAAAAGAGAGAGAGAGAGAGAGAGAGAGAGAGAGAGAGAGAGAGAGAGAGAGAGAAGAGAGAGAGAGAGAGAGAGAGAGAGAGAGAGAGAGAGGAGAGGAGAGCGTTCACTTTACCTGAATCTTTCTAACTTTTTATTTTCAACCCAGTAGGCTCAAAGACCATCCCAATCCCTGTTCTCTCCACTCCACCAGAACCACTAACAGGACCCCAAAATGTCATCTCCTAATTTGACAGGCGGTAAGGCAGAAAGGGTTGTGCAGTTATTTCACGCCTGTGTGAGCAACTTGCAAGATCTGTCAGGGCAACAAATTGCCCACTGCCTCTCTGACATGCTGGCCTCACTGGTAACATGGCCAAAATGAGCTGGCTTCTCACAGTTATGCCCTACCACTGGCCATGTCCTATCCTCTTTAGATGTTCAGAGGTTATTTGGCTCTCGTGGATTCCAGGTCTGATGTCTTGTGTTCAATCCCAGCCTACAGCACACAGCTGGGATTTTCGTTGCCCGTCTTTATGTTCCAATCATTCTGGTGGCGTCAGCTTAGTGTTTCATAGATCCTACTAACCCCTCCATTTCAAAACCTTGCACATAAGGTGCTGTTCATGCTCAGTGAGTTTATCATATATTAGATAGTAGATTTGGGTGGAGAGGATATGGAATTCGTCCGAATGTGATAAATCCCTCTTGAATAAATTCTTGCACTGTCACTGTGTTGCTTGTACGCTTTGTTTCAAAATCATACTTTTGAGAAGTCACGTGTATTGATTGTTTACTAATAACTGAAGTCAGGCACTGATATTTGGCAATGCAGCTGTAATGATCTCTTGGTCAGATGAATCGGTGTGTTTAGTGTTCCCTCCTACCTGTTATGCTCTTCTGTCACTGACTGCAATTACTCTACGATCTGATAATAATATTACACATGCTTGGCAGGCATGCGAATTCGTAACGTTTCTTTATTACCACATGACATGTTAACCTTTTGGCTCCCTCACCCTATCTTTGAACATCCTGCATTGTCGGCCATTACAGCAAAGCAGAAACGTAGCCCTTTCACTTCCCCACCCTATCCACCAGCTTCCTGTAGGACGCTGGTGGACAGGGTGAGGGAGTCAAAGTGTTAAGTTTTTGCAGCTTATGGACAGGCTGCAGGAGTGAAAGGCTTAAGGATAATGCAAGTGAATCGTGTGGCTTGCCAAGCATTAAGTGTCCACTTATCAAATGTCAGCGTCATTAGATAGGACATGTTGACGTATGGAAGATTACCACATGTTAAGGGTCTCTTGTACAGAGCTCAAGCATGGACATCATCACCAGGATAAAGACGAACCTCATCAACCGCAGCATCAACACCATGGACATTGCCTGCAACAAAACCAGCTCATCGCAGTTTTGATTTTCTAGAAACGTTGCTGCTACTAGTCATCTCTGACACAATGCTTCAAGGAAAAAAAGTTCCCCCTATTGTCAACAGTTGCTATCTCCCATACGTGGAAACAGACAAGGCACAGCCCCATGAAACATGCTGTTGTAGAGACAAGAGAGAGAGAGAGAGAGAGAGAGAGAGGAGGAGAGAGAGAGAGAGAGAGAGAGAGAGAGAGAGAGAGAGAGAAACAAAGTGAGAGAGAAAGAGAGAGAAACAGAAAGAGAGAAAAGAGAGAGAAAGAGAGAGAGAGAGAAAAAGAGAGAGAGAAAGGGAGAGAAAGAGAGAACGAGAGAAAAAGAGAGAGAGAAAGGGAGAGAAAGAGAGAGCGAGAGAGAAAGAGAGAGGAGAGAAAAAAAAAAAAAAAAAAAGAGAGAGATAGAGAGAGAGAGAGAGAGAGAGAGAGAGAAACTGAATTGAAATTGAATTGAAAATTGTAGAGAGAAGACATCAACTAAAGAGATCATGTAAACGAGGAGGGGAAGTAACGCTAGCGATGTTGAGACTAATGAGAATTCTCGCCCCCTGTCAACACTCGTGGCCAGTACAGAGTGTGTCTGATGAGCTTCCTTGTAACCACACGTACCAGACTGTAATGTCTATGGTTCCTGTAGGTCTCTGATCTGATGGCGGATAAAAAAAATCATTGGCTGTTCACTTGATTTGCCACGCTGCAGCTCTCTCTGGCAATGGGAGTAAAATTATGAGGGGATTTCACGTCTGTCTGATTGGCTGGATGTTGGTGGGCACGATTAGTTCTTCTTTTTATCTGCATTGAGACTGTTCCTGGATGACAGAGCCATTGTGATTAACAACAACAACACACTGTCATTGTATTAATGGCTGAAACATACTTGTCTTGTTTGTTTCAAAATACGTTTTTTGATTTTACGATCATCGCACTTCACTTAGGGATATCAACTTGAATAAATGCTTACTCATAACAATTAGTTTCTATTTTCTAACTTTCAGGGCAAATTTCAGCAAGATAACAATAACGATAAACATACCAGCATCAAGATCTCTTGATCAGTCTTGGTCAGATCGTGGTTTTTATCGTTGTATCAGAGCAAGTCTTAACACGAAAAGGAATACCATTCCGTCTGACTCTATCATTTGAAAATATTTTAATTTTTTTTAAGATCATCGCATTTAGGGAAATTTCCTTTCTAGTCATCTTCTTTGCTTTGTTTTGGCCCCATTTTCTATGCTTCCTTGATGACCACAGAAGCTGGCACAATTTTTACAATTCAATGATGATGATGACGACGAGGATGATAACCATGATGCTACGGTGTTCCATTATGATTGAGATTACGTGACAGAGCTGTACTCTACGCTTACTATCGTAAGACATCCTGGCATCAAACAAGCCCAAGAGAAACGAACACCTGCAGTGTTTGTAAGAAGATTTGAGCAGCACTCTCAATGACGCATCCGTGAAGTAGATGATACTGGACTGTGTGGCCCTAGTCTTTCCATTGAGCCCATAGCATACCCAACTCCGGCTACATGCCAGCTGGAGCCGAAAAATCCCACAAGATTTCAAAGGGATTTATGAGGATTCAAACCCACAACCTTCCAGGTGGTTGTCTATTGCGCTTACCATTAGACTACAGCGATTGGTGTTTGTTCCAGAATTCAGCTGTCTCATCACTGGGTTAAATTTTTGCTTTGCTAGTATGATTGACAATGCAAGATGCTGGTCAACAGGGTGTGGTAGTCAAAGGGTTAAAGAGGAAATCATTTTCACCTTAAGCCAAAACATAAACTAACATAGAATTTCTGAAGCAATTCATTTTACTTCCGAGCAAGTAATTGAACAAGGAACGTACCATTTCTTTTCTAAAAAGAAAACAACAACAATAATAACAACAACAACAAAACAACAACAACAACAAAAAACAACAACAACAACAAAAGTTCCTTTTCTTGACATGGAGATTATTTGGTAACAACAGAAAGACACTGGATTTGTCCAACAACAAATGATTTTGTTTCCAACGGCGATCACTTTTTATAGAAGGAATTGATTCTATTAAAAATCGATTGTCATTTTCTAGTACAAAATAGCCTATTACATTAAATGGTGGCTTTCGAATAGACAGCATTGCACGACCAGCTCATTATAGTTTTGATCATTCAACTAACATTTCATCACTAATCATTCCTGACATAACACCCCAGGGAAAACACTCATCCCAATTGTCCATATCTCTCTCATATGCGGAAGCAGACAAGACACCGTCCTATGAAACGCGCACTTA
>JAPXFY010000013.1:67885434-67887934 GCA_030674185.1 Monoplex corrugatus
TTATATTCTATCATCCTGTATGCATGCCAGACATGGACTTTCATAGCGGATTTGAAAAGAGAAATCCAAGTCATGCAAGTGAGGTGTTATAGCAAGATGCTAAACATCAGACACACTGATCATCTTGCCAATGAAGAAGTGGTCCAAACCATAAAGCAACACATCCTTCTTCTTCTTCTTGGCGTACGCTGCTACACAATCAGCTGAGTCCGGGTGATGAATGCAGCCGTCTTTTCCAGCTCCTGTCTGCAGCCATGGAGTTTGGTTGTCAGCGGAGCGTCTGTCGGCCACGCGTCCTGTCTTGCCACCTGGTGAAGGGGACATCTTTGGAGTATATGCTCCGTGGTTTGGTCTTCTTGACCGCAGGGACAGGTTGGGGAGGGCGCCAGCTTCAGTTTGCGGTACATGTGGCATTTCAGCCTATTGTGACCACTGCGCAACCTCACCAGGACAACTTGCTGCTCTCTAGACAACAGGTAGTAGTCATCCCTGTGTCGTCTCGACATGGAAAGCGCCCTGATGATGCTCCTCCTCTCACTGTAGCTGACGCTCACCTCTGTTAAGAACAGAACCTTACGTTGGTATGGCCATGCAATGAGATCTAAAGGCCTTGCTAGGTCAATCCTTCAAGGGGAAGACGGAGGGGAAGACAGACAAAACAACGGACTGACAACACCGCGGAATGGAGAAATCATTTTGCAGAGACCCAGGCACTGGTACACAACTTACATAGCTGGAGGAATCTGGTGAATGGTTCTTTGCAAAGCGCCCTAATGACTCTATACGGAGTTCAAGGAGCAGAAGAAGAAGAAGAATCTGCAGAAGCTGTATCAACAACAAAGTTTGGTAGTTTACAGAAGTGTACATACATACACACACGCGCGCGCGCGCGCGCACGCGCTCGCACGCGCACACACACACTCACACATACATGCACATACAAACGTGCACACACACATACACACACACACACAAACTTGCACACACACAACACACGCACACACAAACGTGCACACAACACTCGCACCACACACGCACGCACGAGAGACGGACAGACAGACAGACGGACGGACAGACAGACAGACAGACAAACATACACACAGACAGACACAGACACACACATACTCACACACAAACAAACTTTCATTTCAAAATGTATGTAAAAAATTGCAGTTTTCTTCCATATATCATTTGAGAACGATTGTTGCTGTTCATTTTCGTATTCAGCTAAACGCATTGAAAACAAAATACTGTAAAAATGTCAAGTGTATTTGCGCGAACAATTCACACTGTTTCACTGTCTATTTACTGCAAAATGGTACGTTCTTTTTTACCAAAAATGTTTACACAAGAAAATTATTCTGAAACTAATTTTAAAGAAGTAACTTCCGATCAATTTTTGTCAGTTAAAATTTCAGAATCGTTGGTTCACAGTCCTGTTAATGCATTACTTTAAGTTTATGAAGTTTGTACTTTAGAGTTAAATTTTCCATACACATTGTGATGTTAAATGTTAGTGTTAAGTTCTTGTTCCATTTTCTATTTTCCCACCTACTTATGTCTATAACTCTGTCTCCTCTATGCCCCAAAACCAACCCGCCCATCTCCCATCTCACATACTTTTTTTTCTCGTCTAATATCACTCATAGTGAAAAGACTTAAATCAAAGAACGAACACAAACAAACACATCCTCACACACCCTCACACATACACACACACACTCACCCTCACACACACACACACACAGACACACTCAGACAGACACAGACACGGACACACAGACACCACACACACACACACACACATACACACACACACACACACACACACACACACACACACACACACACACACACACCACACAGACTTCACCACAACCATCATAACAATACACTCAGCGAACAGCTCTGATCATGGCAGACTGTTAATCACAGATGAACTGACCGATGCCCACAATGCACAAAATCCCATTTAAATGTTCTTCATCAGTAGAAACACAAAACGTCCAGAAACAGTTTACACGTGCACACTGCCGTTCAAGCGAAAGCGCCAGTGTCAGCATATCCTGCCCTGAAGACATAAATCACCAAAATCCATTACAGACGTGTCAGCCATTGTTCCACGATCATGGCACAAACCCACCCAGCCCATTTTCCCACTTTCACTAGCGGAAGTAAGGTCCCTCAATAAATCAAGATCTTCTCTGACCAGGTTGTCGTTCTTGCCGTTGCCCCGAAATGATCGTCGTTTACACACCGGAAGTCTGAAATTTAAACTGTGAAGACTTTGAAAGAAATAATGAAGAATTTACACAAAAAATCCCCGATAGAATTTTTCTTTTCATTCAAGATTTGTGTAAAACAAAGCAAAAATGAAATGAATAATGGGAAGGTTAGGACTCGCAATTTCACTTTGTGATAGAAAAATATGTAGAAGCCATTTAGAAAGATTTACGTGCGAGTTAGCAAAAACTATTCTGTGTCATGTGAAAGTGAAAGA
>JAPXFY010000013.1:67892934-67900434 GCA_030674185.1 Monoplex corrugatus
GCACATCTGTGTGTGTAAGTGCGAAAGTGAGAAGGTGTTATGACCGTAACAAAAAACAAACAAAACAACAACAACAAACAAACAAACAAACCAATAAAAAAACAAAACAAAAGAAAAAACCTGGCGTCTGTACAGCATTCCATGGATGTCTCATTAGAGTTAACAATACTGATAACAATAATAATAGTAATGATGATGATGATGATGATGATGATAATGATGATGGTCATAATTTCGCTTTTATAACGTAAACAGGTTGATAAGTTTAAATACCTGGGAACGATCATTTCACCAGACGAAAGATGCACATCAGAAATAGCCAGCAGAATCGGCCAAGCCAAAACAGCATTCAAGAAGATGAAAAGCATTCTCGCCAACAAGTGCCTATCAATTAACATCAGGAAGAGAGTTCTTGAATGTTATATAGAACCAATACTGTTGTACGGTTGTGAGGCGTGGACAGTCAACAAGCAAAGCCAGAACAAGATGGAGGCAGCCGAGATATGGTTTCTAAGAAGAATGTTGAGAGTTCCATGGACAGCAAAGAAAACAAACGAGACAGTCTTGATGGAGGCAGACACAAGTAGATCATTCATAAGGAAGATTAGAAAAGACAGGCAACATTTGTAGGCCATTTTTATGAGGAAAGGGAAATTGGGGCACCTGGTCACAACGGCAAAGCTGGAGGGAAAGACAGCACCAGGTAGACCCAGGGAGAAGATAGTAGACAGACTTGCAGGGTGGCTGAAGACATGGAGGGTGGAAGAGATGCTTGAGGCAACAAGACATAGAGACAGATGGAAGTCCATGATCGCCAACGCCATGTGGCAGGGCACCTGATGATGATGATGAACGCAAACAGTCCATGTCAAAAGCATGCTCCTTGCGCTTCAGAGTAATCAAGCAGACAACACACACACACACACACACACACACACACACACACACACACACACACACACACACACACACACACACACACACACACACACTCACACAAACACACACACACACATACACACACACACATACACACACACACACACGCACACGCATGCACACACACACACACACGCACACACAGACAGAGGATGCTGAACCAGAGTACACTCAGCCTCTCAGGCAGGTGACTCTTAATCCAAATTGTCTTCCTCTCTGTCTCTCTCTCTGTCTCTGTCTCTGACTCTCTCTCTCTCTCTGTCTCACACACACACACACACATGCACACACATAAACACACACACACACATACATAAACGAACACACACACACACACACACACACACACACACACACACACACACACACACACCACACACACACCACACACACACATACACACACAATTCTGCCATCTTCTGACAATTCTGCAATATTTCAACAACCATCCAGCATAAGAGTACACAACTGGGGAAATTCCAACCCTCTCATCATTGTCAATAGTTCCTATCTACCAGATGTGCAAGCAGACAAGACATTTTTTTGTGGAGGAAAGAAATCAAGTAAAAATCAAAGCTACGTGTTCATCAAGGGGAAAGAACGCTCAGCAGTGTTAAGACTAATGAAAGTTACCGCCCTTGTCAGACTTCCGGTCTGTCCAGAGAGTGTCTAATGAGAGTACTTACATCTACACGTACCAGTCTGTACTGTCTATGGTTTCTGTACGACTCCATCCTGATGGAGATGAGAAAGGCATTGGCTGTTCCTTTGATTGGGCACGCGTCTGCTAGGTGGCCACAGGAGTCAAAAGACACGACAGTTTTCTTTCTGTCTGATTGGCTGGGCGCTCAAGAGCACGATTTGATCTTCTCTTTGTTTGCATAAAGATTGACCCTGGATGACACAGTGATCATAATGAGTGACTGTTTCTGGATTGCTTTTCTCTTTCTCTGCCATCTCCCTCTCTAACGACCTAATCACAGTTGCCTGACTTTTATTCCAGAAATTCAGCTGTCCCATCAGATGTCTAGCATACAGTCCCTGAAGCCATTCAATCTGCTTCAAACCAAGAACAATGATATAGATTTTATTGTGTTATTTAATGTGTCGTTTCTAAAATGGAGATTATTTCATATCAATTGGAGGAAGTTTGTGTGTCTACGCATCTGCCGATCTCTGAAGTCAGTATACACTTACATTTGATTGATATGTCCATTTCTAAAGGTTAGTGACAAATGCCAAGGTCTGACCCATTTTGGAGTCACAATAACCCAAAGATAACTAGTGATGTTGATATCTCTTTCATTATCTTTGAATCAGACGCAGCGGTGGTTATCATCTCACATCATTTATCTAGTCCTATCAGTATAGTTACTGTTCAGGTACAACACTTAATTCTTCTCTCTTGCTCTGTCTGTGTCTCTTTGTATGTCTCTCTTTCAACAAGTAATTCAACAATTACACCTTCATCTCTCTGTCTCTCTTTCAACTAATCAAAGTTACCACCCTTGTCAGCACTTCCGGTCTGTCCAGAATGTGTCTGACGAGAGCCCTTACATCCACACGTACCAGTCTGTACTGTCTATGGTTTCTGTACGTCTCCATCCTGAAGGAGATGAGAAAGTCATTGGCTGTTCCTTTGATTGGGTACGGGTCTGATAGTTGGCCAAGGAGTCAAAAGACACGACAGTTTTCTTTCTGTCTGATTGGCTGGGTGCTAGGGGGCACGATTAGATCTTCCCTTAGCTTGCATAAGAATTGACCCTGGATGACACAGTGATCATAATGAGTGACTGTTTCTGGATTCCTCTTTTTTATTTCTCTACTCTTTCCCTCTCTAACTGACTTAAACACAGTTGTCTGACTTTATTCCAGAATTCAGCTGTCCCATCAGTGTTCTAAAGTACAGTCCTGAAATCATTCAATCTGCTTCAAACCAAGAACAGTGATCTAGATCTTATTGTGTTATTTAATGTGTTGTTTCTAAAATGGAGATTATGTCATGTCAATTGGACTAAGTTTAATTGTCTACGCATCTGCTGAACTGTGAAGTCAGTATACACTTACATTTGATTGATAAATCCATTTCTAATGGTCAGTGACAAATGTGAAAGTCTGAATAGGCCTGACCTCATTATGGAGTCACAATAACCAACAATATAAAGTGATGTTGACAATTCTTTTAACATCCCTGAATCAAAAATCAGTGGTGGCTGTCGTCTCACACCATCTATCTAGTTACTGTTCAGGCACAACACTTATACTTTCCTCTCTCTTTGTCTCTGTTTCTCTCTCCCTCTCTCTTTCAACAAATACGTGTACGTACGTGCATGCTTGCTCGTACACACGAGCATGGATGAGTCTCACATATCTCCTTCATCCTCATGATTATTTTCATATCTCCTTCACCATCATGGCTATTTTCATATCTCCTTCATCCTCATGACTATTTTCATATCTCCTTCATCCTCATGGCTATTTTCATATGTCCTTCATCCTCATGATTATTTTCATATCTCCTTCATCCTCATGATTATTTTCATATCTCCTTCATCCTCATGGCTTATTTTCATATCTCCTTCATCCTCATGATTATTTTCATATCTCCTTCATCCTCATGACTATTTTCATATCTCCTTCATCCTCATGATTATTTTCATATCTCCTTCATCCTCATGGCTATTTTCATATGTCCCTTCATCCTCATGATTATTTCATATCTCCTTCATCCTCATGACTATTTTTATCTCCTTCATCCTCATGGCTATTTTCATATGTCCTTCATCCTCATGGCTATTTTCATATCTCCTTCATCCTCATGATTATTTTTTATATCTCCTTCATCCTCATGGCTATTTTCATATCTCCTTCATCCTCATGATTATTTTCATATGTCCTTCATCCTCATGACTATTTTCATATCTTCTTCATCCTCATGATATTTTCATATCTTCATCCTCATGATTATTTTCATATCTCCTTCATCCTCATGGCTATTTTTCATATTCCTTCATCCTCATGATTATTTTCATATCTCCTTCATCCTCATGGACTATTTTCATATCTTCATCTCATATTATTTCATTTTCCTCATATGATTATTTTCATATTCCTTCATCCTCATGATTATTTTCATATCTTCTTCATCCTCATGATTATTTTCATATCTTCTTCATCCTCATGATTATTTTCATATCTTCTTCATCCTCATGATTATTTTCTATATCTTCTTCATCCTCATGATTATTTTCATATCTTCTTCATCCTCATGATTATTTTTCATATCTCCTTCACCTCATGATTATTTTCATATCTTCTTCACCATCATGATTATTTTCATATCTCTTCATCCTCATGACTTTTTTTCATATCTTCTTCATCCTCATGATTATTTTCATATCTCCTTCACCATATGTTATTTTCATATCTCCTTCATCCTCATGACTATTTTCATATCTCCTTCATCCTCATGACTATTTTCATATCTTCTTCATCCTCATGACTATTTTCATATCTCCTTCATCCTCATGACTATTTTCATATCTCCTTCATCCTCATGGCTATTTTCATATCTTCTTCATCCTCATGGCTATTTTCATATCTCCTTCATCCTCATGACTATTTTCATATCTCCTTCATCCTATGGCTATTTTCATATCTTCTTCATCCTAATGGCTATTTTCATATCTCCTTCATCCTCATGATTATTTATTATATCTCCTTCATCCTCATGGCTTATTTTCATATCTCCTTCATCCTCATGACTATTTTCATATCTCCTTCATCCTCATGATTATTTTCATATCTCCTTCATCCTCATGATTATTTTCATATCTCCTTCATCCTAATGGCTATTTTCATATCTCCATATCCTCATGACTATTTTCATATTCCTTCATCCTCATGGCTATTTTCATATCTCCTTCATCCTCATGACTATTTTTATATCTCCATAATCCTCATGACTATTTTCATATCTCCTTCATCCTCATGACTATTTTCATATCTCCTTCATCCTCATGGCTATTTTCATATCTTCTTCATCCTAATGGCTATTTTCATATCTCCTTCATCCTCATGATTATTTTCATATCTCCTTCATCCTCATGGCTATTTTCATATCTCCTTCATCCTCATGATTGTTTTCATATCTCCTTCACCATCATGGCTATTTTCATATCTCCTTCATCCTCATGATTATTTTCATATCTCCTTCATCCTCATGGCAATTTTTATATCTCCTTCATCCTCATGACTATTTTCATATCTTCTTCATCCTCATGGCTATTTTCATATCTCCTTCATCCTCATGATTATTTTCATATCTCCTTCATCCTCATGGCTATTTTCATATGTCCTTCATCCTCATGATTATTTTCATATCTCCTTCATCCTCATGATTATTTTTATATCTCTTCATCCTCTTGACTATTTTCATATCTCCTTCATCCTCATGATTATTTTCATATCTCCTTCACCCTCATGGCTATTTTTATATCTCCTTCATCCTCATGGCTATTTTCATATCTCCTTCATCCTCATGGCTATTTTCATATCTCCTTCACCCTCATGGCTATTTTTATATCTCCTTCATCCTCATGGCTATTTTCATATCTCCTTCATCCTCATGAATATTTTTATATCTCCTTCATCCTCATGGCTATTTTCATATCTCCTTCACCCTCATGGCTATTTTTATATCTCCTTCATCCTCATGGCTATTTTTATATCTCCTTCATCCTCATGGCTATTTTCATATCTCCTTCATCCTCATGGCTATTTTCATATTTCCTTCATCCTCATGGCTATTTTTATATCTCCTTCATCCTCATGACTATTTTTATATCTCCTTCATCCTCATGATTATTTTCATATCTCCTTCATCCTCATGACTATTTTCATATCTCCTTCATCCTCATGATTATTTTCATATCTCCTTCATCCTCATGACTATTTCATATCTCCTTCATCCTCATGATTATTTTCATATCTCCTTCATCCTAATGACTATTTTCATATCTCCTTCATCCTCATGGCTATTTTTATATCTCCTTCATCCTAATGATTATTTTCATATCTCCTTCATCCTAATGGCTATTTTCAAAGCTCCTTAGAGATGGAAACAAAAACATATTTTGCTCAAGTGTTTCTGTTCCAGTCAAGAGACCACTCTCTCTTCCTAGTATCCTATCTTTAAAAAAATCAGAAATGCAAAGAAAAAAAACCACAAAAAATTCTGTCTTGCTCAATTGTGCGTTCGCTTTCCTGTTTCAAAAACTACTCACTTCATTGTGGAAAAAAACTTTGTGGTGGATGAATTATGTCTTCAAGAACTACTCATTCAATATTTGTTGGTTACAGTTCTCTGAAACTTTGTTTTTTTCAACCAATGAAAAAATTATTAGAAAGGTTGAGTTTATTTATTGAAATATGTCATTGTAATATCGTATGAAAACAAAATCAGAGACATGATGACTAAATTTCAACCCCCCTAAAACACCACCACCACCACCACCACCACCAACCACCACCACCACCACACACCACCACCACCACCACCACCACCACCACCACCAACAACAACAACAAAACAGCAGCAACGACAAAACAACAGAACAAAACAAAAAAAAGCAGCCAACCAGCCCGAAAAACCTTCATCTATACTCAAAACAACATCAACAATAATGACAACAACAACAACACACTCCCCTTCCTCCTTAAAAAACCAGCTTATATGATTTCTGTTAAATACATGGCTTGTTAAACATTGTGACAAATGTTTGTGGCAAACAGAACCTACCAATAGCTACTGCAGACTATGCACATCTGCACGCAGCATGTGTTAGCATCAGATTATAGAAGGATTGCTTTGAACCAGTGACTTGATAAAGCCGGGGTGACCTGCAGGGAGCTAGCACATTTAACCTTGAAATAAGTTGTCCTCAGCATAAAAAAGCAGCAGTGAGTGATTGAGCTAATCAGAAAGCATTACGTTCACCCATGTACTTGTCGCACAAATTACCACAAGAAAACGTAGTCAGACATGCAGGCAGGTACCTTAACGAATTGCTAACAAGTTGGGGAAAGGGGGCGGGAGTAGGGCACAGGATATGCGGTCCATTGCACCCTGTAACCAGTGAGACCAGCATGTCAGACAGGCAGTGTCCAATTGGCAGAGCTGGCAACTCTGCCAGACTGCTGCCACTTGGTCAGTCAGGCGCGACATTGATGCACAAGACTTTCTCTGCCTTGCAGCCTGACAAATGTGGAGAGAACATTTGGGGAACTTGTTAGAGAGTAAGACTGATGGAGAGGGAAGGATTTGGTAAAGGTGGGGGATGAGATTTCTATTTGCTGATTTGGTGAGAGGAGGAGAGTGTGGGTGAAGAGAACGATTTCTCTCACTCTCCCTCAAATAGTGTTTTGGATGGATATAAAAATCGCACAATCTTTCTTTCAGTCTAACTTATTAGAAGTTTGAAAGCACATTTCTTCCCTTGCATTTTCTCCAGCAATTTAGAAATCAGCTCCAATTTCACGTTTGAATTCAATTGGACGAAA
>JAPXFY010000013.1:67910434-67930434 GCA_030674185.1 Monoplex corrugatus
CTTCTCCCTGGGTCTTCCCGGTGCTCTCCTTCCCTCCAGCTTCCCTTGTGACCAGGAATGATACTGAAAGCAAAAATGAAAGTGAGAAGGTTGTGTCCTTTTTACAGAACTGGAACATTATGACATCAGTCTGTTGTTTTTCTCTGTCTGTATTTTGTTTGTAAGTTCACCCAAACTCTATAAGAGAATTCGGGACGGACATAAATTGAAAAGTTTGTCAATTAATGGGACAAGAGTTGATGCCGTAATCATCATCTGACTCTTATCAACCGTTTTTTTGTGTGTGTGTTTGATTACTTTCTTCTAGTAAAATATTTCTGGGTTGTTTTGAAATTAATTCTTTTCTTAATCTTGCGCTTCTTCTCCCCGTACACTCCCAATTCCTTGATACTTTAAAATCAATAGAAACAAGACACTGATGAGTACAAATCAGTGACTGTATAATCTGAGTTGTTCCTCTGCACCACTTGTATGTATCGTATGTCATAATCTGATAATGTTTCTTTTCTCTGTCTTTTTTCTTCTCTCTGATTTTGTATCTTATTTGCCTTTCTAAATGTCTCTGTATCAGTCTGTGTGTCTTTTCCCTCCCTCCCTATCTCTCTTTCTCCTTGGTTTGTATTTCAATTTTCAAAGGGAAAGAAGCAAAATAAGTATTTTTGTATGTACCAACAGTTCGAGTATATCTGGATTGACGAGAGACTTAACAGTCTCAAAGACGATTATATTTTGACGTTTGTTGTGGTCATGTTCAGTGATGAACCGTTTCAACCCCATTTTCTTATACTGTCTGGAATGGAGTATACGTCACTATCTTGGAAAGCTCAGCGGTACTCAGGTTCAAATCCCATGGTGTTATAAAGCAAACCAGGTGCTTTCTATCAAACTCAAATGGCACAGAGGTGGGAACTGACGTAGTCAGAATGGGCGAGACGTATAGACTTGTAATCTCCTGGTCTGTCTGTCTGTCTCTTTCTCTTTTGGTACTTACCGATATCGTGGAAATCCCAGAGCACTCTGTGTTTCTGCCACATTCTCCGCCCTCATCTTCTCTCCATTGGTACCAACTAAGCCCCTGTCAATCCTCAGAGTTGATGAAAGTGTTGACGTGGATTGAACGTCAGTGCCAGACTGGGATACGGGTCTGATTAAAAACTGTCTCGGTGAGATGAAACAACACCTCTACAGTACGGAGTCAATTTTACGACAGGTTCGTTGGGAAACGCGTGTGTGTAGCCGCAAGGATGTCAATACCTGACAGATATCTCATGGGAATGGATTGATGAAGACTGATCATCAGTCAGCAAGAAAGGAATAACACTTGATGAGAGGTTTCCAGTTTAATGTTAAAAAGGAAACAAGATGTCTTTTGTGAATCAATTTTGAACCCTTTGACTCCCGCACCCTGTCCACCAGCATCATGCATTGTCAACCATGCTAGCAAAGCAGAAACGTAATCCTTTGACTCCCTCACCCTATCCACCAGCTTCCTGCATGAAGGAGGGAGTCAAAGGGTTAGGTTTTTGCAGTTGGTGGATAAGGTGCGGGGGTCAAGGGGTTAGATCAAGTGAGCTGTCCTTAAAAGCAAACAGTACGTCTTCTCTCATACGGTTATCAAGGAAATACACATGTTAAGGTGTCCGTTAGCCCTGATGCCATAGGGTAGGGATCTGGTGAACAACTCGCTTATTTGGAAGTTGGAGGGATACCAATATCATGATTTTAGAATTTGTAGTTTGTTCGAGAGAGATTCATCACACTCGGACAATTCCATATGCGCTCCACCCAACTCTGCCAGCGATTATCCTGCAGACTTTCTCAGCCCGTGCAAAAACCCTATCGCTGGCAAGGTCTTTGAATGAGAAGGAGGGAGAGGAATCCCTGGAAGACTAAGCTGACACCACCAGAACGATTGATGCATTATGATGGGCAGCAAATAGGCCAGTTTGTAAAAGTTGCGGGCTGGGGTTGAACTCCAGATATAACATCTTGAGTCTATAGCTCTGTCATGACAGGCGACTAGTCCCACTTTTATGGTGCAGTATCAAGAGAGCGGTGTCAATTTCGTCTCTCTCTCTGAGAGCGGTATCTATTTCCTCTCTCTCTGTGTCTCTCTCTCCCCCCCTCTCTCTCTCTCCTTTCTCTAATTTTGAACAGGATCAGGTACATGTTCACAGCTGGTTGGATTAAAGATCACATTGACAAACATTTGTTTTACGAGTATGATTCCTACTCATGAAAACACACATTGTCAGACTATCAAAGCATTTCTACAAGCGAATGAAAAAAAAAAAGATGCCAGTCGGTAAGCTACTTTTAATTTAGCCTGCTTCGTATTTATTTGTTGTCGTCATAGCTATTCGTTTGCCATGAAAAAATAAAGTGCAGTACATATGGTTAACTTAGGCTGCCACGTTTGACCTGGGATGTCCATGTTATTTTTACTTTACATTTTCTGTGACAGAGGTAACATTTCTTTTCTAGAATAGAAATAATGTTGAATTCTTTGTATGTTCATTTATCTGTAACAGAATTTACTTCATGTATTCTTTTTAGATTTATTTCTATTATCAAAAAAACAAACAAACAAAAAACAACAACAAAACAAAACAAAAAATCAAACAAACAAAGACAAACTAAACGAAACAAACCCCCAGAAATACACACACACACAACACACACACACACACACACACACACACACACACACACACACACACACACACACACACAAACACACACACACACACACACACACACACACACACACACACACACACACACACATATATGTATATATATTTATAGTTGATTGACTCATTAGAAGTTCTAATTATTTCAAAAGACATCACCTATTTGCAAAAATACAATTCAAAGAAATTAAAGACTTCACAATATGATATAGATAACTTTGGGAACCCACAAATGGAAAAAGTAGAATGTGAATAGTGAGCGAGTGAATGAGTGTGTGCGCGTGCGTACGTGCGTGTGTGTGTGTGTGTGTGTGTGTGTGTGTGTGTGTGTGTGTGTGTGTGTGTGTGTGTGTGTGTGTGTGTGTGTGTGTGTGTGTGTGTGTGTGTGTCTGTGCGTGTCTGTGTGCGCGCATGAACATGTGTATGTGTGCTTGTGTGTGTTCATGCGTGGGTGTTTACAAGATATGTGCATGAGATCACCTAGTATTTAACCAAAGTTTACTCTCTTCAGACTGCTCGTAGACAGAATGAACGGAAACAAATCTTGAAGCCCCCACCTCCCCCCCCCCCCCAAAGATAATTTCAAAGACAGACGCCATACCAGCGAGTCCAGACAAATTTGCCAGTCATGATCAAAAGCTCGACGTGCGTGACCACTAATTTCAAAACACCTCTCCGAGATGGATACCGCCGCTCATGAAGACAAACTTGTCTGTGTGCAAAAAATAGCTCGCCTACGTCACCAGAATACAGCAATCCTTAATATATAAAATTAGTTGCAAGGATGTATACATCAACTTTCAATGAAAAGACCACAAAGACTGATTTAGGAGAAAAAAAATTGACCAGGCAACAGTCAGTTTCATTAAAAAACACCAGTTGCAGACAATCCACGAAATATCCTTTTCGATCACAGTTCTTGTCAGTTTTCCCCCCTAAGTCTCATCTGAAGGGAGAGAGCGTGGGTGGGTGGGTGGATGGATGTGGGATGGGGGGGGGGCAGGTAGGGTTATAGCAATGTGATATAGATAACTTTGGGAACCCAGAAATGGACTGAAACTGGGGCTGTATGGTCAGCAGGAACGAGTGGCATGAGAGTAATAGCAGAAAAGTAAGACAGTATACAACATAGCCAGAAAGAGACAAAAAAAGAATAACGAATAACAGATGAATAAACAAAAAGGTACATCTATCTATCTATCTATCTATCTATCTATCTATCTAATCTATCTAATCTATCTAATCTAACTATCTATCTATCTATCTATCTATCTATCTATCTTCTGTCTGTCTGTCTATCTATCTATCTACTACCTACTATCTATCTATCTATCTATCTATCTAGCTATCTATCTATCTATCTATCTATTTATCTATCTATCTATCTCTCTCTCTCTATCTATCTATCTCTATTATCTCTCTATCTGTCTGTCTGTCTGTCTATCTACATATGTATGTGAGTATGTATCTAAGCATCTATGTATCTCTCTCCCTACATATATACAGTTATTGTTTCTGTGTATCAAGGAAGCAACAAATGTTTATATCTCTTTAAACAGTACCCATAGATTCTCACAACCATGCATATTGTTGAAAATATGGCAGGTGGTAAAACAGCTTCATATGAACGTCTTATTACAGTTTTTGATAGACCTGATGATATTTTTACTTCCGTCCAACTCCATAATAACGCTTCAGGGAAAAACAGTCTGGTCGCTACTGTCCTAGTCCCTATCTCTCAGAAAAGGAAACAGTCAAGACACCACAACATGAAAAGTACATTCGTGGAGGAAAGAAATCAAGTCAAAGTCGCAGTCATGTTAACGAGAAGGGGAAGCAATGTCATGGCAATGTTGAAACTAATGTGAATTATCGTCCCTGTCAGCACTTCCGGCCAGTACGGAGTGTGTCTGATGAGCTCCCTTGCAGCCAGGCGTGCCAGTCTCTCTACTGTCTATGGTTCCTGTCTGTCTCTGGCTTGATGGGGGGATGAGAAACTCATTGGCTGTTCCCTTGATTGAACATACATCCACTCTCTGGCCACAGGAGTCAAAGAAATGTGAGGTCTCTTTTCTGTCTGATCAGCTAGGTACTGGTTGGCATGATTAGTTCTTCACTTTGTTTGCAGAGAGATTGTCTGTAGATAAAGAGAGTGATTGTGTAAGTCTCCGGTCTGTCTGCCTGCCTCTGTCTTTGTCTTTGCATCTGTCTCTCTGTCTCTGTCTCCCTGCTCTCTTTGTCTCTGTCTGTCTGTCCCTCGCATGCAGACAAACTTGTTTGTGTGCAAAAAAAAAAAAAAAAAAAAAAAGCTCTGTTGTTGGAGTATCTATGTTATCATAGGTATAATGTATGTGTAGTATGATGTACACCCTCTTTTGGAAAGGACTGGATGTAAACAAAATATACATTTTGCTTATTTCATACCCTCCTAAATAAAGATTGTTAAATGTGTTCAATTGTTCATTGTTCATTGTGCATTGTTCATTGTTCTCTCTCTCTCTCTCTCTCTCTCTCTCTCTCTCTCTCTCTCTCTCTCTCTCGATGATCGAACCAGTTGTTTGAGTTGGTATAGAATTCAATTTTCACATTTGCTGAATTTATGAAAAATCTCTTAAAACCCTTCACTCTGCTTCAGAATGGAAGTTTGGATCCAAAGCTTACCTGTTGTCATCTTCTTTTAAATACTAGAGACAATTTCATGAGAACCAAAGGGAGCTCAGCTTGACCAGCCATTATTTACTCTGTTTCGAAAAACAAGAACAAAAACAAAAACAAAACAAAACAAAAAAGAAACAAAAACAAAAACCCAACAACAACTGGTTTTTACCCGTGGCAACTAGGTCTGACCAAGTGTGACTAGTTTTGCCTAGTAATATTGGTTTCATTCAGTATTAGTATATTTCTCCAATAACAACTGTTTCTCTGTAGTAACAGGGAGAGGTAACATCATATTTTTAAACAAGAATTAATTCTGTACAGCAAAACTGTTTCTGTCTAGCAACAACTGGTTCTGTGATTAAGAAACCTTTAAATGCTGTATTATAAAGTGTCAGTGGTAATGTTCAAGGCAAAAACTAAATTAAAACAAGAACAACAATAACAGCTAAATCAAACAGAAATTTCTACTCAGCCATGATGAAAGTATAGATCATTTGTCACTGGATACAACTAACTGCAAATTCAGCATCAGAAGGAACTCTAACACAGCCTGGATCCATGAATCAAAAGCTGCTGTTATTACTGTCTGCAATGTTATACACTTGGTCCTACATACCTTTCAACAGAATGGAAACTACTAAACATTTCCAAAGTGACACAAAGTAGTGCAGGTCACCTCTAGAGGGTGACCTCATTGCAACTTTATCCTTGTTGCATCTGTGAACTTCTAGCATTTGAGTTGAGATGAATTGGTTTGAGTTCAAAGTGTGTTGAGGACCTGGCATAATGACACAAGAGAAACATCACTATAAACATACAAATAAAAGAATAAACGAATAAACAAACAGACAAAGAAATAAATGAATAAATGAACAAATAAAGGAAGGAACGATGGAACGAACGAAAGAAAGAATGAACAAATAAATAAAAACAGTAAACACTTGTCACTTCTATACAATGATTGCTGAAGAGAGTGCATTCAATTATCTGAATGAATATGTTTTGATTTCATCAATTCCACCAACACAGCTTACAGCGTGGCTGTAAATAAGGCAACAGCTCACGAAGGTCTCATTATATTTTTTCTAGATTATATTCTTATCATCCACTGAAAGTTTTATTACCATGCAGTTTGGAGCAACGCTTCAGGAAACATCTGATATCAATTACCCGCAGTTCCTATGTCTCAGGGAAGAGGAAACAGACAAGACACCACAACATGAAAAGTACACTTGTGAGAAAAAAAAAAAAAAAAAAAAAAAAAAAAAAGAAAAAAGAAGACAAAAAATCAAGTAAAAGTCGCAGCTGCGTAAACGACGAGGGGAAGCAACTCCAGGCAATGTTAAAACTAACGTGAATTATCGTCCCTGTCAGCACTTCCAGCCAGTGCAGAGTGTGTGTGATGAGCTCCCTTACAGCCACACGTACCAGTACTGTGATGTCTATGGCTTCCTGATGGGGGATGAGAAAGTCATTGGCTCTTCCCTTGATTGGGCACATGGCCACTCTCTAGTCACTGGGGTCAAAGAAATGAGTGGGTCTCTTTTCCGTCTGATTGGCTGGGTACTGGTGGGTCGCCATTAGTTCTCCATTTTTTTACAGCTCAATGTTGGTAAGAGCTATGGAATTTTCATCGTTAATTTTAGGAGAAAAATTTTTACATCTGAAATTATAATTCATGCCGAGGTGGTTGTTTGTTGAGGACCAACAATGATTGAGATATAATTTTTTCATAAATGAAACTAATGCAGTACAAAATATAAGCTGATTGTGAATAAATAAATGAACAAATAAATAGCCAGCCAGCTAGCTAACTAGATAAATCAATACATCAATAGACAGATAGATAGATAGATGATAGGTAGGCAGACAGACAGATATATATATATATTTTTTATAGGCAGATAGATATGGATATATACATATAGATAAATAGATAGATATATAGGTAGAGAGATAGAGAGATAGAGAAATAATAAATAAATAAATAAACAAGTAAATAAATAAATAAAAATATGTCAGTACATTTTTCTCTGTTTATTATTCGTGTTTTGGGTAACAAGTGCATTATCAAGAGGACCAGAAATGTATAGTTTTTGTTTTACTACTATCACCAAGTGCTTAAAATTTAACTCGAAAACAGCATGACACAAACGTCTCATAATTATTTTAACATGCTTATGTTATAAGTGCAAGGACTAGCTGTGAGACAAGTCCAGCAAAAAGACATATTCTTGAATTATAAGTATTTTGAAACTTGACGTTTTCAATACTTTTATTCACCCTACCACTTCCATTCAGCTTCAAAGTATTACTTGAACAAAAAATAAAATGTCTTATACCCATTGTCCACATTTTCCACCACACAGATGTGGAAGTAGACAAGACATCGTTCCATGAAAATGTACACTTGTGGAAGAAGGAAATCTAGTAAAAACCATGGTCATGGAAGAAGGACCACTCTAGACGCAGTTCAGACTAATGAGCATTACTGCCCCTTCCGGCATTTCTGGCCAGTGCAGAGTGTGTCTGATGAGAATCGTTACAGCCACGCGTACCAGTCTCTGGTGTCTAAGGTTCCAGTACATCTCTGGCCTGATGGGGGATGAGCAAGTCGTTCTCTTGATTGGACACACAGCCACTCCTGGCCGTGAGAGTTAAAGAAACGAGAGGCCTCTTTTCTGTCTGATTGACTGAGCGCTGGTGGGGCACGATTAGATTTTACTTTGTTTGCATAATGATTATCCTTGGATGAACTGAAAAAAGACGGCGAGCAAATCTCTCTTTCTTCTCTTTCAGTTACCCAAACACAGTCGTCTGACATGTTCCCGTAGTGCTCTAATGTAGAATCCTTAAAGGCATTTACTTTGTTTCAGATCAAGAGCCCTGATCTTAATCTTACCTTGTTACTTTTCACTTAAAAATAAGACTCTTTCATACCAAGAAGGAGACAGATTGTGTTTCTTCGTTTCTGTCTGTCTGTGAACTGAATATTTCGATAAGGATTTCTTAAACGTTTGTTTGATGGATTTTTTGTCAAATTTGGATTATTAGTTACTCTCTGTCATCAGTCCAAAATGTATAAGTCTGAATGGACATGACCTGTTTTGGAATCACAAGACTGAAAAGAAATAATATGACGCCAATGTTGGACTGTTTACGGTCATATTTTAATGAAATTTACATCACACGAGCAATAGATTCAAAAGTCCTCAAATTTGCATGCAGGTGTACATGGTCCATTATTTGGATACAGTGTGATAGGTCAAACGCCTTCAACAATGATTTCTCAGCTACTGTTGACAAATCTGTCCAATGTTTTGTGCAACCATACAGAAGCCCGAAATCATGTCTGAATACATACAGCCTACTTTATGTCGCAGTGGTGAAACAACTGAGACATTGGGATCGTACGAGTCCCATTTGTTTATGGATGGATGTAATCAAATTAGTGATACAGACAGTCAGTGTAAGAAGATCTGACTGCTTGGCCTGTTCTTTTCAACGTCATCATCTAAGAATTAAAAATGAGTCACTGAACATTTGATGACTATATGCCGAATCATCTCACAATGAAGAATATTGTTGGTATAGTTTGATTATTTCGCTGCAATTCAAAGTACATTTGCTGGTCAGTAATACATAGATCAATGTTACAAAGTCAAAATATCCTATACGAATGAAACCAACATAGTTGAGTAATATCTAATGTACTACAGTCTGATGCATGATTTATGATGCTTTCTCCATACTTGTGGTCTTGATTTCAAAGTAGATTGAGTCCATTAAAAAAATCTAAGCAAATGCAGTTCTCCTCACAGACACAGACACAAACACACAGGGACACAGACACAGATACAGACACACACAGAAACACAACCACATACACACACATACACACACGTGCAGGCTTGAACACAAACAGACAAATGGAGGAAGAAACAAATTTGAAGAAACAGACCAAACAACAAATACATAAATCAATCAATCAAGAAATAAATAAATAAAGAACTCTACCAGAACAAAAGCAAGAAGCAAAGAAACAAAGAAACAAAGAAACAAACAAAGAAACAAACAAACAAAGAAACAAAGAAACAAAGAAACAAACAAAAAACAAACAAACAAACAAACAAACAAACAAACAACAAACAAACAAACAAACGCTGATTGTTAAACCTTAATGAAGCCATACAGTTGCGTGTGGTTGCTTTTGCCCCCTAACCCCCCCCCCCCCCCCCTTTCGGACACACACCGCACACATGAAATGACGCGCTAAAATATTACTGAATTGGGTCAATGGAATTTGAACTCAGGATCATGCCGTATATAACATATGGCAAGTCTCCATAGCAGTCATTACTCACAAGGTTTCAAGGCAGCCCACTTCACCTGGTAACAATTTGTTCACAGCATACTAAACATCAATGGCTGATCGAGTTAATCAGAAAAAAACCCCATATCTGTCACATGCTTGCTCGTCACGCATATTAGCATCAAACTTTAGATGGACATGCAACTCGAGATATTAAGAGTATTGGAGGAAGAGACGGGGTTTAGGCTGGTTAGGAAGCTGGTTCATTGCACCTTGTAACCAGTGAGACCAGCATGTCAGACAGGCGGTGTCCAATTGGCGACCCTGACAGACTGCCGCCACTTGGTCAGTCAGGCGTGAAATTGATGCACAGACTTTCTCTGCCTTGCAGCCCGACAAATGTGGAGACAACATTCTGGGGAACTTGTTATTGAGAGAGAGACTGGCGGAGAAGGGGAATGGAGTTCTTCTGTCTTGATGATGTGGATGACAATTTTCTCTCTCTCTCTCTCTCCCTTTCTCTCTCTCTGTCACACACACACACACACACACACACACACACACACACCACACACACACACACTCTGTCTCTGTCCACACACACACACACACTACTATCTGTCTGTGTCACTCTCTCTCTCTGTCTGTCTGTGTCCTCTCTCTCTCTCTCTGCCTGTCCATCTGTCCGTTTCTCTCTCTCTCTCTGCCTCTGTCTGCCTGTCCATCTATCCTTTTGTCTGTTTCTTCCTCCTCTCTATCTGTGTCTCTCTTTCTCCATCTTTGGCTTTCAGGAAGAACATGTAAAATACACACTTTCATTTCCATCTAAGCTAGTCAATAGTTCATAGTCCATCTCTTCTCCTGTTGTTACTTCAAGCAAATTTTACGTCCGTCTCCAGTTTCCAGCTTCAATATAAATTGACAAGAGTATTTTTTGATGTATGAGTAATAATATTGCAAAACTTGTTTCTAAGAGTAGATGGCAAGGTAAACTAAAGTTATACATTTTCGGACAATTCAGAGACTTGATCATTACTAAGTAACTGCGATGTTGAGATATACAGCATATTCTGTTACTAAAATCAAGAGAAAATTTTATTCTTTTAGTCACTGGATTAATTCTGGAAAGATTTACTTGACAAATTAATACTAAAGGAAATAAGAGGGAAGCAGGGAGAATTTTAAATATCAACTAAGTAACATGACTCTTGAGAGTCATGGAGTTATCTCCCATGTAGAATTTCTCAAACCCAATATAGTTTGCGCTACCCATTCAGCTAGCATATACGCAGCCACAAAGCATAAAGTGGTAAGGAATATTCTGACTTACCACTTTATGCTTTGTGGCTGCGTCTATGCTAGCTGAATGGGTAGCGCAAACTGTGTTGGGTTTGAGAAATTCTACATGGGCGATAACTCCATGACTCTCAAGAGTTATGTTACTTAGTTGTTATGAAATTAAGCTAAACAACTGGTTACAGCCGTTCGGATTTAGGTAACAGGGATGGCAGGTACGTAGCCCACAAAATCTGCTCACAAGCACACAAGACATGTTTACTGACAAAGTTTTTCATTTGAAATCTCTTTGATCTCTAAATATGGACCATATTGATTTGATCTAAAAAACATTGCAATTTTCATATTTCTGTAAATATCTGCAGAATGATAAACATACATTCATCATGAAATAATCCTATCAAAAATCAGATGAGAGATGGAAATCTTTGTATAGACATGATTTTATATTTTTTCTTTGTCACCTTTGCCCCTTCCATTACTCCCATCATCACCAAATGCATAGACAGATACAGGAGACATACAAGCATACATGCACACATGCATAATACATACATACATACATACACACTACATACATACATACATATAAAGATACACACACACTTACATACATACATACATACACACATACATACAAACATACATACATACATATAAAGATACACACTTACATACATACATACGTACATACATACATACACACATACATACATACTATACATACATACATACATAATAATACATACATCATCATCATGATCAGGTGCCCTGCCGCATGGCGTTGGCGACCATGGACTTCCAACCATCTCTATCTCTCGTTGCCCCCAGCATCTCACCCACCCTCCTCATCCCCAGCCACTCTGCAAGTCAGTCCAGCATTCTTTCCCTGGGTCTACTTGGTGCTCTCTTTCCCTCCAGCTTTCCCGTTGTGACCAGGTAAACCATGGACAGAGGAAAGAGAATATATACATACATACATACATAAATACTGTGTACATACAGATAGACAGACTGACTGATACACAGACAGACACAGACAGACAGACAGACAGACAGATAGACAGACAGACAGAAAGGAGTATGTATGTAAAATAATAAAACTGCACAACCCTGTTCTGAAAACAAGCATTCCCTACCCCACGACAACAGCAGCAGCAGCAGCAGCAGCAGTAGTAAAAGCAGCAACAGCAACAACAACAAAGAAAAAATAAGCAAGAAACAAAAACAAACGAAGAAACAAAGAAACAAAGAAACAAAGAAACAAAGAAAGAAAGAAACAAACAAACAAGCAAACAAACAGTAAGCAGCATATTAACAAATACAAAGGAAAACTTCAGTAATGATATGGAAATGCATTCTATTAGAGCTGTTGTGACTGAACATTACTGAAACATATACATTACTTTGAAACTGAAAAGATGTATCTCAGTTCCTTCAGAGCTGTATCAGCAACAAAGAGAATCCTTACTTGCTATTTCTGTAATGTTATCCCATCACTTAAGCCCCCAAATAAAAAAACGGTTATCCATCTGATCAAATTGAAGCAAGCGCTGTGAGAGTTTACTGCGTATGGAACTGTCCTTTAATTTCTGAACCAGGTGACAACTAACGCTGTCAACTTGGAACATCAGTGGATTTCCTTTGCATCGTCCATGCTTTCGATAAGCAATCAGGAAATCCTTAATCCTTGTAGTTCATCTAATACATAGCTGTTATGAATAGATCAAAATCAGTCTCTCTCTAACTATAGTTATCATGAGTGGATCAGAATCAATCTCATTGAACTGTTATGAGTGGATCAGAATCATCATCTCATTTAAACTCTTATGAGTGGATCAGAATCAATTTCATTTAACTGTTATGAGTGGACCAGAATCAATTTCATTTAACTGTTATGAGTGGATCAGAATCATCAATCTCCGTTTAACTGTTATGAGTGGACCAGAATCAATTTCATTTAATTGCTATGAGTGGATCAGAATCAATTTCGCCGAACTGTTATGAGTGGATCAGAATCAGTTTCATTTAACTGGTATGAGTGGATCAGAATCAATCTCATTTAACTGTTTGTAAGTGGTTCAGAATAATCATTTCATTTAACAGTCATGAGTGGATCAGAATAATCTCCATATAACTGTTATGAGTGGACCAGAATCAATCTCATTTAACTGTTATGAGTGGATCAGAATCAATTTCATTTAACTGTTATGATGGATCAGAATCAATCTCATTAAAGTGTTATGATTGGATCAGAATCGTCAATCTCAAATTGTTAAGAGTGGATCAGAATCATCTCATTTAACTGTTATGAGTGGATCAGAATTAATCTAATTAATTTTAACTGTGTGATCAGATCAATCTCACTTACTGTTATGAGTGATCAGAATCAATCTCCTTTCACTGTTATGAGCAGATCAGAGTCAATCTCCTTTCACTGTTATGAGCAATCAGAATCAATCTCCTTTCACTTTATGAGTAGATCAGAATCAATGTCATTTAACTCTTATGAGTGGATCAGAATCAATCTCACTTAACTGTTATGAGTGGATCAGAATCAATCTCATTTAACTGTTATGAGTGGATCAGATCATCAAATTCATTTGACTGTAATGAGTGGATCATAATAATCAATCTTCATATAATGTTATGAGTGGATCAGAATCATCAATCTCCTTTTAACTGTTATGAGTGGATCAGAATCAATTTTATTTCACTGTTATAAGTGGATGATCAGAATTAATCTCATTTGCCTGTTATGAATGAATCAGAATCAATCTCCATATAACTGTTATGAGTGGATCGGAATCGTCCATCTCATTTAGCTGTTATGAATAGATCAGAATCAATCTCCTTTCACTGTTATGAGTAGATCAGAATCAATCTCCTTTCACTGTTATGAGTAGATCAGAATCAATCTCCTTTCACTGTTATGAGTAGATCAGAATCAATCTCCTTTCACTGTTATGAGCAGATCAGAATCAATCTCCTTTCACTGTTATGAGCAGATCAGAATCAATCTCCTTTCACTGTTATGAGTAGATCAGAGTCAATCTCCTTTCACTGTTATGAGCAGATCAGAATCAATCTCCTTTCACTGTTATGAGTAGATCAGAATCAATCTCCTTTCACTGTTATGAGCAGATCAGATCAATCTCCTTTCATTGTTATGAGCAGATCAGAGTCAATCTCCTTTCACTGTTATGAGCAGATCAGAATCAATCTCCTTTCACTTTATGAGTAGATCAGAATCAATCTCCTTCACTGTTATGAGCAGATCAGAATCAATCTCCTTTCACTGTTATGAGTAGATCAGAGTCAATCTCCTTTCACTGTTATGAGCAGATCAGAATCAATCTCCTTTCACTGCTGTAAATGATCAGAATCATTAATTTCATTTGACTGTAATGAGTGGATCAGAATCATCAGTTTCATTTGACTGTTATATGCGGATGATCGGAATCATCCTCATTTAAATGTTTTCAGTAAACAAGAACCCATCTCCCACTGACTCATAGCTGTGATAAATTGATTACAGTCAACCTCTATCATATCGCTGTTATGAATGGATCGAAATCAGTCTTCCTCTAACACGTAGCTGTTACGAGTAAATCAGAACAAATTTTTTTTCAAACACATAGCTGTTATTAGTCGATCTGTAATTAATCTTCCTCTTACAACTAGCTATACGAGTCAGTCTAAATTAGTCTCCCTTTTAACACAAAGTTGTTTTGGGTCATTCTGAATCAATCATACCTTTTAAAACAAAAGTTTTAAATCACGAAAAATGCTCAGAAATATCATGGACTCCCTGCTTCTGATCCAGCGTACTCCCTGCCACCCCCCCCCTGAAATAGGATCCACAACCTGCAGAACAAGAGATAGCTAAACTGCTGGCACATACTTGGTTCCACTGCCGCCACACCACAGTTGTGTAATACTGATCCAAAAATTGCTAAGTGCTCTTTGAGTTTGCACGGTTTTAAGTCTTTTATATGCTTAACATGTGGTATAAGTTTTGTAAAAATTGTTCACAACAGCAAAGAAAACTCAGCCCTCAATTTATCACATTTCAATCACAGTGAGTGAAATTAAAAGGCATGTATATAGAAAGTTATTCGTTATCGGCATGTTAATAACAGACCGTGTCTCTGTGAAGCTGCTGAAAACACATGATATTCTTTACTGACACATGTTGTTGATAGAAACACAGACACACGCGCACAAACACACAGACACACGCACAGACACACGCACGCACTCACACACACACGCCACCATAACACACACAAAAACACACACACCAACACAAAACACACACACACACGCACACACACACAAACACACACACACAACACACACACACACACACAACACATCACACACAACACACAGACGCACACACAGAGACACCACACACACACACACACACACACGCACACACACACACATGCCCCACACACACACAAACACACAACACAAACACACACACACACACAACATCACACACGCACACACACACACACACACACACATCACAACACACACACAAACACAAACACACAAACAAACACACCACACAACACACACACACACAGACGTCACACACAACACAACACACACACAGACGTCACACACACACAAACACACACACAACACACACACACACACACACACACACACACACACACACACACACACACACACACACACACGCCTTCTGACTAGGTTGCTGTAAAAGAATCTCTTCCTGTTCTCAAGGAAGATTAAAAACCAGACAGAGGCGACCCTCGGTATGCAGTTATACTAAAGAGCCTAGGATGAGTCACCACCACATACCATTAAGTCAGCAATGGATACTGCTGTCCCCATGTCTCAGACAAACATAATGACTCAATTAAAATCTGAAATATGCGACACTGAATCTGGTAGGACTGCCAGAGGGTACGTTGGGTGCACGAGATGATCTTAAAAAAAAAAGGTGTGTGTGTGTGTGTGTGTGTGTGTGTGTGTGTGTGTGTGTGTGTGTGTGTGTGTGTGTGTGTGTGTGTATGTGTGTGTGTATGTGTGTGTGTGTGTGTTGTGTATGTGTGTGTGTGGTGTTGTGTTGTGTTGTGTTGTGTGTGTGTGTGTGTGTGTGTGTGTGTGTGTGTGTGTGTGTGTGTGTGTGTGTGTGTATGTAGGTGAAACGTATGACATTTGATAATCATCAAGAACATAATTTTTTGTTCAAAACCAATTCACAGTTTGTTAAAAAGTAACCAGAAAAAACACGAAAGTAGAATAAAATCGTGTTTTTAATAAAACAAAACAAGATTGATTAAATCAGCTGAGGCTGCCAGAGTTGAACTCATTTTGTTTTGTTATATTAAATACGAGTTCTGAGTCCATTTTTATGTTTTTCTGGTTCGTTTTTGCTTGAAAACTGGCAGACACTTTGATTCTATATTTCTGTTAAATAATGTCAAAGCCAAACTAGGCAAATCCAAGTCAGAAATATCTATTAGAGAAAGGTGATTTCTGTGACAAATACCTTTCTTTCTGCTATCCATCAGTCTGTTTTATCCTTGTCCTTCTTTGTAAGTTATTCGAGTTCCTGATATACAGTATCAAGAACCATCCATTGCCTTAGACACTATGACACATGCAACTGCATCTTTTGATGTTAAATTTTTGCCGATTTTATAGCAGTGAAGACATTTCGTGAATGACAGTCGTTGTCAGATTGAGAATGACAACCAGTGTCGCGTTTGAATGACAATCATACTTGCATTTAACAGATTCAAGAGTTAATTCCTGGCAGTCTAAATTTCGCCAGTTCGGTCCCATAGAAAATCTCCCGCTCTGTACTTACTCATTTCTAGCCTTCCCAAAGATAATAAATCAGTTTGTGTCTCTATAGGCCTCAGTTAGAAAGAAGCCTTCTTGTATGCTAGAATTAATGTTTAACTTCTTAACAATATGATTTAAAACATCATTGAAAGATTCAACTTGTGCTCCACACGTCATAGACAAACAAGAATGGATCTGTTTCTGTACATTAAAAACTACAGCAATGTCTGGAAGATGATGTTTAGGACGAATAAGTTGGAGATAAAAGGAAGAAAGATGAACGGTGGTGAAGAAAGAAAGACAGTCAAAAACCAACCAAACAACCAATCGGCCAATCAGCTAACCAACCAATCCACCAACCAACACACCAACCAACCAACCAACCAACACAACCAACAACCAACAACCAACCAAACCAACCAACCAACCAACCAACCAACAACAACCAACCAACCAACCACAGCCAGACAAGCAAGCAAGCAAGAAGCAAGCAAGCAATCAGCAAGCAAGCAAGCAAGCAAGCAGGCAAGCTGGAAAAGGGAACTGAATGGAATTAGAGAAAATGAACGAAAGAAAAGAACAAACACTGAAGTGAGAAAAACAATATCTAGGACAGAAAAAGAGAGACAAAGAACGTGTTCACTAAAGTCGATCTTTACGTTAAAAGATTTATGAGTATGCAAAGCCACAAAAGGCACCGTAAACATGAGGGATAATCCAGGTGCCCATACATCGTTTACAAAAAAAAAAAAAAGAAAAAGAAAAGAAAAAAAAGAAAGTTCATTCAGGTCAATGCATGTCTCTGTCTCTGTAGACTAGAAAATGTAATGACTTTATTCACTCATGTGATCGAACTTGGTTCAGAGATTAGTTACCTATCCGTTGGAGTTTCGGTGACTCTAAATTTAAGACAATTTTCTAATGCATTTTTTAATGTTTTTATCTTAGAGGCTTTGTAACCAAACACACCATTTAAATGTGGCCTACAAACTGTATTGTTTACAAGAAGCAATTGTAAACAAGAATGACTCAGGAGAGATTTTTGTTTTCAACAAAGTAATGAAAGAAAAATGATTATCTGGATTTTTCAACTGGAAATGGGTTGTCAAGAATAAGAACCCCACAAAAAGAAATTAAGCAATTGCATACAAGCCAACGGGTGTTTCGATATCAGATTAAAAATCGATTCAAATGTGTTCTTTTGGAACACTTTTGAGTGCTACTTTAATCTGGTCTGCTAATTTATCTTAACATTGTGTTGTGCGTATTGCTTTGGTCAAGTGAAGATATGAGGTTTTTTTTTTGTCAGATAGATGTTTTTATTTATCTAAGAGCAGCAAGGCTTTGCATCTTGCACCACACACTCACGCACGCACACACACAAAAGTTCATACACACACACTCACATACACACACGCAAACACACACACACGCCGACACACACACACACACACACACACACACACACACACACACACACACACACACACCACCCTCCCTCCACCTTTCCACTACAGTCTCATAGCCACTGAACAGCCCTGATTGCTCTGCACTGTTCGTCACAGATGGACTGGCTGATACACACACAGCACAAACCTCATTTAACTCCTGTCTTCAGTGGAACCGTGAATCACTCAAAGACAGTTTACAAGTGCACAATGCTGCTTCGAGTGAAAGCGCCAATGCTAGCAAATCTACACCTGACAAAATAAATCACTGAAATCCATTACAGACGTGACGGCCATCGTCCTAGAATTGTTGCATAAACCACTCCTGCTTATTTCCCGCCTTCACAAGGGGAGGTAAGGTCCCTAAGTAAAACAAGATGATCTTCTCTGACCAGGTTGTTGTTCTTTGCTGCTGCCATATATCTTGTTGTTTGGCAGGTCGGGAGCGAAACAGAAGTTCACGTTTTAAAATATGAAGATCAAGTATGAAATATGGAGAATTAGGAAAACAATAATGTGAAGACTAAGTATGAAATAATTGAGAATTAGGAAAACTGTAACATGAAAACTAAGTATGAAATAATTGAGAACCAGGAAAAACAATCTCCTCTCCTCAACAGATTTTTTTTGCTTTAGGTTTGTATGAGACGAGAGAAAAACGGAATAAATAATGGGAAAGGAATGACGCTGCATTTCTAGTTTGAATCCAGAATATGTAGCAGTCTTTCAGAAATACTTATGTGTAAGTTAACATGGGCGTCTATTTTTGTCTCGGCGTAAAATAAAACTGCATAAAAAGATTATGTAAATAAAACAATACTGTACTTACATTTTGTCATCATTTTTCAGCGTTCAGCTTACATCATATTAATGAAGAACAGGCTTCCATCAAAGTACAAAACCGCTTTAAACGAATTAGAAAAGCATCGCTGGACAGAGAGAAGGAACATGCAGAAAAAAAACAAAGAGAAGAAAAAAAAACTGAATCCATGCTACCTCTCTTATTTCAAAACAAACAAACAAAAACAAACAAACAACAACAAACACAAAAATGTTATAAACCAGTAACAAGTTTTCATAAAGGGATACCGAAAGTAAACAAATACATTTTGCATTTATTTGGTTGTATGCACACCAAAAAGTTGGGTACTGGGAATTAAAAGGAAGATTTCCTCCGTTCCTCGGAACCACAGAAACTTTCGTTTTAGGCTCCTTTCCCTTCCAACTTTCCCTTTTCTTCTGTATTTTGTCTTTTCTACATCGTTTTTTTGTTCATCTTTCTCTGTTTTTTCTTCTTCTTCTGCTGCCTCCAAATGTGCTTCTCTTCTTGTTCTTTCGTCTTCTTTTTCTCCTTTTTGTCGGCTCTTCTTCGTCTTCTACTGTTATTTTTCGACCTCTTCTTGGATTTCTTTTTATCTTAAATCTGCCTTCCAGCGCTCTTGCCAACCTCTCCCATAAAACACTCTGATGTCTTCCCGTTTCCCATTTGGACTGGCCTGCTTTTTTACCGGCAAATGAGTTATCCTCATATTTTATATGTCAAATTATCTAGTTGTCTGTATATCCTCTTTGTATTTTGTTACTTTTTTGTGCGTTTTTTGGAGAGTTTTCTGTTTTATATCTTGTGTGATAAATAGCATGGAAGAATACGAAGCCATGGACAATATGAAGTCCAGGGCATCTCACGGGATTATGTGCCTCAGTATGACAGTGTGTTGTCCACGTATAATGTTTCTTCTGGGAGAGAGAATTTGTTGTGGA
>JAPXFY010000013.1:67940434-67955434 GCA_030674185.1 Monoplex corrugatus
GTGTGTGTGTGTGTGTTGTGTGTGTGTGTGTGTGTGTGTGTTGTGTTGATGTCTGCATTTGTTTTATCGTAATGTCACAGGAAGCGCTTGTTGTTGCAGGAAGAATCTTTGGGTGTCGTTTTAGGACATTGGGGGAATGTTTATACGGAATTATCTTTCTATATAGAAATCACACACAACAACAAGGAAGAAGAGACAGTAGAAGCACACTAAACACTCTAGGAATAACTGTCAAAAGCAGTCCGCACATAGCATTACAAGTCAATATAGTTTCTGTAATTAAGCATGTTCAACTTGAAAGACTGAAGTGCAGGTATGGGCCTGTTTCTACCTGAGGGGTTCCATGTTGGTTAATCCTAAGCCTTCAGTCGAGAGGCTAGCTTGTCTGCCTTGCCAGACATTGTCGACATCTTGTCTCAGACTGAAGTACAGGTATGGGCCTGTTTCTACCTGAGGGATTTCTGTGATAGTAACATTGTTCACTGTGTTATTCTAAACTGTGATAAAATGAGAGAGAGAAAGAAAGAGAGACAGAGAGAGAGAGAGAGAGAGATGTATTGTGTGTGTGCGTGCGTGTGTGTGTATGTGTGTGCGTGCGTGCGTGCGTGTGTGTGTGTGTGTGTGCGTGTGTGTGTGTGTGTGAGAGATCGGTGTTTCCTGTAGACAATTGGAATTTTCAAATGAATTTGAGTTTGCCATTGATGACAAATTTGTGTTGATGTTGCACTATTTGTTCTGAACATTAACGGCAGCGTTGATTTTCTTCTGGTGATTTTAGTTGTTTATCAGCGATGCTAACAAAGTTACTGAGCATTTCTGACGGGCTTTTGTTGTTTTCTTTTGTCTTCTCTGTGACCGCTAAAGAGGAGGGGTAAGGGGGAAGGGAGGGGAGGGGAGGGGAGGGTGGGGAAGGAGATTAAAAAAAAGGGACCGGAGTTGATAGGAAAGAAGAATTTTTTTTAAATTCTTTTTTTTTTTTTTTTTTAGGATCATCGCACCCAGGGAGGTTACCTTTGCGCTCATCTTTTTTTTCGTCCCATTTTTGCGGCACCTTAATGGCCACTGAAGCTGGCACGGTTTTTTTTACACAGTATGATGATTATGATGTCGATGAAGACGATAATCATGATGCTATGGAGTTCCATCTAGAATTGAGACTGCGTGACAGGGCTGTACTCTACGCTTATTATTATAAATATCCTGGCATCAACCAGGCCCGAGAGATACAGACACCTGCGGTGCAGGTCAGAAGATTGAGCAACACCTCATGACGCATCCGTGAAGTGGATGAGACTCGACTGTGTGGTCCCAGTCTTCCCAATGAGCCCATAACACGCCCAACTCTGGGTAGGTAGGAGCCGGTTAGAGCCGAAAAATCCCACAATGATTTTTGAAGGTACTGATGGGGATTCGAACCCACAACCTTCCAGTCAGTAGTCCGTTGCGTTGACCACTACATCACGGCGACTGGTGCGGGATGAAGAATTCTTTGTGTGCAGAGAGATGAGCAAATACCTACTGGTCTCTATCTACATATATGTGACCCGTTCTGACAAAAGGTACAAAAGTCGGGCGAGGCCTTTTGCTGCTGTGGGCTGAAAACTCTGAACAGGGACAATACGTCGATTTTGAGTTTTCTGCATTTTCATGCCCTATAACCACTTTTACACCATGTCCTAACACAATAAAGTCAAATTCAATCGATAAGTATCATTTTTTTGTTTGAATGTGTGGTAAGTGCCTATTATCTCCTTTCAAAATATTGACAAGTTCCGTAACATTTTGGTGATTAAAGTACGCTTTTCTTAAATTTATTTTTTTTTGTGTTGTTTTGGATGGATGGACAATTAAGTAAACAAGGGAAGTATGGAATTTCAACTGATTTGGTTGATATGTAATGCTTGTGATAAGGAGTTTCTGACTATACCCTTTCAATTCAGACCTATTCTCTTCAACTCTGTTTTTCTCAAAATGGCTGACTTGACCCCTCTCATCTTTGAAAGCCCGTAACCTTTTTGTTTTTGTAGCCTGAAACTCAACTTTAGTACATATGAAAGCTGAGATTCTAAAGTTTATAGTGATACCATAACCTAAAAATGCCTAAACTGAGACTTATTATGCCTTTTGTGAGAATGGGTCACATATGTGAACCGTGTTTCAAAGTTTTTATTTTTTTTTGTTCGTGCCTATGCGTCTTTCGTGTTTAAAAATGTGGAACAATGTTCCTCCTTCCTCACTACCAGAACACTGATGTACTTTTGTCTTTTCTTTTCTTCATGAGAATATCGCGTTGACAACACTCCCCACACCCTTTCAAGAGCAGACAATAAAAGCCTTTTGCCTTCCACCCCAACTGATTTGCTGCTTGTCGTCCGGGGTTGTCTTATCTTTCCTTACCTGTAGGTCAATGGACTCGTCTTCTTCCCGCCATCTTCATTTTTTTCCTTCTTTCCTTTTTCTTTTGTTTCAAAGAAAACAACAAGATCCTTTGAATGGGAGTACGGAATGGAATTAACTTTACCCTTCATTCTTCTTCTTTTGACTTTCTTTTTGTTGTTCTTCTCCTCCTCTTCATATTTTTCCTATCTACTTTTTCTTCTTCTCCCACTCCAACTCTGCCTCTCTTTATCTTTTATCAGGAAGAACATTTGGGGTTGTCCACGGATGGATTTTTACAAGTAATTGAAGCATGTTATCAGAAGCGATGTACATGCGCAAAATTTCATTTACAATTCACCACTGTTGATTGTTACCTCGAAAATTCTTAAGGGACGTTATGGTATCATTTTTGCCTTTAGGTTCAGTTTCAGTCGAACATTACTTAAAAAGTTTCACAGAAAGTGGATTCTGTCTTCGCTATCTGCTGTGATGGGGAAAGAGAGAGTGGGATGGGAGGTGGATGATAAAACAATGTAAAAAAAACAACAACAAAAAACAAACAAAAAAAAGAAGAAAAAACGTGTTAGATGCCACAAGCCATTATGCTGGTGAGATATTAAGAATGTGCCTTACACTCTTTTCCACTTTTTCTACATAAGCACTCATAGTTACACTTTAGACGACTGTTATCCATGACTAAAATAAACAACTATGTTAGTATTACTCACAATATGAACATCGTTATTTTTGCTTTCATCAACGATAGGCTTTGCAACTTGTCTTTATGACTGTTGCGGTTATATGGCTATGCAGGTTTATACTAAAATCATGACAACGCACGCGCCTTTCTATGCTGTGATTGATCATATATCTTCGTTACAAACAAGAAGATAGAATGAACACATATGAATGTAACAACTATATTACTATCATAATATGACAATAATTATTTTTGCTTTCATCAACAATAGGCTTTACAACTTGTCTTTGTGACAGTAGCGGTTATATGGCTTTGCAGGTTTATACTAAAACTATGACGACGTGCCTTTATGTGCTATCTTCGTTACAACCAAGAAGATAGAATGAACACATATGAATGTCAATGCACTCAACAAGAATACAAATGATACTATCTGGATTTGAAGCAGGAGGCAGACCAAGAAAGACTTGGACTGCAGTGTAAAAGGGATTGATGGCTCACAGCATTTCTCCTCTCATGGCTCATCCACCTCGCTCCCAATAATCAACCCGACATCCCCACGGTGCCCCCCCCCCCCCAAAAAAAAAAACAACAAAAAAACAACCGGACAAAGTAAAAGAAAAAAAATACGAAGAACTAGAAGAAGAAGAAGAAGGAAAGAACTGAAGAAAAGAAGAAGAAGAAGAAGAAGAAGAAGAAGAAGAAGAAAGAAGAAGAAAAGAAGAAGAAGAAGAGAAGAAGAAAAGAAGAAGAAGAAGAAGAGAAGAGAAGAAGAAGAAGAAGAAGAAGAAGAGAAGAAGAAGAAGAAGAAGAAGAAGAAGAAGAAGAGAAGAAGAAGGAAGAAGAAGGAGAAGAAGAAGAAGAAGAAGAAGAAGGAAGAAGAAGAAAGAAGAAGAAGAAGAGAAGAAGAGAAGAAGAAGAGAGAAGAAGAAGAAGAAGAAGAAGAAGAGAGAAGAAGAAGAAGAAGAAGAAGAAGAAGAAGAAGAAGAAGAAAGAAGAAGAGAAGAAGAAGAAGAAGAAGAAGAAGAAGAAGAATTCGAAGAAGAAGAAGAAGAAGAAGAAGAAGAAGGAGAAGAAGAAGAAGAAGAAGAAGAAAGAAGAAGAGAAGAAGAAGAAGAAGAAGAAGAAGAAGAAGAAGAAGAAGAAGGAGAGAAAGAACAGAGAAAGAAGAACAAGAAGAAGACAAGAACAAAAGAACAAGAAGAAGAAGAATTCGAAGAAGAACTCGAAGAAGAATTCGAAGAAGAACTCGAAGAAGAATTCGAAGAAGAAGAAGAATTCGAAGAAGAAGAAGAAGAAGAAGACGAATAAGAAGGAGGAGGAGGAGGAGACGGAGGAGAAAGAAGAGGAGATGAAGAAGAAGGAAAAGAAAAACAAAAGAAAAAGAAAGAAGGAAAAAAAGTAAAGGAGAGAAAGAAGAAGAATAGGAAAAGGAACAAGAACAAAAAGAACAAGAGAAAGTGAATGTTTAAACCTGTGAGAAAACAACAACAACAACAACAACAACAAAAACAACAACAAGAAAACAACAAACAAACAAACAAACAAACAAACAAAAATAACCAACGGAACTATTGGATCAGTCATTGATAACCGAACAGGTCATGTAAAGCAAAACTTTGTCCAACGATCTAGAAACCAGCAGTCTTTTTATACTCGTATTATTCTAAACAGTATTGACCAAAATGTGTGGCTAAATACATGTAAACGTATTTGTTTGTACTCACTGTTCTTCAAATGTACTAAATATGAAAACAAAGAAATATTGAATTCACATGTACAAGCGCTCATACAGACAGACAGAGAGAGAGGAGAGAGAGAGAGAGAGAGAGAGAGAGAAAGACAGACAGATAGATAGATAGAGATAGAGAGATAGAGACAGAGAGAGAGAGAGAGAGAGAGAGAGAGAAACAGATAGATAGGAGAGAAAAGAAACAGAGAAAGAGATAGATACATAAATAGATAGATAGAGAAAGAGAAAGATAGATAGATAGAGAGATAGATAGATAGATAAATAGATAGATAGATAGAGAAATAGAAAGATAGATAGATAGATAGAGAGATAGATAGATAGATAGAGATAGAGAGAGAGAAAGAGAGAGAGACCCCAAAACAAAAACAACAAAAACCAAAAAAATTAAAAACAGAAAGCATTATCTGGGAGTTCGTCAGTTCATCGTCAGCGAGGTTAACAACAGCAAACGCAACCGAATAAACAAACAAAAAGAAAACATTTTTTCTTTCAAGACTAAATCTAATTTGCATATTAAAACATGACGATCTCTCTCTCTGCTGTCTCTTTCTCTCTCTCTGCTGTCTCTTTCTCTCTTTTTCTCTCTGTCTGCTCTCTCTTTCTCTCTCTCTGCTCTCGTTCTCTCTTTCTCTCTGCTCTCTTTGTCTCTATCTCTGTCTCTGTCTCTGTCTGTCTGTCTGTCTCTGCTCTCTCTGTCTCTATCTCTCTTCTCTCTGCTCGCTCTCTCTGTCTCTCTTTCTCTTTTACCCCCCTCCCTCTCTATCCTCTTATCAAATTGACAACCTGGTTTGTTTTTATTTTTCTTGCTCATCGTTTTTTTTTTTTTGAAACTCAACAACCTTCCTTATTATACCTTATTTGTATGCGGCACGGTGGTATTTTTTCCTTGCTTTCGTGTATATTCAGTGTTAGATTACAGCTCACTGTGATGTTGTTATGCATGGATATTGCTGTGAACAAAAAGCATTGTATTTGTTTCCATTTGTCTTTGTATTTGTTGCTATTTGATGTCGTGGTGTACGCAGTCGCTATAGATTGAATGTCTTTGGACGGCACTTTCTTTCTTCATTTTACCATCTGTCTCTGATCGAAAAAAAATCATTCAATGAATAAATAACTATTGTTTATTTATAGCATCGATAATATGATTTAACACACTGACATAAATTTGATAAAAATACATAACAAGTAATGGTTAACCTTTTGTTTCAATTAATTATGAAAACAGACTCATGACCGTTGACATCGTTGAAATGATCTAATTCTAATTCTAATGATGGTGATGACAATAAAAAATGATAATGATAATGATAACAACAATAGCAATAGTAATAACAACAGTGGTAATATAACAAAGCAATAAAAACAACAAGACTATTAGTACTAGTTCTACTGCTACTACTAATACTACTATTACTACAATGGTAATAATAATAACAACAACAATAATGATTATAACAACAACAATACCAACAACAATGATAATGATAATAATAATAATAATGATAATAATAATAGTGATGATGATGATGATAATAATAACAATGATAGCAACAACAACAACAACAACAACACAACAAAAATCCCACAATGCTTTTTTAAAGGACTGATGGGGATTCGAACCTACAACCTTCCAGTCGGTAGTCCGTTGCGCTAACCACTACACCACGGCGACTGGTCGCATGGACTAAAGCTTAACGTTCAGCAAGGACATTGATACGATATAGACTGTTTTAAAAATAAAAAACAATGCAGATATTGGTACAAGTTCACAAAAAAGTGCTTTCGTGTCAATGTGTGCCTGTTTGAAAGGTTTTATGTCGCTGTGCCTTGCAATGTAACAAAGTGTGGAGTCATATTCCTCTTGTTTACCTCTTTTTGTGGACCTCTTCTCTTTTCTCATCATGAAATACAGAAACCAAGAGTCCCCGATCCACTTACAGCAGACTACAGAAGTTCTCTCCCTTTCTCCATAACCATTTCAATACTGCCTGTGGGTCTGTGTCAAGAGTTGACTCTGTCTCATCCTTACCCCCTGGTCATTGAACTAATCTTCCCATCCCCTCCTTCATCCGTCTTTTAATTTTTTTTTTTATCTTTCTCTTAGTCTTTCTTTCTTTTTTTCTAAATGATAATGAAAGAATGATTCGAATCGACCTGTGGTAATTAAATTCTTTCTAGCACCCTCTGCTTCATCCATCTTCTTCTTCTTTTTATCTTGTTCTGTCTATCTCTCTGCGTCTATCTATCTCTCTATCTCGGTCTCTGCTCTCTTTGTTTGTTTTTGTCTTCCTCTGTCTCTCTGTCTCTGTCTATTTCTCTCCACCCTGTTTCCCATCTCCATGGACAAGGGATGACGTAAAAAAGCATTTCTTCTGTGCTTAGGCCACTACGCTCCTTAAAAGAAACGTTCTTCTTCTCTTTTTGTCTCTCCATCAGTCTGTGTGTGTCAGCCTCTGTTCTGTCTGTCTTCTTTCTCTCTGTCTCTCTCACCTTCTCTTCTATACAGACACACACACCCTTTCTCTTTCAAGCAAGCAAACAAGCAAAGCAAACAAGCAACAACAAGCAAGCAAGCAAGCAAACAAGCGAGCAAACAAGCAAGAAAAGCAAGCAGCAGCAAGAGCAAGCAAGCAAGCAAGCAAGCAAAGCAAGCAAAGAAAAACAAACAAAAGCAAACAAAGAAAAACAAACAATTTTTTCCTGTCGAGAATAAATCTAATTTGCGTATCCAAAGCATAAGGATCTCTCGACGTGACTTTCTCCTCTCTCAATCTAGACAGTAACCCGACAGAAACAATCAATATGCCCATCACCAATGAAATACACCACAATGAATTGGTAATTTTCAACCAGTTTCGATGAGCACATCTTTAGAAAGGGAAGGGCTGTGTTTGCAGCTAGAAAGAACATGACGAAGTGTAGAAAGGTAAGAAGAACGAAAGAACCAAACGGTTTGCTTAAGTAACACTTAAGGCGTTATATTGTTTGTCAGTCATCCTACTTACACGGTGCAGGGGTGCCGAAAAGTATCCTGTTCCTGGCACTAACAGACACACAGAAACAAGATTCACACAGATCCTGGATGAACTTCAGACACTATTCCGCTCACCTCTGTGAGAAAATTAAACAGAATTAGTGGCAGCCTTAAGTGGAGCGTAAACTGCTTGTAACTTACCAATGTTTCTAGTCTAAAAAAAATCAGAAAGACAAAGGGATAAAACAAACAATTTTATGAATGGCAAAGACATAATGAACATGCGAGCAAGCAAGCAAGCAAGCAAGCAAAGAAAAGAAAAGAAAAGAAAGAAAGAAAGAAAGAAAGAAAAAAAAAAGAAAGAAAGAAACAAACAAACCTGCCAGCCAGCCAGCAAACAAACAAAAACAAAAGATTACAAAAACAAACAAACAAACAAACAAACAAGCAAACAAACAAACAAACAAACAGACAGACAGACAGACAAACAAACAAACAAACAAACAAAACAAAAACAAAACAAAACAAAACACCTGTCTTTCAAGAATACATTTGCATATCAAAATAAGATGATCTGGGTCTCTGTCTTTGTCTCTCATCAGATGGCCAACACTGTGATGTGTTTTTGTCTTTTTTGTTCATTGTTTCTTGCAATTCGGCAGTCTCTCTTATATTCAATTTGTATGCAGCAAAGAGGGATTTTGTTTCTGGATTTTCTGTGTTCTCTGTTACCTTATATCTCTTTTGTTGTCTTGTTCTGCATATGCTTTGGTATGAAAAGGCATTGCATTTGTTTGAGTGGTTATTCGATGTCAGCAATGAAAGCAATTGCTGTAGAGTGCAGTTTTTACATATCCGTTTTCTAGTTGCACGTTAAATATATATGTCACTGCATCACTCCATAAGTACAGACTCACTGTTCAACACATAAATTATTCAACATAACATAAATGCAGTTAATATGTAAATTTTATCTCCGAAATTGTTAATATAGCAAACAAAAATACAAACATTCAGTATGAAAATTTTCTCTTTGGTATTGTTTAATTTGTTTTGAGTTATTTAGTTATAGGATTGGATATTGACATGACGCCAGTATAACAGGTTCATGACAGCATTATCATAATGCAGATTAAAAATAACTTTGTGTTTAGTGCTGAATGATACTACCGTAGTCCTTTTTCTTTGGTGATTGACATTTCACGGCATTCAAACTTTGTTTTCTTTTTATTAGATAGATGATGTCTAATTGTCTTATACTTCCTTTGTGTATATGGAGATTTTGCTGTGGTTTTTTCAGTCATACATTCATACCTACAGACGCAGTAGATGCTGTACTGTTAACGAGTAAATGAAAATTACAAATCTTTCTTCTTCCACTTTTGTTCACAGTCTACATAATCAGGCAATAATAAGCGATAAATGTGTCTGTTTTTTTTTCCCAGTTCCTGCCGAATACCATGGAGGTTGGTAGTCAGGGGAGCTGTGGTTAGCCATGTCTCTTGTTGCTCCATTTGATACAGGCAATATCACTGCAACAAATCGTTGCAAATCCATAATGTCCTTGTGACGAATAAACGTGTAACCAAGATTATTCCAGTGATACGCTGATACAATACCAGTACGAAATATAGAATAGATAAAACAGAGGCTAGGTAAGGCCTCAGAACCTGGCCAACTCATGGGTTTATGTGCAGGCTTAAGACTTGTGCCATGATCACCATACTAATGGCACCTGTGACGTTGGTGCATAAGGAATTCATTCCGAGCGGGGAGACGTTGTCTTGAGAAACTGAAACTGAAACTGTGACGAATAGGTGCTAAGTGCAGTAGAAGAGAATTCTTGAATGTTATATAGAACCGATAATGTTATACGGTTGTGAGGTGTGGACAGTTGACAAGCAAAGCCAGAACAAGATTGAGGCAACCGAGATGTGGTTTCTAAGAAGAATGTTGAGAGTTCCATGGACAGCAAAGAAAACAAACGAGACAGTCTTGATGGAGGCAGACACATGAAGATAATTCATAAGGAAGATTAAGAAAAGACAGACAACATTTATAGGCCATTTTATGAGGAAAGGGGAATTGGAGCACCTGGTCACAACAGGAAAGCTGGAGCGAAAAGAGCACCAGGTAGACCCAGGGAGAAAATACTGGACGGACTTGCAGGTTGGCTGAGGACAAACAGGGTGGAAGATATGCTTGCAGCAACAAGGGATAGATGCATATGGAGGGCCATGATCGCCAACGCCATGCGGCAGGACACTTGATGATGATGATGATGCGCGTGATACAACGACATTGCAAAGTATATTGAAAAATATAGTAGTGACAAAAACGTTACCAATAAGCACAGTCAGGACATCCTCCAAGACTTCTAACACCATTTAAGAGACGTGTGGGGGTGGGGGAGTACAGAACTACAGTCAGATATATTACCGTGCCCTAGTCGTGTTGACAAGAAACAGAAACGACACAGGACAAACACCAGAGCACACAATCACAAACGTGAGAGTTCCTCTCAGACGTTAAAAGCCTCGTACTCTTCCAATTTGTTTCACCGCTCTTCGACTCCAGTAGACTAGTGATTCACTGGAAGCTTAACCCTTTCACTGCCTTCAATCATGATTAGGCACTTGACGCGAGGACTGAGTCACCTTCACATCTATGCCCCCCCTCTTCCTTTCCCCTTTCATTCCTCCCCTCAGCCCTCTCCCCACTCTGCGTCCACTCATGTATTCTTAGAAGAGTAGGACCGGCTTGTAATAATCATTACTGGAGATAAGAACTTAAACACTCAGACCAAGGTCATTTGCTACATGTAGAATTAGGGAGGGGGAGGATGGGGAGGACAGAAAGTGTTTCAAGGTCACTAACAGCTGTTTTGAAAATGGAGGCCAGTTGGTATGCATTACTTCTAATGTAACAATACTTCTTATCTTCCAAACCAAAGGACAGTGTTGTTGCAGGAACTGGCATGCTAAAGACAACAGAAGACAAAATTAAGTATGTATGGATTTACTGTATACAATCACTGGTATAACTGAACGAAGTTTTGCTAACAAAAGTAAAATAACATAAGAAAAGTGAAAATCATTTCATGTATTGATCTATGCATTCTATCTCCCTCTCTATCTCATTTATCTATCTACCGATCTACCTACCTGTCTATCCGTCTGTCTGTCTGTCTGTCTCTGTCTATTTGTTCGTTATTTCTTTTAATGTTTATTCACACAAAGTGCTTTTAGAAGAATACTCGCGTGCGTGTGTGCGCGAGTATGTGTGTGTTGGTGCGTTTGTGCACTCATCATGTCCACTCTAGATACTTATTTTTGAGTTTTATTTTGTGAATTTCTGTTCATTCAGTATAGCGGCCTCAGTTTTGATCTTATCAGAAGAGTATGCTCAACGAATGTTTCACCACCACCACCACCACCACCACCACCACCATCATCATCATCATCATCAACATCAGCATCATCATCATCATCATAACCATCATTATCACCGTTACAAATGTTATCATATGCATATCTTTGTGGGCTGTATGGAAAGTTAGATCAGCGTGCGTGCACACATATATAAGTGTGAGCTCTATACCGCCTTTTACCCTATCAAGCATATGGAGTTATTCAGCATATCGAAACATAAAAATGTAACAGGTCAGTAACAATCATTAAAAACCACATAAGCCCTTAACCTTTTCACCACCACCACACACCACCACCACCACCACCACCACCACCACCACCACCACCACCACCACTCCCGCACCAGCATCCTGCATTGTTAACCATGCTAGCAAAGCAAAAACTTAACCCTTTGACACCCTCAGCCTATCCACCAGCTTCCTGCACGAAGCTGGTGGATAGGGTGAGGGAGTGAAGGGTTATGTTTTTGCAGTGGGTGGATAGGTGCGGGAGTCAAAGGGTTAAGACACCACCGCACTACTTCAAGCATCACCGCAGAACATTTTACACATTTATTTACAGACAGGAATTAAGAATATATCACCAAAAATCAATGAATGGATTCCTGAAGGAAGAAAAAGAGCAATGCTATCACCACGCTCCAGAATTCTGTGTTCTTTTGTGAAGGGTCTCCATACATAGTTCTCAAACCACAGTTCCAAGCATCCTCGGATGTGTGTGTGTGTGTGTGTGTGTGTGTGTGTGTGTGTGTGTGTGTGTGTGTGTGTGTGTGTGTGTGTGTGTGTGTGTGTGTGTGTGTGTGTGAGTGCATCATTTCCTGGAGAACATTTGTAGGGCTGCGGCTGTGTATAAACCTCTTAACCATGAAAGCAAGCTCGAGAATGAGGTGCTTTTGAGAGTGTGTTTCACATTCAGATCGTTTTTGTGTGTGTGTGTGTGTGTGTGTGTGTGTGTGTGTGTGTGTGTGTGTGTGTGTGTGTGTGTGTGTGTGTGTGTGTGTGTGTGTGTGTGTGTGTGTGGTGTGTGTGTGTGTGTATGTTATGTTTTGTGTGTGTGTGTGTGTGTATGTGTGTGTGTGTTGAGTTTGTGTGTGTGTGTGTTGAGTTTGTATGTGTGTGTGTGTGTGTGTGTGTGTGTTGTGTGTGTGTGTGTGTGTGTGTGTGTGTGTGTGTGTGTGTGTGTGTGTGTGTGTGTGTGTGTGTGATGTTGTGTGGTGTGTGTGATTGTCTGTTGTAAAGTGGATGTAGTTGATGTATCGGGTCTTCAACAGTCACTGCAATACTTGTTTACAGTTTGCTTGCTGTTTTGTTTTTAGTTAAACCTAATTACATCTAGTATCGTACCTTCTCTTGTTCGAACATTTTGCATATGCTGTGCTTCTGTCTCATAAAGTGTCTTGTCTTATTTCGAATATTACCTCTCATCCTTTCTCTCTCTCTGTTCGTCTGTTTTCTCTCTGTTTCTCTCTGTCTCTCTTCTGTTTCTCTCTTCCTTTCTCTCTTTCTCTTCTCTCTCTCTCGCTTCTCTTCTCCTCTCTCTTGTCTCTTCGCTCTCTCCTTTCCCTTCACTCTCACTCTCTCTCCCCAATTCTCTTCAGATCGCTTCTCCATTGCATAAGTGTCGTGAGTGGTGGTGGTGGTGGTGTGTGTGTGTGTGTGTGTGTGTGTGTGTGTGTGTGTGTGGTGTGTGTGTGGTGTGTGTGTTGTGTGTGTGTGTGTGCGGGCGCGTGCAGTGTGTGTGGGTGTATGTTGTGAGAGAGAGAGATGAGTGAGTGAGTGAGAAGAGAGGGAAGAGAAAGAAAGAAAGAAAGAGAGAGAGTGAATGTATGAATGAGTGAGAGATAAAAGAAAGAGAGAGAGAAGAGAGAGAGCAGAGAGAGAGAGAGAGAAGAGAGAGATAGAGAGAGAGAGAGAGAGAGAGAGAGAGAGAGAGAGAGAGAGAGAGAGAGAGAGAACAGACAGAGACAGAGACACAGACGAGAGAGAGAGTTTTAAAAAAATATCACTAAAAACAAGTATGCAGTTATCCATGGGACTATCTTCATGCAAACAAATTGAAGAACTAATCATGCCTGCTTGCATCTCGCTAATCACACAGAAAGGAAATAGCTCTAATCTTTTGACTCCTATGGCCAAAGAGAAAGAGTGGCCATGTGTTCAATCAAGGGAACAACCAACGACTCTCTCCCATCCCACGTCAGGCCACAGACATACAGCAACCATAGACACTAAAGACTGCGTACGTGTGGCTGTGAGAGATCTCATCAGACGTTCTCCATACTATCCGGAAGTGCCGACAGGGGCGGTAATTGTCACTGGTCTCAACATTTCCTAGAGTTGTCTACCCTCCTCGTTTATGTGGCTGCGACTTTTACTGACTTGATTTCTTTCTGCCAGAAAGGTAGACTACACTTCTTGGGGGTGATGTCTTGTCTGCTTCCACAACTGGGAGAATGGAAAGCGGAACAATATGGATCAGATTGTTTTTCCCTGTGGCAGTTAGGAGCCAGATAGTAGCAGAACATTTAGCGGAAATTGTCAGACTTATTGGTCTTCTTCTTCTTCTTGGCGTATGCTGCTACACAATCAGCTGAGTCCGGGTGATGAATGCTAGCCGTCTTTATCCAGCTCTTGTCTGTAGCCATGGAGTTTGGTTGACAGTTGAGTGTCTGTCGGCCACACGTCCTGTCTTGCCACCTGGTGAAGGGGAGGGGACATCTTTGGAGTATATGCTCCGTGGTTTGGTTTTCTTGACCGCAGGGACAGGTTAGGGAGGGCGCCAGGTTCAGTTTGCGGTACATGTGGCTGTTCAGCCTACATGTATTGTGACCAGTGCACAGCCTCACCAGGACACTTATTGGTGTTTAGCACAGTGATAGGATTTAAGGACAGTAACAGTTGGCCACTGATGGTAGAAATGAAATCTGGAACAAGTCAGACAGGTATGTTATGAATGACTGAAAAAAACACACACACACACATACACACCACACACAACACACACACACACACACACACACACCAACACACCACACACACACACACCACACATGCAGAGAGAGAGAGAGAGAGAGAGAGAGAGAGAGAGAGAGAGAGAGAGAGAGAGAGAGAGAGAGAGGAGAGAGAAAGAGAAGAAAAAAACACACACACATACACACCACACACACACACACACACACACACACACACACACACACACAAGAGAGAGAGAGAGAGAGAGAGAGAGAAGAGAGAGAGGAGAGAGAGAGAGAGAGAGAGAGAGAGAGAGGAGAGAGAAAGAGACAGAAAGGAAACAGCTCGAATCATTTGACTCCTATGGCCAGAGAGAGAGTGACCATGTGTTCAATCAAGGGAACAACCAACGACTCTCTCCCATCCCACGTCAGGCCACAGACATACAGCAACCATAGACACTAAAGACTGCTACGTGTGGCTGTGAGAGCTCTCATCAGACGTTCTCCGTACTATCCGGAAGTGCCGACAGGGGCGGTAATTGTCCTGGTTTCAACATTTCCTAGCGTTGTCTACCCTCCTCGTTTATTGGCTGCGACTTTTACTGACTTGATTTCTTTCTGCCAGAAAGGTAGACTACACTGCTTGAGGGTGATGTCTTGTCTGCTTCCACATCTGGGAGACAAGAAAGTGGAACAATGTGGATCAGATTGTTTTTCCCTGTGGCAGTGCTTAGGAGCTAGATAATAGCAGAACGTTTAGAGGAAATTGTCAAAATTGTGATGATGCGTTCATGTAATGTATTAATT
>JAPXFY010000013.1:67960434-67962934 GCA_030674185.1 Monoplex corrugatus
TATGTGAAAAAAATGTGTTAGCATGCTTTCTTCAACTGTTTATAGACGAACGTTTACCAAATCTTCGTCAGAAGTGTGAAATACCCAAGAGTCACAAATGCATAAGATTGAAAGTCACTGCGCCAAGATCAAAGTCACACTGGCAAAAAATAAAACAAAACAAAACAAAAACAAAACAAATAAGCAAACAAACAAAACAAACAAACACACCAAAAAAACAACAACAACAAACCCCCCCCCACACACACACCAAAAACACTAAAAAAAAAAAAGCCTGAAATCGGCACTTTTTACATGAAGACGTGTGAACCGCACTTTCTCAGGAACTTCACTACTTAACCCTTTGCCACCTGCACCCTATCTACCAACCGCAAAAACTTAACCCTTTGACTCCCTCACCCTATCCACCAGCTTCCTGCAGGAAGCTGGTGGATAGGGTGAGGGAGTCAAAGGGTTAAGTTTTTGCTCTTCCAGCATGGTTGACAAAGAAGGATGCTGTTGGACAGGCTGCAGGAGTCAAAGGGTTAAATTCATCATCAGAATGACTTGACATAGCGTCGCAAGCCAGCACCCCCACTCCACCCCCCCCATCTCACCTCCTCTTTTTTTTTTTTTAGGATCATAGCACTTACGGAGGTTTCCTTTGTGTTCATCTTATTTTATCCGATTTTCTACGGCACATTGAAGATGGTCACAAAGGCTGGCACTGTTTGTACAACGCGATGATGATACGACGATGATAATCATAATGCTGTGGAGTTCCATTTAGGACTGAGGCTTCGTGCCAGGGCTGTACTCTACGACTACTATCGTAACATATCCTGGCGTCAACCAGGCCCGAGAGATAGGCACATGCGGTGTTTGTCAGAAGATGTGAGCGATTCCTTCAATGACGTATCCGTGAAGTGGACGAGACTGAGTTTATAGTCCCAATCTTTCCAGCCAGCCCATAGAACGCTCAACTCTGGGTAGAAGCTGGATAGAGCCGAAAAGTTCCGGATGATTTTTGTAGGGAGTGGTGGGGAATCAAACCCACAGCCTTCCAGCCAGTAGTCCATTGAGCAAACCACTACACCACGGCGACAGGCGTCCGCCATTTCCTTTTTTTTCTAACCGTGTGGATCTTCCCTGGTAGCTTCTGCAACTTTGGTATCTGTCTGTTCCATCCTCCACTCTCCCTTACTGTCATATTGCCTGTGGTCACTGTACTTACCCATCCGTCTTTCTACTCCACCCCTTGTTTGTTCCAAGCGCAACCACCTACTGTTTGTCCCACCCCACACTACCATCCAATTATCTTTGCAACCTCCCTCTACCTGGGGACATGCACTGGTACACGTATTGTAACCTTCCTACCTATCCCGTCCCCCTCTATTGTCAAATTCTATCTGGTCATCCCACCTACCAGTTCCCCTTGCTTATTCCATCCCTGACGGAGCCAGCACATGCCAGCCGGGGGTGTATTTTTGTATGTTTATAATCAAAGGACATAACTCTTCAGAATTATCTCCCATATTGATGAACTTCTCAAATCTAACACAGTTTGCGCTACCCATTCAGCTAGCATAGAAGCAGATACAAAGTACAAAAACCGTAAGCTCAGAACATTCCTGGCTTTGTGTATTTGTGTTACTCCTACATTTCAGTAGAATTTTATAAAATTTTCCCAGCTGCAAGATATATGTTGTACTTTCACAGGAAACACTTGTTGTTTGAATAGAAAGATTAAAACACGTTGAAATAGCTGGCTATGTGAGGGAAGGAATATCATACAACTCGCTTTGGTATTGTTATTTTACACAGCGTATTTCCTATATACAATGTTTTATCAGTTCAATGTTTTGCTGCTGGACTAATATGATATTGAATTGGAATGTGTAGTAACAAACATTCCCTATGTCTATCACTGTTTGTGAATTCGGTGTGACGTTAATGAAAAATCTGTCCGCATCATCAAAGCATTCATGCTGCTATAAATCATGTTGTAAGTAAACAATCAATGTGAGTCGTAAACACAAGCCAAGCATGACAATAACACACTTCCATGTAAAATTTAATAACTCGAAAAATAAAGGAAACAGAGTGTATAAACCCGACGAAAATGTCGTTTTTAGGTGAATATCAGAAACACAAAAATAACAAAATAATTTAGTTTGAAGTTAGTGGCCACCAGCTACGTAGGGAGATCCTTCGCTCTCTCTCTCAGCACTTGCGTCATCCATTCCAACTCTCACGAGTCTCCTTCTTCATCTGGACTTTCTTTGAAGCCAGTTTTACCTGTCTCTGAGCAGTGATGATTCGTTAGATGTCTTTGATATTGGAAAACGCTGTCCCGCAGTAAACACTGTACAGGGCTATAGGTGAGTTCCCTAAAGGCACGAAAGGACAAGAGGGAAAAGCTGCTTGCCAGTCACAGTGTCTGTTTTTGCGGATAAAATCAAACTTGTTTTTTTTAGTCGTTTTCTTTCCACTTTAAACAGCTTCACCTCCTCACACAAAC
>JAPXFY010000013.1:67967934-67970434 GCA_030674185.1 Monoplex corrugatus
CGAAAAAACTTGTGAAGAGAGGATAACATAAACTGTTTATTTTCCGATCATAAATTGACAAGTGGGGAGAGGGGAGGGCAGACAGGTCTACATTTAAACACTGTTAAACAACGTTAACTTTGCCAGTCCTGCAATACAGAGCATTGATGATTTTTCTTCTGAGTATCCATTCTGGACAGCATAAAAAGAGAACATGAAAGAATGGGAAAAAAGAGAACAGGAGATAAAATAAACGATGTGTGCCTATTCTGCAATTCATCACCAGTGAAAGCAAATAAAAACTTTCCAAGTGTAAATCAAATTTGTCTATTAAAACAAAACTCTCTCTGTCTGTCTGTCTGTCTGTCTGTCTGCCTATTTGTCTGTCTATCTCTCTGTTTGTCTGTCTGTATGCCTCTCTCTCTCTTGTTTTCCCCTATCTCCCCTTTTCTCTTTCTTTCTTAGTTTTTCTCTTCTGTCTCTCTAATTCTGCATGTCTCTGTCTCTTTTTCTAAAGGAGCCAACTTTGGATTCTTTTATCCTTCTTGCTTTGTGCTTTTCACAGTGCAGCATCTACATATGTTCAATTTGTTTTCATTGGAGTGGAATTTTGTTCCTTGCTTTTTGCGTGTTAACTGTCAGGTAATATTTATGTATCTATGTATCTATCTATGTATCTATCTATGCATCTATCTATGCATCTATGTATGTATGTATGTATGTATGTATGTATGTATGTATGTATGTATGTATGTATGTATTTATCTATCTATCTATCTGTCTGTCTATCTGTCTGTCTGTCTATCTGTCTATCCATCTATCTATCTATCTATCTATCTATCTATCTATCTATCTATCTATCTATCTATCTGTCTATCTATCTATCTATCTGTCTATCTGTCTATATATCTATATATCCATCCATCCATCTATTTGTCTATCTGTCTGCTTGTCTGTGTGTGCATACGTCAGTTGCCGTAACAGTATTTTCCTTTATTTTAGAATAAAGGGATTTTCGTTCAATAAATATGAACACATTTATGGATGGAAAATGGAGAAGATGTATTGGAAAATTTATTTTAGCCACAGAAAATATGTATTCACGGACAACATGAATTTAACCCTGAACGATCATACTTCCACATATGCACACATCTACCTTTAGGCCACTGTTTCCCCATTGATGAACACTATCACGCGGTTCTTAAAGAGAGCTTACTGGCCTTGGGAAGTCCAATGACCTTGGGAAATCCAATGGCCTTGGGAAATCCAATGGCCTTGGGAAATCCAATAGCCTTGGGAAATCTGATGGCCTTGGGAAGTCCAATGACCTTGGGAAATCCAATGGCCTTGGGAAATCCAATGGCCCTGGGAAATCCAATGGCCTTGGGAAATCCAATAGCTTAAGGAAATCTGATGGCTTGGGAAATCAAGTGGCATTGGGAATTCCAATGGCCTTGAGAAATTCAATGGCCTTGGGAAATCCAGTGGCCTTGAGAAATCAATGGGCTTGGGAAATCCAATGGCCTTGGGAAATCCAATCACCCCTGATCTCATCGAACACTGAACAACTGGCCTTGGTCTAAGTGTTTTCGTACTGGTTCCAATAATGCTTGTCTCTAATCGATCTACGCAACTAGAAACGTGCGAGCTAGTGGGAGATGGCGGGGGGGGGGGGGGGGTGATGTGATAGAAAGGAGGTGAACAGGAGAGACGACAATCAGTCAAGTAGAGATGGACAGTGGGGAAGGGGGAAGAGGGGGAAGGAGAGAGGAGAGATATAGGCGACTCAGTTCCCTCACGATTGAAGGCAGTGAGAGAGGTTTTGGCTAGGTCTTGATCACCAGTCTACCCAAGTCAAACGGAGGTGAAACAAATTGGAAGAGTACGAGGTTTTAAAGTCTTGAGAGAAATACTCATAAGTTCTGAGTGTGTGTTCTGGTGTGTTTTATATGTCTGGTTGGCTTCAAGTTAAGGTGCTCTGGCTCCACTCAAGTTGTCTGTGTATACCTAACTTTTTCTTTCTTCGTTTCTCGAATGGTATTAGACGTGTGGAGAATATCCAGGCGTGTGTGTAGGGTGGCCACACTGAGATCTGATGGTGAGGGTTCTCATTTTAACATTGTACTATAGATAGATAGATAGACAGACAGACAGACAGACAGACAGACAGACAGACAGATAAATAGATAGATAGATACGTAGCTAGCTAGTTAGCAAGATAGATAGATAGATGGATAGATACATACATACATACAAACATACATGCATACATACATACTTACATACATACATATATACATAATGCATACATGCATATATGCATAAATACATAAATACATACATACATACACACATACATACATACATACATACATATATACATACATACATACATGCATACATATATAGATAATGCATACATGCATATATGCATACATACATACGCACATGCATACATACATGCATACATACATACATACATACATACATACATACATACATACATACATACATACAT
>JAPXFY010000013.1:67977934-67980434 GCA_030674185.1 Monoplex corrugatus
CATCAAGGCAGCATAAAAACTGCGTTGTCATGAATAGTTAAAATGAATAAACACGAAAAAAAAGAAGAAAAAAAGAAGAAAAGAAAAAAAAAAAAAAAAGAAAAACGAGAAACCAGCAAGGCCATCGCTTCATGAAACAGATCTTTGATGACTTTCACTCCATATTGATGCGGCGGAAGTTGTGTTTTCAGCCAATCAGCTGCCATCACACCCTTCTCTTCCGACCTGTTTGTCTTGTTTCGTTTCCGTTAGCAGGTTTGATTTGTAAGTTTCTTTTTGTGCTTGCTTGAATTGCATGTCTGTGTTTGTGGAAAGACAGAGAAGGATGGTGAAATAGTGAATGAGTGAAGTAGAGAGAGAGAAAAAAATAAAGAGAGAGAGTGAGAGAGAGAGAGAGAGAGGGAGAGAGAAAGAGAGAGAGAATGAGAGTGAGAGAGAGAGGGGGCGAGAGAGAGAGAGAGAGAGAGAGGGAGAGAGAGAGAGCGAGGGGGAGAGAAACGCTGCGTGCAACTGTATGATAATGTAATGAGAGAGAGGGGAGGGAAACAAGCAAGTAATGAATATATACGAAGGAGGAGAAGAAGAAGAATTGCGAAGAAGAATTGCAAAGAAGAATTGCGAAGAAGAAGGAGAAGAAAAAGAAGAAGAAGAAGAAGAAGCAGAAGAAGAAGAAGAAGAAGAAGAAGAAGAAGAAGAAGAAGAAGAATAAAGAAGAAGAAGAAGAAGAAGAAGAAGAAGAAGAAGAAGAAGAAGAAAAACAAGAACAAGAACAAGAAGAAGAACAAGAAGAAGAACAAGAACAAGAAATAAATTGGGGTGTGGGGTGTGGAGGAGTGAATCTAAGGGGAAAAATCTTGTACCAAATTTACCTATGTTTCTCTCACATCCCAACGCATCTATATCCACATCAACACCCACATCCACGAACATAAACTAATCACAAAATCATACTATAGACCAAGCAACCATCCCGAAAAACACTTCCTATCTTTTGCAGATGCCACCGTTTTACATTTTCACCAACAGAATCAACATCTTCTGATCAGTGTATTTCAATTACACAGAGCATTAGAGAAATCGATCAATACACACAGAAGAAAAATAAATGCCATAGCGAGGGAACTGCCACCTCAGTTCTTCAAAATATATTGTGTAACTGTGAAACATCTCCACGCTTTTGCGCTGAAAGCACAATATTCTAAGCACCCCATATTTTTGCATCATGTCCTCAGGAAGCCTTGTAGAACTGTGGCTGCTTAGAAATCTGTTAAACGATGAAAACAAGTCTTAGAATCTGGCTTCTGTGTCAGTTGGGGGTGGTGGTGGTGGAGTGTGAAACGAGTCGTTTTTGTGTAGTTTTTGCACTTGTTGATATCTCTGTGTGTCTGTGTCTGTGTCTGTTTCTGTCTGCCTGTCTGTCTCTCTTTTTCTGTCTCCCTTTTTCTTTCTTTCTTTCTTTCTTTTTTACTTTCTTTCTCTAAGTGTATGTGTGTGTGAGCGCATTTGCGACATATGTGTGTACATACTAGTATATAGGTGAGTGCATACATACATGCAGACACACTCACACACAAACTCTCTCTGTCTCTCTCTGTGTCTCTCTTTCTGTCTCTCTCTCTCTGTCTTTCTCCTTCGTGTGTGTGTGTGTGTGTGTGCGCGCGTGCGTGCGTGCGTGCGTGCGTGTGTGTGTGTGTGTGTAATTGAGAGATAGAGACACACGCACACACATACACACACACACACACGCACATACACCACACACACACACAAACACACACAAACACACACAACACACACACACACACACACACACACACACACACACACACACACACACACACACACACACACACACACACACACACAACACACACACACAACACACACACACACACACACACACACAATTTTGATGAGTCTTCGTCACGGTACACTTCAGACTGCCTCCACACATATCCAACATCACGCACCCTGTGACCTTGAAAACAAAATCTTCTGATGGTACCGAAAGGCAGTCTATATGCAAAGAAAGTGAAGGACTAACTGCGCACTGCCAGCAGTTGGTAAATCAGACAGAAACGAAACCCCTCGTTTCTTTGACTCCTATGGCCACATCGTGGCTATGTGCCCAATCAAGGAAACAGCCAACGGCTGTCTTATCCCTCTTCAGACCAAAGACGAGCAGGAGCCATGTACATGTACAATAGAAAGCAGTACGCTTGGCTGTAAAGGCTCTCCTTAAACACTCTCTACAGGTCGGAAGTGCCAGCAGAGCCAGTAATTCACATTAGTCTCAAACATCGCTCGGTGTTGCTTTCGTTTATTGTGTTGGTTTCCTTTCTTGGTTATGTGGCGACGACTACTTTTTGATTTCTTCTTCCCACAACTAAACGTTTCATGGGGCAATGTCTTGTCTGCCATTCTAAACCTCGGTTACAGGAATGGTTGATGATAGAGACGAGATTGTTATCCCTGAAGCTTTGTTTTTTTTTGTTTTTAG
>JAPXFY010000013.1:67985434-67990434 GCA_030674185.1 Monoplex corrugatus
AGACGGGCAGGGAACAGGTCAGTTTTCAATGTTGCAGGCTGGGGTTGAACTCGATATATCAGATTCCGAGTCCACGGCTCTATCATACGAGGGAACCACCGTGCGTAAACAGACTTGTAAATATGGATAATGATAACAAATATATATTTTTTCAACGGTAGAGGTAATTAGCCAAAGCCATTTTTTCAAACTTATTGTTGCTTGCATGCTCACTCCTCTCAAGTTTCCATAAGCCAGCCACTGACATAACTTAACGGATCTTTAACGTGCATATTTGATATTCTGCATGCATATACCAACAAAAGAGATTTAGGCACTGGGAGATCTGCACACATGTTTGATATTTCACCTGACTCACCTGTCGGCGTCACCGGATTCGGTGTCGGCCGCTGCACATTTTGACACCACCATATCCCTCCGTGCCACTCTTTCTTGACTTTAGTGGACAATTTCTCGAATATTTAGGCCACTGATGTTGGTGATGTTCTCGGTGTATGAGACTAGAGGTCTGCCTGTCTTCCTTTTTGTTAAAAATGTTATTTTTGATAAATGTAGGGAGATGGAAGAGAATAAATTTCTTTTTGTTGAGTCTCTGATGCTGTCCATTTATGAAATTTTCTTTGATTGACACACTGACACACATACCCACCATCATTGTTTCTGTAAGAAAATGTTATATGGAACGTCTAGAACTCACCAATGCATAAAACAAATGCCAAGTGTGATGATCTGAGACACAATTGATTTCTATGTCTATAACTTGCCTGGCGAAGTGCAATACCAATTATGGAATCATGTGTGCTCTGAGACATTCTTCAAAAATAGAACTCCATGTATGCATGATTTGTCTATTTCTGTTTCTTTTTGTTTTGTTTTGGCCAATAGGTTTACCATAGGAAAATCAAGATGCGGTCCTTAGAGAGAGCGTTTCGCCACAATGAAGAGCCACCTATCTTTTATATATGTGCAACTTTTGTTCAAATGTGAAAGTAGTTTTTTTCCCCACAGAAATTTTGCTAGAGATAATTCCATACAGAAACAGAAAAGAAGAAGGTAATCTTGTTATATATTTTACAGAGACATGTTATATTTCTTGCCACTTCTTGTCTTACTGTCGTATTATCGTTGAACAATAGTCTCTCTCTTTTCTTCTTTCTTTCTTTCTTTCTTTCTTTCTTTCTTTCTTTCTTTCTTTCTTTCTTTCTTTCTTTCTTTCTTTCTTTCTTTCTTTCTCTCTCTCTCTCACATACAGACACACACAGACACAGACAGACAGACAGACAGAGAGAGAGAGAGAGAGAGAGAGAGAGAGAGAGAGAGAGACAGAGAGACAGACAGACAGACAGACAGAGAGACAGAGAGACAGAGAAAGAGACAGAGAGACAGAGACAGAGAAAGAGAGACAGAGAAAGAGAGATAGAGAAAGCGAGAGAGAGATATCAGGGAGACAGAGAGACAGACAGAACAGACACCTTACAAAAAGTAAGTCTGACACTCAGCAGCTTTGTTTTGCTGGCTCATGGTTCTTGTGACAGAGCCATGAACTCAAGATTTGATATCTCAAGTTCAGTCTCGGCCCCATAACATTAAAAAAAAAGGCCTGTTCACTGCCCATCTTAATGTTTCCATCATTCTGGCTGGTATCAACTTAGTGGTTTCATAGGTCCCTGTCCCTCCATCCCATTTCAAGACCTCGCTAGTGCATAAGGTCTTGCGCAGGCTCAGGGAGTCTCCCAGATGATTACAGGCAGACTTGGATGGCATGCATATGGAATTATCTGAGTGAAATGAACCCTTCTTCAACAAATTCCAAACTCCAAAATAGTACAGCATAACCGATGAATGAAGAATTGGTGGGGGAAGATGGATTTTTCTTTGGGCTCTTGCTGCAGTGGAGTGGTGCTGCTGAATAGTTGGTTGGAGGGGAACAATTCTAGTAGTCCTGTGTTTGGTGCGTTGAGGCTATTGAAGAGACCCATACTCTTTGCGTGTGAAATGAGAAGAGTCTACGATTGGTACGCCGAGAAAGACATGTGGGTCCGTACTCATAAGAAAAAAACACACGATAATATTAGTGATGATAATGATGCTGATGATGATGATAATAATGATGGTGATGATGATGATGTAATAACAATATAATAATTATAATAATAATAATATTATAACAAGAACAACAACAACAATAATAATGATGATAATAATAATAATAGTAACAACAATAATAACAATAATAATAATTATAACAACACAACAACCACAATAATGATGATAATAATAATAATGATGATGATAATAATAATAATAATAATAATAATATATAATAATGAGCTAGATTTGATTGAAGAATCAAACCAAGGCGCGCGTTCGCATAATTTACCAAAGCAATCACCCAACAACGACCAAATCTCACGCGCAAAGTGGGAGGGGAGAGAGGAGGGGAGAGGGGAGTAGGGCGTGTGTCCCTGACCCAAGCCGTCATCCTCCTTCTGTCTCTCTCACACACACATACACACAAAAGATGCTTAGCGAGGGTACGCTCAAGCCTGTTAGGCTCTCCGCTCTCTCTCTCCCTGACACACACACACACACACACACACACACACACACACACACACACACACACACACACACACACACACACACTCACACACACACACACACATACAAAACACACACACACATATATATATATATATATACATGTATATATATATGTAATATATATATAATATGTATATACATACTCACACATACACCTCTACACACACACACACACACACACACCACACACACACACACACACACACCACACACACACACACACACACACACACACACCAAACCCACACACACACACACCACACACACACACGCGCGCGCACACACACACACATACACACACGCACGCACACACACACACACACTCACGCACACACAAACTCTAATCACCGTCTAATATCACTTAAAAGTGAAAAGACATTAAATCAAAGAACGAACGAACACAAACTCTCTCACACACACACTGTTTTAAAATATTCTCTATATTTCTCTGGACACAAGAGTACAAACAAGAGTTCTCTATCCTGTGGGTGCAAACAGAGAAGTGTTGTCAGTATCTCATGGTGTGGTTTTACACTCCTGCATCGTGAGACACATGAGGCAGCAACAGCACCCAACAGTCTCCGTCAGCAAAGAGCCCCAGGGCATAACTCCAGCGTCTATCCACCAGGTGTTGGTCTCTGTCTAGCGCCAGTTCATTTAAATCTTACCTTCCTTCGCTGTACTCCTGGGTTCCAAATTCAGGACTTGGTGGCAGGTCTGGAAGACGACAGTTTAGTGGTATAGCCTATCCAAAGTCAGTCGATGTTTGCAGATGATGTTGGTAACTGGAATCTGTTTTGCTTCTTGACCTTACTTTATCGTTTGTCACAAAGTCTTTGCCAAAGTCTTTCTTGATGGTAATGGCGATGAGGGAATCTGCGATATCCTGAGGGGAGTAAGACAGATGAATAGAGTTGGAGTTTGGAGTTTGCTCAAAAGGGAATGGCCATATTGGACAATGCAATACGCACTTCCCAACTAAACATACCAGAAATTCTCTGGCAGACTCCTCGAGCCTACGCAAAACTACTCTATACCCTATACTGTTTGTAATTCAGCCGACCACTAGAACCACATTAGGGCTAACACCACGTTGTCCACTGATTCGGCAAGATCTTGAAATATGGAGAGAGAGAGGAAGAACGAGATCTATTACAGACTAATCTGACACCCTCAGAATGATTGGCGTAGTGGTTAAGATGGACAGCGAACAGGCGAGTGTTTATATTGCCGGCTGGGACTGAACTCGAGACATCAGACACGCAGTCAATGGCACTATCTACAGAACCAGCCAGACTCCTGAAATGTTGGATGAAGCACAGTTGTGTACTGCACACTGTGTTTCTGCTTCTACAGTGGAAAAATCGAATGTTGAGGACATCAGTTGCATGGACACATCAAAATGAAAGGCTTGTCCTGCTAAAGATGTTCATGAAAGTGACGTCCCTTTGATCAATAAAAAATGATATTCAAATAAGCTGTGTCTGTTACAGGCAATCTGATTACACGCCTCCATCTCCAAACACGCGCGCACCCGCGCGCAACATACCACACACACACACACACACACACACACACACCACACACACACACAAAACACACACACACACACACACACACACACACACACTCACTCACTCACACACACACACACACACACGCACTCACACATACATACACACGCGCACGCACGCACACACAGACAGACGACAGACAGACAGAAAGACAGACACACACACACACACATATAACACACACAAACTGACGAACTGGATCATAAAAAACTAGGAAACAAACACATGTGATTTTTTTTTATTACTCATAGGATAGATATACGTATGGACAAATCACATGCATACACAAATTGCATCGTATGAACAGACATACATACATGCATGTAAAAGCAGATGGACAGATAGTCTGACACACCCTCACAGTAGCTACCTCCCTCATGCTCTGTATAGCTAAACAGTTCCCCACTCCGTCCAAAAGCCACTTCGCATTACCCTACCGTCTCAAATCAATAAAAAAAACACCGTTACTAACTGCTCGAGATAGTAATAGTAATGATAATGATAATGATAACAATAACAACAATAATAATAATGATGATGATGATAATATAATAATAATAATGATGATGATGATGATGTTGATAATAATAATAATAATGACGATGATGAAAATGATGATGATACCGATAAAACAACAACAACAACAACGACAACAACAACAATGATAGCAACAACAAACAACAACAACAATAATAACAACAACAACAACAACAATACTAATACTAATACTGCTAATGATACTTATACTAAATACTACTAATGATCGTCATGATGATGATGAATAGATAATAAATAATAATAATGAAATAATAATAATAATGA
>JAPXFY010000013.1:68002934-68007934 GCA_030674185.1 Monoplex corrugatus
CACAAACAGACACACATTAACACACACACACACACAAAAACACATAACACACACACATAGACACAGACAAATATACACACGCACACACACACACACACACACACACACACACACACACACACACACACAAAAAATCCCCACAAAAAACACACACAAAGACACAGACAAACACACACACACACACTCACACACACACACACACACACACACCCCACACACACACACAACAACACACACACACACACACACACACACACACACACATAACCCATCAAATAATTTCATACAATCTAAAAGACCAAAATGTCAACAAGAAATTCCATGTTTGATCAAGACACACACACACACACGCCGAGACACTCACACACACATATACACACACAGACACACACACACACAAACACACATACACGCACACACACATGCACACACACATACCCCCCTCCCCATTTTAGTATGTGCAGAAAATGCTTCTACATAAATTGTTGCTCTGTGTCTTGCACCAACGAGAGGGGAAAAGACATCAAGTACATACATTTTCTTTTCCCAGATTACACAAAGAAAAGCTAAAGACAAAATCTGCTTTATGTCTTTTAGTTTCTCTCCGTAAACAAGTCGATACTGTGTAAAATACATCCTAACCCTTCCCTATTTTGTACATGTATATGTGCTGGTGGTTTTCAGAAAACAAAAACAACCCAATATTTCAGTATCAGTATCATTCAGTGTTAGTGTCAGTATATCTGTCTGACTGTCTCACTGTACTATCAAACTGCTTGCTTTTAGTCTGTCCTGCTTTTATGCAGTCACTTCTTTGACATATTTCGCTTAAAACACACGTCTATGCGAAGTAGCTGTAGATCTCAAACAAGACTTCAGCTGTTTTTCAGCATTAGCATTTAATGTACCTCTAACGTAACAGCATTAAAATCAATAAGAAACAAACAGATGAAAACAATAACAGCATTAAAAACAATAAGAAACAAACGTAAAAACAAACAAACAGAACATATGACTATTAGTATGACTTGAACTAGTATGGAAATCCAAAACAAGTGTGTTTGCCTGTGTTCAAGCAAACAGGAACCAGAAAAAACAGAAGAAGAATAAGAACGCGTATTTAATACAACAAGACAAGACAGGCGCAAATTTTCGGCCAACTGAACCGAGCAGCAGGAAAGTTTCAGTCTTTTTCTCCTAATTTTTGTATCTGGTGTTTGTTTGTAAACTTACGCTTGACAAAGACCTGTTGGCCGAAAATTTGCGCCTGTCTAGTCTTGTTGTATTAAATACGCCCTCTTATTCTTCTTTCGTGTTTTTTTTCTGGTTCCTAGTATGGAAATGCCATATGTTTACTAAGAACATACAATCATGACTTTTCATTGCGATGATCATATGATCCACTCTTGGTAAAGATCTCTTCACGTCGCAGTGCTGTAGTGGTTATCGCAATGGACTACAGACAGGAAGGCTGTGGGTTCGAATCCCCATTAGTTCCTTCAAAAATTATTGTGGGGCTTTTCGGTTCTAACCGGCTCTTACCCAGGGTTGGGCGTGCTATGGGCTCATTGGGAAGACTGGGACCACACTGTCGAGTATCATTCACTTCGTGGATGTGTCATCGAGGGTGTTCCTCAAATCTTCTGACAACACCACAAGTGTCTGTATCTCTTGGGCCTGGTTGACGCCAGGATATCTTATGATAGTAAGCGTAGAGTACAACCCTGTCACGCAGTCTCAACCCTAGATGGAACTCTACAGCATCATGATCATCATTCTCATCATCATCATCATCATCATCATCATCATCATCATCATCATCATCATCATCATCATCATCGCATTGTAAAAACTGTGTCATCTGCGGCCATTAGGATGGCGTAGAAAATAAGGGGAAAAGTGACCACAAAGAAGATATCCCTGAGTGCAATGATCATAAAAAAATCTATTCACAAATCAAGAAAATCTTGCTTACGTGTCTTGCTTCTTAGGAATACAATGAACAAACTGGCCCGTTTAAGCTCTACCTGAAAAAACAAACAAAAACAAAAACAAAACAAACAAACAAACAACTAATTTGGAAGCATAGATTCTACCCACCAGAAAACAGACCAACATATGTTGATGAAATACCTTTACATATCGAGAGATTGTAGCTCTAAAAAATGGACCATAAACCAGAGACTGTACAAAAATCGAGAAGCACCAGTCAATCTGAACCATTCACCCATCTCTTTATTTAAAAGGTAAACCCTATTAAAGAGAGGAGAAGAAACAGAAAAAATGAAAGAAAGGAAGAAAGAAAGAAAGACAGGAAGAAAGAAAAGAAAGAAATAGAAAAAAGAAAGCAAAAAAAAAAAAAAAAAAAAAAAAAAAAAAGAGAACTAAGGAGAGAAACAAAGAAAGACTGGACAAACGCACATTTTGAACATAAAAATGCCCCGCTGACAGACCTGACGTGGGAACGTTTGTGGCGGGTCACGCACTCGTGTCCCTGACGCCAGTCCTGATGGGTCCGTTGTGCACGAGCAACTGGTGGGTGGGACAGAGGGAGGGAGGGAGGGGTGCTCTTATCATTATTGAGAGAGAGAGAGAGAGAGAGAGAGAGAGAGAGAGAGAGAAGCGAGGGGTGGGAGAGGTGGCGATCGTGTTAACAGGTGGTGGCAGCGACAGGAAATGTTGACATTGGTCCCATAAGAGGGCAGGGAGTGGCAGAGAGGTTGAGACAGTTGATTCTTGGGTGGATGGCATGAGTATGACCATAACGGAAAAGGGCTCGTAACACTCCAGACGCTCTGGTATGCCCGCACACAGCCTGTTGATTAGAGAAAAACAATGGGCTTTGAAACTGATAATTTGTTGAATAACAATTTACAAATACACACTATCAGTTCCATATGTGTTCCATTAACTGTTGAGGTATTGTGTATGTTTTGAACGGTTATAGCCCTGATATGGCTCTACGCAGTCGGCTGGGCTTTTCATAAAAATAATAAATAACAATATGTGCTCCATACACATCTTCCGAAAGTGAATAAATAATTTCTCCAGTCGACGTCAATCTTTAGTCGCAAGCACAGCATTTTGAAACGTACAGAGATTTTAAAGGATAAAATTGCCGCTTGGATTTGGTAATAGAGACATGATATTTTGTATACATGTTTTAGATGTGATACGTTGTTTGTAATATATACCATTACTGTAAAGATAAGCATGAATGAAATATACAGAGGTTTTAAAGGACGAAAATTGCCGCTTAGATTTGACGATTGAGACATGGCGTTTCGTCTGCAATTTAATCCATTAGGAAAGGCAGTTATAGCCAAATAAGTGTTCGGGTTTGTGAGTTGAAACAAGCAAAAAAACAACAAAACAAAAAAACAACAACAAAAAACAAACAAAAACAACAAACAAAGGAACAAATAAACAAAACACACACACACACACGCGCACGCACACATACAAATTCATACACACACACACACACTCACACACACGCACACACACACACAGGCACATACACACACACACACAACACACACATAAAAACACACACACATACACACACACACAAATACACACACACACAAACACACACACACACACACACACACACACACACACACACACACACACACACACACACACACACACACACAGACAACACTCTATACCCCTCCATCCTGCCAACGCATGCACAGAAGCACAGATCAATACGAGTCGATAAATCCTTTTACTGTCAAAATCTAGACTGAGAATCATTTACTTTTGATTAATGCTGCGTGTTGATAGATGGGCTGTTTTCGTGTATTCTCTTACAACCAGACTATCATCATCATCATCATCTTCATCATCATCATCATCATCATCATCATCATCATCATCATCATCATCATCATCATCATCATCATCATCATCATCATCATCATCATCATCATCATCATCATCATCATCATCATCATCACATCAACGACAGCAACATAACCATCATCATAAACAAGCCGCCTACATCATTTCTTTTTTCTACTACCACTACTGCCCTCTTCTTCTTTCTACTCCATCTAATACACCTACCATAACTACCAAACACTACTACTATCAGTACTACTGCCGTTGATAACATTAGTGCTCCTAAAGTGATTTAGTTGTGCTGCATAATATGTAACAAAAGCTCCCTAAACAATTTGTACTTAATAATAATAAATAATAATAAAGAGCATTTATATAGCGCCTAATCTGATGAAAACAAGAGCCCTAAGCGCTTACAGGTATCACGCAGACACAACCAAACACACACACACACACACACACACACACACACACACACACACACACACACACACACACACACACACACACGCACACACACACCAGCCGACATTCAAGGCTCAAAAGACAACAAGGGGGGATTTGGGGAAGTTAGGTGGTAGAGTCTTTATAAGTATCATGAGAGGGACTGGAAGAGATGGGTTTTCAGAGAGGACTTGAAAGAAGTGAGAGTTGCAGAGTGGCGAACAGAGACAGGGAGCTGATTCCAGATTACAGGGGCCTGATAGGAAAAGGAGCGTTGACCATAAGTTTTAGTGCGACAGAATGGTATGCGGAAGGTACGAGTATCAGCCGAGGAACGAAGTTGACGAGAGGGGGTGTACAGATGGAGGAGGTCAGAGATGTAAGGGGGTGCAAGACCGTTGAGAGACTTAAAACATAACAAAGCAATCTTGTAGCGAATTCTCTTTTCAACAGGTAACCAGTGAAGAGATTTGAGAAGAGGAGTGACATGAGAGGAACGAGATTTTCTGAAGATGAGCCTAGCAGCATTGTTTTGAACTTTTTGAAGCTTTTGAATGAGAGAGAAAGGACAGCCCGAGAGGAGGGAGTTGCAGTAGTCGAGACGAGAGAGAACAAAGGCACAGAGGAGAGTTTTGGTGGCTTCGACAGAGAGGATATTGCGAATAGAAGAAATTCTGCGTATCTCAAGATAGCATAATCTGCAAACA
>JAPXFY010000013.1:68012934-68015434 GCA_030674185.1 Monoplex corrugatus
TGGATATATTCTTCTCCTTGTCTTGCATGTCTACCTGTATTTCTCAGCATAGTCCGAGGGTTCTTTACTCTGGCTCAGAGCAACCATGAATGGTTGATTGAACATCTGCTACACTTTGATGTGCTCAAACCCAAAGTTAATAATCAACCATCCAGAACATCACTTTGCCACAAGAAGAAGATGAGGAAGAGGGCAAAGTACGATTGTAGAGAAGGAGAAAGAGACTCAGTGTTTCTGAATCTTGCTTTGTTTCAGCAGAAGTTCTTCTTATTCTTTTAATACCAATATGTATATATCAAAATTTGTAGCTATCCTTTGTCTACATGTTTTTGCTTTGCAAGAAAAATTCTCTCTGCAAATAAGTTTTATATCTTTTTTGATATATTTGTTATTTTGCATGATTTCCAGGATGTTCTTCAGGTTTCACTATTTGACAAAAGATAGCTTTCCATTTCTGAAAGAAATTAAGAACCTGCACTTTGCAATCTAATCTGGAACTGCATATTTAATTTTACGAAAATGAATGTTATGGAGCCTTGAATAAATAAACATTGCACATTTCAATTTTCGTTTCAAGGATTTGATGTGAGGACCAATATAATACCAGTTCTGAAAGGATATTTGTGGTCAGCTGGACAATAAATCTACCATCCACACGCCAGAATCCCTATAACAGGTCACAAGTTTTGTACTTTTATGAACTGTTGCTAAGACAAGAAAAACAGAACAACAACAGCAACAAAAATAACAACAGCAACACCAAGAAAACAACAACTACAACAATAATAACAACAACAAGCAAACGACGACGACCACCACCACCACTACCACCACCACCACCACCACCACCACCACAACAACAACAACAGCATTATCAACACATCATGGCTGTCATCATCATCATCATCATCATCATCATCATTATCATCACCACCACCACCACCATCATCATCATCATCAACATCAGCAGCAGCAGCAGCACAAAAGCAGCAGCAGCAGCAGCAGTAGCAACGTAATTTTTGTTGGACTCTCCCGCTGGTCCAACAGATCAATAGACATACCATGCTGATCTACAGCACTTGGTGTTGCGTCTTAATGTAGAATAGAACGGGCACATGTTAGCCTCAACAAGCACTGCGTGGGAAGGCATCCTGCCACCGTGGGTTCCACTTCCACCGGTTCCACATCTGTTGAACAGCAGCTTCTGGCTTACCTGTATGCCTGAGTAGCACAGAGAATTTTAAAGTGTGGGAGGGAGTGTACGATCCTATCCCGCCATATCACCCGCTGGCACGAGTGGTCCCAGGGATGCAGTGACTGCAACATACAGAATAGCCACAGCAAGTGCAGGTTTATTTTTGTGTGTGGATAAAGCAGTGATAGTAAAATTAGCAAGAACGTCCTTTCATGATTTCGTCTGCAGAGTTATGAAGGCTCATGATTCTGTTGCCCAGGCTATTGTCCTAATTTGTACGCTTATCTACGAGAATTTCACCCTATATTAGTTTATGTTAGAGGATGTATGATTCAGAGTCATTTTATGTACTGTCACGTGAAAAATAACAGTGAGGTCTTATTCGTATGATCCAAATCGTGTTATGTACTGTCACTTGAAAAATAACAGTGAGGTCTTATTCATATAATCCATTATCCTGAGATATTTTAAGTTCTCTTGCCTCTGCCAATGTTATCATTTAATACAACAAAGAACGACGGCAGTAGGGGAAATGGGATACAGAACAAATAAAGAAAATGGAAAAGAGAGGAGGACTGCAGAGGAAGGAAAGATGCTAGATAATTATTCTGTATTTACAATTTGTTCTTGAGGCAGGTTACTGTATAACTTGTTATTTTTATCAGATTGTCTGAATATTCATCTTTTTACTTTCGATTTGAAATAAGTCTTTGGAAATAAAAAGTGAAGTAATGAAAAGCATCAATAGCGACAAAAGCAGAAGCAGCAGAAGCATCATCATCAGCAACAGTAAGCCTCACAATGTCGAGATAGGTTTCTAATTTTCAAGTTACAAATAAACATAATATGTTTTGAAACAGTAAACTAAAATATCACCTGCCTGCTCTGGCGTTTGAAGTAATCAGTTCACCAAACAACCACTTGTAACTTTGGGGAATCCAGAAAAGCGCAAAGGAACAGACAAAAGAACAAAAGAATTCCCATTAAATTAATTTTCATGTTTATAGCCAGTTAATCGCAAGAGTCAGTTCAAGACAAATAGGAAATAATGACAGTATACATACAATTTAAACAGACTGAAGTTCATCTAACTGGCACAAAAAATTTTGCCCTAGGTCACAATACTGATGAGATAGGCAATTATAATGAGAAGAAAGACGGACAAAGATGAAGAGTAAGAAGAACAAAGAAGAAGAATTCGAAGAAGAAAAAGAAGAAGAAGAGGAATTCGAAGAAGAAAAAGACGACGACGAAGAAGAAGAATGCGAAGAAGAAGAATGCGAAGAATGCGAAGAAGAAGAATGC
>JAPXFY010000013.1:68017934-68025434 GCA_030674185.1 Monoplex corrugatus
ACGGTTAAAAAGCAGACTAGAGCATCACATCAGAGGCAGTTAGGGGAGCTAACAACACACGAGGTATGCAATAAAAGAGCGAGGAAAGTGGACAGGAGACAGAGAGGTGGTGTAAGTGGACAAATGAATGTCTGCAGGCCTCAGGGTAGACGTTACAGAGACCATCAACATGTTTAGCTGGGAGAAGGTGGAGAGAAGGGGGGAATCAGTCAGTCTGGACAATGTCTGGCACTGGCCTTTAACAAGATATCTGTCTCAGGTAGATGGTTGGAATCTTGGCTTTGCGGATCATCAGAAACAATGGGAACAGCAGCAACAACAAAAACAGCAACAGCAACGACAAAAACGAACAATGTAAAAGAAAGATACTGGCAAAATAAACAAATAAATCAGCAGATAATAGATAAGTAAATAAAGAAATATATACATGAATATAAATAGATAACCGATTAAAGCAAAATTAAGAAATCACATTTACTTATAAATACAATATCATTAATGAAGTCCCACATGATTCACAATGAAAAACCAACCAAACAAACAAGAGATGGTAGAATGAGAAATATAGAAGCATGGAGGAAACTAGAAGTGGCTAAAATCAGTAGCAAGCTAAGAGAGGCAAGATTGAAATCGCATGGTCATGTGTTGTGAAAAATGGACAATTACATGGGAAAAAATAAAGAAAAAGGCAGTAGGAAGCAGAAAATGAGAACGGCCAAAGAGAAGGATACAGTACTGTCTAGGTGAAGACATGGAGCAAGGGAGAGTGAAGGAGGAGGGTACCACAGATAGAAGAATCTGGAAGACTAGGATCCACACCAGCTACCTCAAAACCTAGTGTGAGAAGAGCCTGCAGAAGAACAAGAAGACCATTAACCCTTTGACTCCCGTACCCTATCCGTCAACTGCAAAAAAACTTAACTCTTTGACTCTCACCCTATCCACCAGCTTCCTGGTGGATAGGATGAGAGAGTCAAAGGATTAAGGATTTGTTTGCTAGCATGGTTGGCAATGCAAGGTGCTGGTGGACAGGATGCTGGAGTCAAAGACTTCAGGTTTCACATTGTTCATAGCGCTCTGTCAGGAACAAATATACCTTAACATGCTCATACACATGCCTATCACGTCTATCAAACATACAGATGGATGCTGACAATCACGTTGCGGTGTCAGTAACATGAGCGCTACTCTGATACTCTGCATGTACTACCGCTAATAAGAATTCTTTACAGAGATGAAACATACATCATTTCTCTATGAGTCAAAACTCATCAACACAAACAAATCTATGTATTCATTTTGATTTTTGTTTGATGCAGAAAGCCCTGTCTCTCATCCTAGTTATTGAAATGGTCTCAACTCTCATCATATCACGACTGTAAGGACATCATGACTAGCCAACTTCCATGCGCAGACCCTCCATTTTCTCAGCATGCCTCAGGTGGTAATTTTGATGGCAAAGAATTGTGCTCCAGGCCATGGAGACGCTCGCACTGAATGGCAAGATTTCCTGAGAATCACTGACACCCACAGGTTTCAGGGCAGAACATTTGGTAATCTCTTTCAGGGGGAATGATCAATCAGCCTGTCCTCCCTCCTCCCATATCTTTCCGTAATGATAGGCGGTAATTGGTGGTGCTGCTGACACTGATGGTAAAGCTGATGGCGTGTGGTGATGGTGATTGATGTTGATGAATTGATTTGTTGCTGATGGCATCCTGATTCTGACATGTTTCCAAAATGAATTAGTTTTAAAGCTGTATGGTCTTTGAAAAACAAGAAATGAAAAAAATAATAGTAACAATATTTATGAATAAACAGTATTCTTGTGTTTTACTTCTTGTCTTGAATATCTCACCTACATGAACCCTCATTATCGTTTACCATCCTTTCATGATCGACATCAAACCTACCATCGGTAACCGGTCACACACTAACATAACAAAATAATGGTGCTGAGCTACTGGCTTCTATCCAGAGCTGAGAATGCTATGAGTTCAATAGGAAGACGAGGACCATACATTAGAGTATCAACCACTATAATAATAATAATTAATTTTTACAATATTTATATAGCGCAGATGTGCCACTGAAGATGCTGCTTAAAGTTCCTGACCAACCCTAAAGGTGTCTGTTTCTCTCAGGCCTGGTTGATGCCAGGATGTATCATTCAAGTAAGTATGTATGTAGTACAACCCTACTCATTTAATCCTAGATGGAACTCTGTGGCAGCGTGATCATCATCCCTGTTATCATCAAATCATCATGGCATCGTGAAAATTGTCCCAGATTCTGTACCTCCTCACACACGATCTGATGGTAACATTAGTTTCAGTTTCCTCCACTGTTTCTATGTCTGAGGGAATTGAGTTTTGAGATATTTGGTTAAGGCGGTTCGTCAAAACTGGCGATAGAGGAACATCATACCAGTGTCCTTTTTGGGGGTTGCTCTTTTGGACTGGCTTGGCTCATGACTGAACATTCATTGTTGTTTGTAAGGGGCTCATTGGGCACAGTCCTTAGCATGCTTCATCGAAACAGGTACAGTTGAACTCCACTGAAGTGACCCATTGGCAGTACATAGTCTACTCTGGCAGGTGGCCCCTCAGCAGCTAGACAGTTCTAGCTCCATTGGACTTCCTGGTACTGGGACTTTGATGAATGGGCTTGGGTTCAGTGGTGTGCTGAGGAGTTGGATTAGATAAAAAAAAAAACCCACTAGACACAGGAACAATAGACACAAAACTAAAATAAAGAATAACCAGATGCCTGGTCTTGACTATCATGACAGACAGACATGAAGGACGGACTCTCAAAAAGAAAGATATAAAGAAAATAAACTAAACCGAAACTTGGTCTATGACGACTCTTAAGGGAGAGCTTGAAAGACAACAGAAGTGACAAAAGCAGACCCAGCGAACCAAAACCCCACAGAAAACCTGTACAGGTCGTCCTTAAAAAGAAATTGACCTTCCTTGGACATGTGTTCAGAAACAAAAAAAAAGCGTTTTTATGACAGATGTCGTCCAAGGAAATCTTGAGGGCAAAAGACAAAGGGGAAGACCACAACTAACTACTTAGAAAACATCACAGAGTGGACAGGTTCTAACAGTCCAGAGATTTTCAACCGTGTTGAGAAAAGACAAATGTAGAGGACAGAGATCCAGACAGCAGTGCATGGAGCCAACTTGCCAAGGAGTGAGTGAGTGAGTGAGTGAGTGAGTGAGTGAGCGAGCGAGATATAATTAAACGCACATAATGATAGCGATGAAGCAAAGCAAACCAAACAGTGAAACCTCCAAACAACCTAAGAACAAGCTGTTAGCAGGTCAGTCCCCAGGCACCACAGAGTGGTGGACCCATAAATACAGACAGCCGTCCTTGCCAATTATTACCTGCTGACAATTGAAATGAAGTGAAGATTTCTCGCCTGGAGACAAAGTGCTGCTTGGCGTGTGGGCTGACAGTTTGGTATGTGTGTGTGTGTGTGTGTGTGTGTGTGTGTGTGTGTGTGTGTGTGTGTGTGTGTGTGTGTGTGTGTGTGTGTGTGTTTGCGAGTGTTTGCGAGTGTTTGCGTGTGTGTGTGTTTGCGTGTGTGTGTAGTTTGTGTAATTGTGTGCTTGTATGTGTTATATATATATAGAAAGAGAGACAGACAGACAGACTGAGAAAGAGAGAGAGAGAGAAAGAGAGAGAGAGAGAGAAAGAGAGACAGAGACAGAGACAGTGAAAGAAAGATATATATATATATATATATATATTATATATAAGAGAGAGAGAGAGAGAGAGAAACTGAAACTGAAACTGAAAATGGTTTATTGCCATTGACATTTTTGTCCTTGTGGCAAGGAGCATAAAACAAAGTCATTGAATTTTTCGGCGACGTTTTCTCGAAACAAAGATTTATAAATATAGTCATGGCTGACAATACATCCATTTGAATTTTTTCCCTAAAGATGAAGAAAAAATTGAACCGAAAAAGTTGAACAAAATGTTGAACAAAACTTTGAAGAAACAGTTGACCACCCAACGTAATTAGTCATATAGGTAAGAGGAAGACCCAAATCCGCCAAATAAACATAAGAACAGTATAAAGTGATATCTTCATTGAATATAAACTTACATTAATTTAAAAAGTTGAACAAAAAGTTAAATAGTTGACCACCTGACATAATTAGTCATATAAGAGGAAGACCCAAATCCAGAAAACAAACAAAAAAACAATATAACGTAACATCTTCACTGGAGATAAACGTACATTAATTTAAAAAGTTGAACAAAAAGTTGAAGAAACAGTTGACCACCCGACGTAATTAGTCATATAAGTAAGAGGAAGACCTAAATCCGGCAAATAAACATAAAAACAGTATAAAGTGATATCTTCACTGGAGATAAACTTACATTAATTTATTACTGTGTTGTTTTCTTTCTCCGACTTTCCCAAGCAAGGGCGATAAATTTCGCGAGGGATTTTTGATAGTTTTCATCTTCAGTCATAAGTATTCTGGTAATGACCCTTTGACTCGAAATGTTCTCATCAAAGATTATGCATTTTTGTCGTATACTTTCATACGACTTGCAAACAAACAAAAAATGCAGAAGAGAGAGAGAGATAGAGAGAGAAATCAGACAGTCAGTCAGACAGACAGACAGACAGACATACATACATACAGACAGACAGACAGACAGAGAAACAGAGACAGAAAGGGGGCAAGAAAGAGATAGACAGATAGACAGGCAGACAGATAGAGACAGACAGAGAGACAGGCAGAGAGAGACAGTGACAGAGTGAGAGAGAAACAGAGAGAGAGAGAGAGAGAGAGAGAGGAGAGAGACAGACAGACAGACAGACAGACAATCAGTCAGAGACACAAAGAGACAGAGAGAGACATAAGGAAACAGAGATCAATAAGTACAGTATACGTGTATCTTCAACACACACAACAAGGGACATGTACAGACGCGCGCGCGCGCGCACCACACACACACACACACACACACACACACACACAACACAGTGAGTGCGTGTGTTTGTGTACGTGTGCGTATGTGTGTGCGAGCGTGCATGTGTGTGTGCGTGCGTGCGTGTGTGAGTATGTGCATATATGTGTATGCGTGTGCGTGTGTCAGTGTAAATGTGTGTATGTCAGTCTGTCTGTATGTGTGAATACGTGTGTGCGTGTTTGAATGTGTGTGAATGTGTGTGTGTGTGTGTTGTGTGTGTGTGTGTGTGTGTGTGTGTGTGTGTGTGTGTGTTTGAGTGCGAGGGATGGTTAATTAGGACTTAGACAGGTAACATATGACTAGTGCAAAGATTAAGAGATATTGTGATCTTCAAGATTGACCTAGAATGCTGTACAACCTAAATATTTTTTATTTTGGGTTTACCTATATATTTTTCTTTTACCAAAAAAAAATACCTTCCATACATCATTAACTTTTTCTTTCGTCTTCTTGCAGAAAAGGATTTTCAGTATTTTGTATTTCTTGCTTGGTTTTGTTTTACTTTTTATTATCCATAATAAAATAAACAGGGTGGTTGAAACATATCAGTGTTATTCCTTTTCTGAAGTTTTCCTTCAAAGTTGACAATGAATGTGAACAATGCTTTATAAATATAAACATTACCAGAAAACTCATAGGGCCCACATAAGAACGCAGAAACAAACAATCAACGACAACAACGACAACAACAACAACAACAACAACAACAACAACAACAACAACAACAACATTATTAACAACAACAACAACAACAACAAAAGAGAAACAAACTGACAACCAAAGACACAAGCAAGCAAGCAAGCAAGTAAGCAAGCAAGCAAGCAAGCAAGCAAGCAAGCAAGCAAGCAAGCAAGCAAGCAAGCAAGCAACCAACCAATTTTCTCAATCTTTCAAATTAGATATAGTTTTCTGACCTAAACAATGCTTCTTAATTTTAAGTCAACTGTAAGCAAAGAGATCTTGCTGAACAGACTTAAAGCACTGAACTCCGATATATAGTGTTTCATAACATAAGTCAATAGTTTAAAAGAAACAACAAAATACTTTGAGCAGCTTTACTGGCAAATGCATTTCTGAAAACACGCTGCAACTTGTTGAGTGTGGTCAGCGAGCCTAACAGCTCCAGTTTTCTGCTCTACACTAAATGTTCGATTGCAGATGACCCTATATTTGTGTGTCTTCATCTACGCATTGTTTATTGACGTTTGTATTTTGATACGTGTGTGTATGTAAAATATATATTTCGCAGTGAATCCAAATAAGTTTGGAGAATTACACTATCCGAGATTGCTTTATTCTGAACTTTTTTGTTATGGTCAATAGTTTGGATCTATTGACTCTCTCTATATCCACTTGAGTAAAGCCTTTTGAAGAAAATCCCCAAATAGCTTAAATTTTGAAAAAAACCCAAATCTTGTTTATTTGAAGAAAAACACAACTTCAACTATCGTTAGACATCATCATCATCATCATCATCAGGTGCCCTGCCGCATGGCGTTGGCGACCATGGACTTCCAACCATCTCTATCTCTCATTGCCCCCAGCATCTCCCCCACCCTCTTCATCCCCAGCCACTCTGCAAGTCCGTCCAGCATTCTCTCCTTGGGTCTACCTGGTGCTCTCTTTCCCTCCAGCTTTCCCGTTGTGACCAGGTGCTCCAAATCCCCCTTCCTCATAAAATGGCCTATAAATGTTGCTTGTCGTTAGACAACTCATACAAAAGGCACTGAACCCAGTTAAAGTGGCTGATTATTAGATTGTCTGCTGGTTTGTAACTTTAGTTCCAGCTGCGGTTGTTCTGAAAAAGAATGATTGGAATTGTTTTTTTAAATTCTATTTGTGGACATTTATTAATACAAGTTCTACCGTCATCGCGCAGCGATTGCCATTGACCTGCATAGACAAGATCGTTACGAGTAAGCCTACAAAAGAACATAAAAAAACACAGAACCTGAAAGGATAATGGAAGATCAATCTTCTCCCTCTGTGTTTTTAGATACCTTAGTAATGTGTGTGTGTGTGTGTGTGTGTGTGTGTGTGTGTGTGTGTGTGTGTGTGTGTGTGTGTGTGTGTGTGTGTGTGTTTGTGTGTGAGTGTGTGTGTGTGCGCGTGCGCGTGCGCGTGTGTGTGTGTGCGAGAGAGACAGAGAAAGAGAGAGAGAGAGGGAGAGAAAGAGGGAGAGAGAAAGAGTGAGAGAGAGTAAGAAAGAAAGAGAGAGAGAGAGAGAGAGAGAGAGAGAGAGACAGACAGACAGACATAGACAGAGACCGAGAGAGAGAGAGAGAGAGAGAGAGAGGAAGAGAGAGAGTGAGAGAGAGAGCAAGAGAGAGAGAAAGAGTGAGAGCAAGAGAGGAGAGAGAGAGAGAGAGAGAGCAAGAGAGGAAAAGAGGAGAGCAAGAGAGGAGAGAGAGAGAGAGAGAGAATGAGAGACAAAGAGAGAAGAGAGAGAGGGAGAGAAAGAAAGAAAGTAGAGAAAGAGGAAAGAGAAGAACGTGT
>JAPXFY010000013.1:68030434-68037934 GCA_030674185.1 Monoplex corrugatus
GCCTGTCTTTGTGCACAGTTTCTGGACTTCAGGGCTACGATCACACCTCACTGGTTGATGAGAGAGAAAGAAAGAGGGGAGAGAGGAGAGAGAGAGAGAGAGAGAGAGAGAGAGAGAGAGAGAGAAGAGAGAGAGAGACAGAGACAGAGAAGCGAGACAGAGATACAAAGAGAAAGAGAGAGAGACAGAGAGAGAGAGAAGAGAGAGAGAGAGAAAAGAGAGAGAGAGAGAGAAAAGAGAGAGAGAAGGAGAGAGAGAAAAGAGAAACAGAGAGAAAAAACAGAGACAGAGACAGAGAGAGATATATAACAGAGAGAGAGAGAAGAGGAGAGAGAGAGAGAGACAGATAGAGAGAGAGAGAGAGAAAAGAGACAGAGACAAGAGACAGAGACAAAAACATAGAGAGAAAGAGAGAAAGAAAGAGAGAGAGAGACAGAGACAGAGGGAGAGAGACAGAGGGAGAGAGAAAGAGAAAAAGAAAGAAAGAGAGAGTGAGACAGAGAGAGAGAGACAGAGACATAGAGACAGAGACGAGAGAGAGAGACAGAAACAGAGAAGAAAAAAGAAAGAGAAAGAGACAGAGACACAGAAAAAAGAAAGAAAGAAGAGGAGAGAGACAGAGACAGAGAGAGAGGCAGAGAGGGAGAGAGAGTGAGAGACAGAGAGAGATGAGACAGACAGACGAAGACAGGAAGAGAAGAGACAGAGACAGAGAAGAAATAGAGAGAGAGAGAGAGACAGAGAAAGAGAGAAAGAAAAACATGAAAGAGGACAAGAGACAGAGACAGAGCGAAACAGAAACATAGACAAAGAGAAGAGCGGACAAAGCACAAAAGTATCAAGGAAGAGCATACATCACAGGCACTTAGGGCAGCTAACAAACACCAAGTATGCAATAAAAGAGCAAGGAAAGTGGCGGGAGACAGAGCAGTAGGATGAGTGGACAAGTGAATGTCTGCAGGCATCGTGCAGACGTTATAGGGGCCATCAACATGTTTTGTTGGAAGAGGATGCGGAAGGATGAAGGGGGATAAGGAAGTCTGGAGAATGTCAGAAAGAAGCCATCAAAGAATGTTCAGGAAATGTCGAGACATTGAGAAGAAGACAAAATAAGACAGTATAAAAAAAGAGGAAGAACTGAAGAAGAAGGAAGAAGAAGAGAAGAAGAAGAAGAAGAAGAAGAGAAGAAGAAAAGAACAAGAATAAGAAAAAAGAAGAAGAAAGAACAAGACAAGAAAAGAAGAAAAGAAGAAAGAAAAGAAAGAAAGAAAAGAAAGAAAGAAAGAAGAAGAAAAGCAAGCAAGAAGATATTTCCACTGACAACAAATGAGGGGAAAATGTCAGTGATAATAAATGACAGCCGTCAGCAGCAATGAGCATCCATTTGTTCCCAGTGTTTTGTGAAAAGAATGGGCCTATCTTTGTGCACAGTTTGTGGACTTCAGGGCTAAGATCACACCTAGTGATTGATCAAGAGAAAGAGAGGGGAGAAGAGAGAGAGAAGAATGAGAGAGAGAGAGAGAGAGAGAGAAGAGAGAGAAAAGAGAGAAGAGATAGAGACAGAGACAGAGAAGAGATAAGAGATACAAGAGAAAGAGAGAGAGACAGAGACAGAGAAGAACAGAGAGAGAGAGAAAGAATAAAGAAGAAGAGAGAAAGAGAACAGAGAGAAACAGAGAGACAGAAACAGAGAAGAAAGAGAGAGATGAATAGAGAGAGAAGAGAAGAGGAAGAGAGAGAGAGAAGAGGAAAGAGAGAGAGAGAGAAGAGGAGAAGAGAAAGAGGACAGAGACAGAGAGACAGAGACAAAACAAAAGAGAAAGAGGACAAAAGAGAGAGAGAGAGAGAGAAGAGAAGAGAGACAGAGAGGAATGAGAAAAAAGAGAAAGAAAGAAAGAGAAAAAAAAAAAAAAAAAAAAAAAAAAAAAAAAAAAAAAAAAAAAAAAAAAAAAAAAAAAAAAAAAAAAAAAAAAAAAAAAAAAAAAAAAAAAAAAAAAAAAAAAAAAAAAAAAAAAAAAAAAAAAAAAAAAAAAAAAAAAAAAAAAAAAAAAAAAAAAAAAAAAAAAAAAAAAAAAAAAAAAAAAAAAAAAAAAAAAAAAAATGTCAGAAAATTGCCGTCATCAATAGATCTGGTTCAGGTAAATGTCTGGACATCTGACATTGCAGACCAGACCAAAATAATGACAGTATAAAAAAAAACAGTAGGAAGAATTGCGAAGAAGAATTTGAAGAAGAAGAAGAAGACAAAGAAGAAGGAGAAGAAAGAAAGAAAAGAAAGAAAAAGAAAGAAAGAAAGAAGAAGAAAAAGCAAGCAAGAAAGATATTTCCACTGACAACAAATGAGGTGAAAATGTCCAGTGATAATAAATGACAGCCGTCAGCATCAATGAGCATCCATTTGTTCCCAGTGTTTTGTGAAAAAAATGGGCCTATCTTTGTGCACAGTTTGTGGACTTCAGGGCTAAGATCACACCTGACTGATTGATTAGAGGAGAAAGAGGAGAGAGAGAGAGAGAGAGAGAGAGAGAGAGAGAGAGAAAAGAGATAGAGAAGGAAGAGAGAGACAGAGATACAAAGAGAAAGAGAGAGAGACAGAAAGAGAAGAGAGAGAGAGAGAGAAAGAGAGAGAGAGAGAGAGAAAGAGAGAGAGAAGGAGAGAGAGACAGAGAGAAACAGAGAGAAAAACAGAGACAGAGACAGAGAGAGATATATACAGAGAGAGAGAGAAGAGAGAGAGAGAGAGAGAGAGACAGATAGACAGAGAGAGAGAGAGAGAAAAGAGACAGAGAAGAGAGACAGAGACAAAAACATAGAGAGAAAGAGAGAAAGAAAGAGAGAGAGAGAGAGACAGAGAGGGAGAGAGACAGAGGGAGAAAGAAAGAGAAAGAAAGAGAGAGAGAGAGACAGAGAGAGAGAGAGAGAGACAGAGACATAGAGAGACAGAGACAGAGAGAGAGACAGAGACAGAGAGAGGAAAAAGAAAGAGAAAGAGACAGAGACACAGAGAAAAAAGAAAGAAAGAGAGAGAGAGAGACAGAGAGAGAGGCAGAGAGGGAGAGAGAGTGAGAGACAGAGAGAGAGAGAGACAGACAGACGAAGACAGACAGAGAGAGACAGAGACAGAAAAAGAAATAGAGAGAGAGAGACAGAAACAGAGACAGAGAAAGAGAAGAGACAGAGACAGAGACAGAGCGAAACAGAAACATAGACAGAAAGAAAGAGTGGGACAAAGCACAAAAGTATCAAGGAAGAGCATCACATCACAGGCACTTAAGGCAGCTAACAAACACAAAGTATGCAATAACAGAGCAAGGAAAGTGGCGGGAGACAGAGCAGTAGGATGAGTGGACAAGTGAATGTCTGCAGGCATCGTGCAGACGTCATAGGGGCCATCAACATGTTTTGTTGGAAGAGGATGGGGAAGGATGAGGGGGATAAGGAAGTCTGGAGAATGTCAGAAAGTTGCCGTCATCAATAGATCTGGTTCAGGTAAATGTCTGGACATTTGACCTTGAAGATCAGAACAAAATAATGACAGTATAAAAAAATTGTAAGAAGAAGAAGAAGAAGAAGAAGAAGAATTGCGAAGAAGAAGAAGAAGAAGAAGAACAAGAACAAGAAGAAGAAGAAGAAGAAGAAGAACTAGAACAAGAAGAAGAACAAGAACAAGAAGAACAAGAAGAAAAAAAGAAAGAAAGAAAGAAAGAAGAAGAAAAGCAAGAAAGAAAGACATTTCCACTGACTGCAAATGAGGTGAAAATGTCCAGTGATAATAAATGACAGCCATCAGCAGCAATGAGCATCCATTTGTTCCCAGTGTTTTGTGAAAAGAATGGGACTGTCTTTGTGCACAGTTTGTGGACTTCAGGGCTATGATCACACCTGACTGATTGATGAGAGAGAAAGAGAGGGGGAGAAGGAGAAAGAGAGAGAGAGAGAGAGAGAGAGAGAGAGAGAGAGAGAAGAGACAGAGACAGAGAGACAAGACAGAGAAAGAGAGAGAGAGAAAGAAGAGAGAAAGAGAGAGAGAAGAGAAGACAGAGAAGACAGAGTCAGAGAAAGAAACACAAAGAAGAAGAGACAGAGATGGAGAGAGAGAAAGGAAAAAAAGAAAGAAAGAGACAGAGACAGAGTGAAACAGAAAGAAGAGAGAGAGAGAGAGAGAGAGAGAGAGGAGAGAGACGAGAGAGAGAGAGAGGCGGGACAGAGCACAAAAGTATCAAGGAAGAGCATCACATCACAGGCACTTACGGCAGCTACAAACACCAAGTATGCAATAAAGAGCAAGGAAAGTGGCGGGAGACAGAGCAGTAGGATGAGTGGAAAAGTGAATGTCTGCAGGCATCGTGCAGACGTTATAGGGGCCATCAACATGTTTTGTGGAAGAGGATGCGGAAGGATGAGGGGGATAAGGAAGTCTGGAGAATGTCAGAAAGTTGCCGTCATCAATAGATCTGGTTCAGGTAAATGTCTGGACATTTGACCTTGCAGACCAGAACAAAACAATGAAAAAAAGTAATAAAGAAGAACGAAAAAAAAAGAAGAGAGAAGAAAACAAGAAAGAAGAAGAAACAAAGAAAGAAGAAAGAAGAAGAGAAGAACGAAGAAGAAAGAAGAACGAAGAAGAAAAGAAGAGAAGAAGAAGAATTGAAAAGAAGAAGAAGAAAAGAAAGGAAGAAGAAGATAAGAAAGAGAAGAAGAAGAAGAAGAAGAAGAAGAAGAAGAAGAAGAAGAAGAAGAAGAAGAAGAAGAAGAGAAGAAGAAGAAAGAAGAAGAAGAAGAAGAGAAGAAGAAGAAAGAAGAAGAAGAAGAAGAAGAAGAAGAAGAAGAAAAGAAGAAGGAAGAAGAAGAAGAGGAAGAAGAAGAAGAAGAAGAAAGAAGAAGAAAAGAAGAAGAAGAAGAAGAAGAAGAAGAAGAAGAAAAGAAGAAGAAGAAGAAGAAGAAGAAGAAAAGAAGAAGAAAAGAAAGAAGAAGAAGAAGAAGAAAGAAGAAAGAAGAAGAAGAAGAAATCTGACAAACAACAACAACAGCAACAACAGCAAACCACAACAGCAACAGTAACAACAGTGGTAGAAACAACAACATCAACAATAACAACAACAATAGTAGCACTAATAGAATAAATAAGAAACAAGTAATAGCTGTTGCGTATAGCATAATCAAAATCCAAAAATGGTGTAACTTGTGTGAGCAGTATACACAACACACAGACACAGACACTGACTCAGACACAGACACAGACACAGACACAGACACAGACACAGACACACACACACACACACACACACACACACACACACACACACACACACACACACACACACACACACACAAACACACACACACACTACACACACACACATTAAATAGTCTGATAGAACTGACACATAATACATAATATTGCTTTAGAAGCAATGTCAAGATTATGACACGTTGTTCAACGATACGTCATTATTATTACACGATCTTGTACTCTACTTTTTGTACCATATCTAGTACTTCTTGAACTATTTTCTGTCCAACTTTTCGCTGAGTTCTTGACCTCTTTACTCATATTTAATGTATGATCCATATAACTATTTTGTGGAGGAATACATAACAACATCCCGAATGTTAAAAATCGCTAAACAACATCTGCTTAAAACTTTCTACAACACACACACAGGTTGAATTAGTGCAGAGGACTATTCCATCGAATAGCCTTCATCCCCAGTCATAAGAATTATCCAAATTTTACGTAGTATATTCTGTAAGGACATTATAACAACATGGTATATACTCAGTGTCGAGGTCGTCATTATCCCAGTACACCACAAGTGGTAATTTTGACGGCAAAGGCTTGTGCCCCTCGCGCCCAAGGCTACAGGGACACTCGTGCTGGATGGCAAGATTTCCTGACAATCACTGACAGTCACTCGTTTCAGGGCAGAACATTTGGTAATCTGTTTCAGAAGGAATGATCAGTCAGCCTCTCCCTCCCCTATCTTTCTGTAATGATGGGGCTGCTGCTACTGATGGTGAAGTTGGTGTAGTGTGGTGATGGTGGTTGATGCAGGCAAGATATGATTCCTACATAACGTGTCTCCTAAAACATTTCAAATGTATGTATGTATGTATGTATGTATGTATGTATGTATGTATGTATGTATGTATGTATGTATGTATGTATGTATGTATGTATGTATGAATGCATGTATGTATGTTGTAAATGTATATGTATGCATGTGTGTATGCATGTATGTGTGTGTATGTATGTATGTCTGTCTGTCTGTGTGTCGTCTGTCTGTCTCTGACTGCCTGTCTGTCTGTCTGTCTCTCTATGTATCTATGTATCTAATCTATCTAATCTATCTATCTAGCTATCTCTCTGTTTGTCTGTCTGTCTCTCTACCTACCTATCTATCCGCCTATCTGCCTACTACCTCACTACCTCCCTCCCTCCCTACCTCCATACCTACCTGTCTGTCTGTTTGCCTATCTATCCACCTACCAATCTGCTATCTACCTACCTGTCTATCAGTCTGTTTATCTACACTTACGTACACACATGTACATGTTATAAACACACACAGACACACACAGACACACACACGCACACACACAGACACACACACAGACACAGACACACACACACACAGACACACACACACACACACACACACACACACACACACACACAAACAAACACAAACACAAACACAAACACAAACTCACACATACACATCCGGAAATGCTTTTTCTGTTTCCCGTTAGTTCGACCACCACGGTCTGCATGTAAAGCCAGTAAGTGTATCAAGAAGATAAGTCAGAACGTATGCAAGAAAGCAAACATAAGCAAATTTAATTCCTGTTTGCCTAAGATGTTATCGTGCGTGCTTACTTACCATCTAAATAAGTACGAAAGCAAGGAAATAAGTGAGTAACTGATATAGCTTTATCAGTCACATAGTAAATCGAGCCAAAATGGTGGTAGGATATGGATTCTGCAACACATTCAAACGACTCATTGCTGTGTAAGAGAAAAGTTTCTTCTACTATTCAGTTAAAGCGCTGAAGTTTTGGCACTTTGGAAAGGATGACAGAAAGAGCTTCGATCTATTTTATTTCATGCTGTAAATCCAGACTGTCTGTCTCTTTTTTTTTCCCTTCCTGATCGATTGAAAATGGGCCTCAGATCACGCTATTGTCGACCTTGCCACGGTATACTTACACAGAGTTAGTTCTAAACAAAGAAGAGACGTTGTTAGTATTTGAAAGAAACAACAACAACAAAAAAGTTTTGTATACTTCAGAATACTAATACGGGAAGTACCATGTCAAGACACAGTGATTAACTGTCACTTTTATGTCAGTTCTTACTTTTTGAGTCTGTTGTGTTTGTTCTCAAAACTAATTTGTTTTGATCCTTTGCTCTGTTTTTGTGTGTGTGTGTGTGTGTTGTGTGTGTGTGTGTGTGTGTGTGTGTGTGTGTGTGTGTGTGTGTGTGTGTGTGTGTGTGTG
>JAPXFY010000013.1:68042934-68055434 GCA_030674185.1 Monoplex corrugatus
AAGAAAGGTCTCGTAGTTGTTTTCCAAACCCAGGCCTTAACACGCAGTTTAGAACAGTTCAAAAGTGTATACTTTAAAGAAAAAGTCGATGGTTCATTTCTAAAGTCAGACTTTCGCTAAACGTGTCAAAACGCCTCTGAAGAAGGGAGATCACTGACATTGCTTGACTATCCGCTCTATGTGCCCATCCTTCCCCCAACCTCTCCTCCATCCCCATCAGCAGATACTTGACCTGCTGGCGAGGACTGCTCTCCGCCAGGTTGCGTGCAAGTGTACATTCAGCTTCAAGTCTAGATTAATATATTTATCCCTTTCAGGCTTGCCTCAACCGCCCGGTCTTAATGGAAACGTGGAAAGGCTTCTGAATGGCTTTCATGGATACATCCTGCTTCTTCTTGTCTTTAATGTCTGTCTGTATTTCTCAGCCCGGGGTTTCTTTACTCTTGCCCAAAGCAACTCTGAAGATGAACAGATAAGGTCTGTAATATTGCTACGTTTTCCCCCTTGCACAAGATTGCCTTATACTTCCAGTATCTATCTACCTCTTGTCTTCTTTCTTCGTGGTATGTACTTTTCGGAAAAACATTCTTTCTGCCAATGTTTTCTATCTTATCTACATTTCTCTTCTTTGTTCGTGATATTTACTTTGCAGAAAACATTCTTTTTGGAAATATTGTTTTCTATCTACCTTTAATCTTTGTTATTTCGCTTTTTAAGACAATCTATATGGTTGTTTTAAGCCTGCATGTTTAAATGCTTTATTGATATCAATAGAATCTACAAATAAAGACAGTGATCGTTTTTATACTGCTTAAATTTTAGGAAAATCTAATCTTGATTGGATGTTTCTTGACAGATATTTTGATTAAAACTGTCAGTTTTTGGAAGTCTTGGATAGGTATTTTATATTTATTTGAAAGGAATAATGTTGCCTTAAACACAACCGTTTTGACTGCTTACCTTCCCCGATAGACACTTGTGGATAGTTTGGGCGGGGTGGTTAGGCCTTGAAGATAAATGACTGATTGACTGTTGTGTGTCATGCTTGTTTGACAGTCTGCAGTTGGCAGTTAGTTCAAGAGGAATTCATCGCGCTCGGACAATTCCATATGCACTCCACCCGAATCTGCCAGCAATTATCGGGCAAATTCCTGAGCCTACCTAAAACCCTATGCACTGGCAAGGTCGTGTGTGACAAAATATATGCAAATATTCCTTCAACCACAATTTCTGTATGCTTAAGAGAAAAAGGCCTATCTGTTGAAAGTATATAAAAGATATATCTGCCTTGTCTTATATACTAAAAAAATTCAGTTTTAATTTTATTGTTGTTTTCTTTTAATATCCACAAACCTTTCTGGCCAGGTCCTTTGAACTATGACAAGAACAGGTTGGTCAGAAATAATGGAACCATGCTGCCATCAAGTGATGTGTGTAGACTTCCATGCAGTCATAATGGTCGCTGTGAGGTGAGTAAACCTTTGTCCTAAGCCAACAATTCAGGTGTCTTTAGTAAAGAAGGCATAGAAACGTGTTTATCTGGTTAATACAGTTAAATCCTACTTTGCCATAAAGTGGTGCCGACTCTAAAAAAGACCAAAGTGTCTTAAGAACAGCTCTTCATATCCCATGGCAGACACCCTAAATTCTGTTAAGGACTGAAATGAAAAGCTTCTTCTATTATGAAGTGCAACCTCAGCAAAGTCCAGGATAGCATAATAACAGCAGTAGTAGGTAAACAGTATCATCATCATCATCATCATCGTCGTCGTCGTCGCATCATCATCATCATCATCATATCATCATCATCATCATCATCATCTTCTCATCATATCATCATCATTTATCATCATCATCATCATCATCATCATCTCATCATCATCATCATCATCATCATCATCATCATCATCATCATCATCATCATCATCACACAGCAGCAGTCAGCAGCAGCAGCAGCAGCAGCAGCAGCAGCAGCAGCAGCAGCAGCAGCAGCAGCAGCAGCATCAATAACAACACTTCTCCTTCAACACAGACCTTGGCCTCAAATTCTGACTGCCGGTAGCTGCGTACAGCCATTGCACTAATTAGTTTGTTTACCTACAGCAGTTACAGCCTAAATTAGAATACGCCCGAGGAATGTCATCGCAATTCGTCACATTGCAGTGTGAGAACTAAGAGTGAAGTGTTATTCATAATTTCCTTTTCTCTGAGGCGTCACGTAGATGTCTTGCCAGTTCCCTTTTCATGAAAGGGGAGTGAGATGATATAAGAAACGGTAAAAATAACGAATGGGAAAGAGACAGAGAGAGGGAGAGAGAGAGAGAGGAGGAGAGAGAGAGAGAGAGAGAGAGAGAGAGAGAGAGAGAGAGAGAGGAGAGAGAGAGAGAGAAGCGGAATTGGGAAAAGGAAGGGGCTATGGCATGTGACTCTTAATTTTGGACTTTACTTGAAAGTTGTTAGATTCATGACCATTCAGTTCTTTTAGATCGCTCAGGTCTTTAAAGGCATGACATGCAAATGTTTAAAAGTGAGTCTCTGATGGCCACAAACTAATCAAAGCAAAGGAAAACAAAGCAAAGCAGCAACATCAACAGCAATAAAAATACAAAACAAAAACAAAACCATCACACACAAACACACACAGACAACAGACAGACAGACAGACAAAAAGAGACAGACAGAGAGACAGACAGACATACAGACACAAACACATACAAACATACATACATACATACATATAAATACATTATCATACATACATAATACATACAACAGAAACAAACACAACACAACACACAAACACACACACACACAACAGACAACAACACAACAGACAAAGACAGACAGACAGAAAAGAGACAGCAAAAACAGCACAGCATACAGACAGCATACACTACAACATACAAAGAAGATATACACATACGACAACAACACACACAAATAACAACATACAACACAACACACACATACATAACATACAATAAACACGACACACAACATACAACATACAGACAAAAACCCACACACACATAATACATTAGCAATCAACAACAACACACACACACACACGCACACACACACACACACACACACACACACACACACACACACACACACACACACACACACACACACCACACACACACACACACACACACACACACACACACGATATAGTGTTAGTGTTTTTATATCTTCATCAGCTTTTGACTGACATCTCCTGATACAAAAAAGTCCTTGGCTCCCACAGTATCTTGACATCTTGTCAACTAATGACATTTCAAAAGCTGGCAGTACATTCCAAACAAACACAGACAGTCACAGAACGTCAACCTCCAGACAGTACCAACGACTTCCACAGTTACTGCCGTCTTTATGTGCCGTGCCCAAATAAGGTAGTTTTGACTGAGCGACGCCATTTTTATTTGACAGTGTTTGTGGACACGTAGAGTCTACTCATGCATCAACATAAACAAAAAGCACAAGCAGTCAATTCACAACAACATCACCGGTAACATCAACAACAACCAACCAACCAACGAACCAACCAACCAATCAACCAACCAACCAACCAACCAACCAACCAACCAACCAACCAACCAACCAGACAAATGAACAAATGAACAAATACGCATTAAATCAGCATTCAGTCCTTTCTGACATATGACTGATTTGTTTTCAGTGTTGCTCGTCCATCTTTTTCTTTTGCTTGTTTGTCTGTTCTTTGTACATATTTAATGTTTACACATCTTTTTGCTGTAGTATTCATTTCTCTTTGTCTCTGTACACACACACACACACACACACACACACACACCACACACACCATACACACACACACACACGCACGCACGCACATACACACACACACACACACACACAAAAACACACACATATATATATGTATATATATGTATATGTGTATACCATACATATATATGTACATATACATCTTACAACAAACACTTGTTTTATTAAATCTATTAGTCGTGCAATGTATACCTTTCAAGATGATTGCAAATGTACTGTATTATGTAATTGAAAGTGAACAAAAATACATTAAAAACAAACAAACACAACAAAAACAAACGAACGAACGAACGAACGAACGAACAAACAAACAAACACTTTACCTAGCACGAGGGACAAAGGCAGGCACACATAAATACAACACATGCTAAACCCTACCTCTACCAGGACAACAGACAAACTTTGATAATACAAAGTTAAGTAAACAATGAAAAGGGACATAAAACATGTCGACATAATATGTTATACAAACGTCCTCTTTTATACGAAATTTTATGAGGCAAGAGAAATTAGAGCACCTAGTCACAACAGGAAAGCTGCAGGGAAAAAGAGCACCAGCTAGACCAAGGGAGAAAACATTGGGCGGACTTGCGGAGTGGATGAAGACAGAAAGGGTTGGAGATGTACTAGCAGCAATAAAGGACAGCTTTGTTATGTGGGCCATGATCGTCAACGCCATGCGGCAGGGTACATGATGATGACGTCATATAAAAACAAAAACTGTACCCACACACTTGCACAACACATGTACATGGACAGATACTAAAACACACAGACATGAACAGTCACTCGCATTCAAACACACACATACATAATTACACTCACACAGACATAGGCATATATAGGTATACATGGTGATACACATCCACATCTACACACACACACACACACACACACACACACACACGTCTAATATCACTTATAGTGAAAAGACGTTAAATCAAGCAACGAACGAACACACACACACACACACACACACACACACACACACACACACACACATTTCACACACACATTTCACACACACACACATACATATACACCCGCCCGCCCACCCACTAACACACACACACACATACCCACGCACACACGGACGCACGCACACACACACACACACACACACACACACACTCACACACACACACACCACACACACACACACACGCAACACACACACATGTACTTAAAATTAGTCTTTGTTGGGTACAAGTAAAAATTTCCAATTGTTCAGTTCAAGCATAGGATGCTCACACACACACACACACACACACACACACACACACACACCACACACACACACACACACACACACACACACACACACACACACACACACACACACACACACACATAGGGAACAGAAGGTCTGGGAGGAACCCGACTGTTCAACGAAAATACTACATTAAACACAAAACAGATAAACAGACGAAATTTTTCATCAGAGATTTAATTAACCAGCTCCTTTCATCTTGACGATAACACCAGCCACTTACGTCAGCGTCCCCAGGATGCCCTATCCACGAACCTGTTTACAATCCATCTTTGCAAAACAGCAACAGAAGCTTGTCTCTACGGAAATCAAATTCTCAACAAACTTAACATTCTTTTCCTCTAAGTGGATCAAATGGAAAATGCCCGAGAAAAGTTCAAAGAAACGAGAAGATGATCCCACCACGTTGTTCCTTGCAGTAATTGGTTTTTCATCACCCATCCCACAATCCCACTATACTTCCGCTCAACCTCGCTCTGGTGCACTTTAGGTTAAATCAAGTAAATGCCTGCAGTTTAAAAAAAGAGGTTCGTTCGTTCTTTGATTTAACATCTTTTCACTAGAAGTGATATTAGACGAAAAAAAAAAGAGGTAGGAGCATTGACGGAGCTCATTATCCATCAACCCCCCCAAGAAAACAAAACAACAACAACAACAACAACAACAACAACAACAACAACAACAACAACAACAACAACAACAACAAACCGATAAAATAATAAAATTCAGCCATCATATCATTTCTACTTGAGCAAATAAAGTTGTACATATTGTCTCCAACATTCCGAGTAACAATGGTAATAACTCACTAAACTTACTCATAATCAGCATCTGTAACTACACGTTCCACTAAGAAAACAATAAAGTTATCACTACTACGCAATAAATCTTCAATAATACAGCCATCAATAATGTCCGTCTGTCCCTGAGGATTGGCTGTACCCTGGGGGTCAAGTCGATTACGATTTGTTCACACCAGCTAATCCCCTCGCCGTCTCTGTTCCGACACAGACAGACAGAGTTTTATCTACCTTATTATCCGGGTTATTCATCATCACGTCTTAATCACATCATAGCTCAGACTGATTGCAATCTACCCCCAACCGTTAAGCATAGGAATAAATCATTACAACGAAATCAGATCAATACGTAGACTGATGTTCTATCCCCTTATTCTTTAAAGCACCAAATTATGACTGTCAAATCAGATCATCACAGTGTGTGGTTTTCGTTAAGGGCAGTCTGTCAGAATGATATATTATGATAATCATGACCAAATCACATCATGGCGCAGACTGATTTTATCCACCATTGGTCTTCCGTAACAGGAGCACAGAGCAATAACGTGTCCACCAGATGACTGTCACCATGAGCCAAATCTCCCCATCAGCCAGGAAAGTGAGCCAGGTCCCTGGCCACCCCACCATCACCAAAAAGATGACATTGAAAGATATGCCTGAGTGAATTGAGCTTGCCAGACCTGAGTCCTTGAAATTCTCCCTCTTTGTCTTTTTTTTTAGCCAATCAACAATGGCGTCAAGTCCCAACTGGACCAGGTCCAACAACACAGTCTAAACAGTGTTGGCGATATCGTCCCTTTAATCTTTCAATCAAAGACTGATGCTTGACAGATTTTCCCAAAGGAGAAGTAAAACCCAGAATTCACATCATGGTCTGTCCAGACAACCAGCTTAAATCAGATTGGTGTGTGAGACTTTCATGACGTTTCTCAAAGAAGAGCTTGGAGTTTGGAGTTTCTTCATGATAGATTCATCGCATTTGGAGAGATCCATATGTGCTCCATCCAGCACGCGTGCACACACACACACATACACAACACACACACACACACACACACACACACACACACACACACACACACACACACACACACACACACACACACAACACACACACACACACACACACACACACACACACACACACACACACACACACACACACACACACACAGACACACAGATGCCAGTGATCACTCACATCAACATGCAGTGATAGCAATCACGTAAATGAAAAAAAACAAACTTTGTTTCAGAATGATGACAGAATAATTCCAAGCCATGGATGTCTTACAAAGCAAGCTGTTTGCAGATCAAGACCCAGGCACCACGGAATGGTGGACCCATAAAAACAGACAGCCATCCTGGCCAATTATTACCTGCTGACAATTGAAATGAAGTGAAGATTTCTCGCCTGGAGACAAAGTGCTGCTTGGCGTGTGTGCTGACAGTTTGGTGTGTGTTAGAGTGTGGAGAGGAAAAGTGGGGTGGAGCAAGATGAAGGGGAACATAAAGGTCAGGGGAAAGGGGAAGGAATTAAGATGGGGTTGTGACCTTTAAATTTGTCACGTGAAACTGAAAAGCCATAATGTCTTAACACTGGATCACTCAAGATATTCTATTACTCGACCCTTACAACCCTACCGCTATTTATCTTTGTTTTTGTTGGAAGGTTTTTCAATTAGGTTTGGCTATCTTTTAATTTCTGGCACAAAACAGATAACTGAGCCATGCTAAGTGTATACCCTTTCTTGTATTTATGTATCATAGTTTACATGAAGTATCAAACGTTCTCAAAAGTGGGTTTTAAACCACACCAACAAGGTAGTGTTATGCCATATAGAAAACTACATCACATCAAGTCCACAAACAAATAATGAAGTTCTATGTTAATTTTTAACACCAATGAATATTTTAAACCAGATGTATAAACATAGTAAGTCACCTATTAATAGATACAAACATATATTTTAAAAACATAATAATCATAGTTATGAATTCAGAAAGAAATGTTTCATGAGATAGAAAGAGAGAGAGAGAGAGAGAGAGAGAGAGAGAGAGAGAGAGAGAGAGAGAAACAAACAAACAAACAAACAAACAAACAAACAAACAAACAAACAAACAAGCAAAGAAATGGTAGAATAATAAAAATGACTCATGGTATCATTTCTACTGGAGCGAATAAAAGCGTATATATTATCTTCAGCATTCCAAGTAGCAATGGTAATAATTCACTAAACTGACTTATAATTAGCTTCTCTGACTACACATCCCTTTACGAACACAATAAAGTTATCACTAGTACGCAATAAATCTTCAGTAATGGAGTCATCAACAATGTCCGTCTGTCCCCAAGGACTGGCTGTACCCTAGGGGGGAGAGGGGGAGGGGGTCAACGTCGATTACGATTCGTTCACACCAGCTAATCCCCTCGCCGTCTCTGTTCCGACACAGACAGACAGAGTTTTATCTACCTTATTATCCGGGTTATTCATCACCACGTCTTAATCACATCATAGCTCAGACTGATTGCAATCTACCCCCAACCGTTAAGCATAGGCATAAATCATTACAACGAAATCGGATCAATACGTAGACTGATGTTCTATCCCCTTATTCTTTAAAGCACCAAATTATGACTGTCAAATCAGATCATCACAGTGTGTGGTTTTCGTTAAGGGCAGTCTGTCAGAATGATATATTATGATAATCATGACCAAATCACATCATGGCGCAGACTGATTGTATCCACCATTGGTCTTCCGTAACAGGAGCACAGAGCAATAACGTGTCCACCAGATGACTGTCACCATGAGCCAAATCTCCCCATCAGCCAGGAAAGTGAGCCAGGTCCCTGGCCACCCCACCATCACCACAAAGACGACATTGAAAGATATGCCTGAGTGAATTGAGCTTGCCAGACCTGAGTCTTTCAAATTCTCTCTCTTTGTCTTATTTTTTTTAGCCAATCAACATTGGCGTCAAGTCCCAACTGGACCAGGTCCAACAACACAGTCTAAACAGTGTTGGCGATTTCGTCCCTTTAATCTTTCAATCAAAGACTGATGCTTGACAGATCTTCCCAAAGGATAAGTAAAACCCAGAATTCACATCATGGTCTGTCCAGACAACCAGCTTAAATCAGATTGGTGTCTGAAACTTTCATGACGTTTCTCAAGGAAGAGCTTGGAGTTTGGAGTTTCTTCATTATAGATTCATCGCATTTGGAGAGATCCATATGTGCTCCATCCAGCACGCGTGCACACACACATACACATACACAACACACACACACACACAACACACACACACACACACACACACACACACACACACACACACACACACACACACACACACACACACACACACACACACATGCCAGTGATCACTCACATCAACACATGCAGTGATAGCAATTACGTAAATGAAAAAAGAACTTTGTTTCAGAACAATGACAGAATAATTCCAAGCTATGGATGTCTTACAACGCAAACTGTTCGCAGATCAAGACCCAGGCACCACAGAGTGGTGGACCCATAAAATACAGACAGCCATCCTGGCCAATTATTACCTGCTGACAATTGAAATGAAGTGAAGATTTCTCGCCTGGAGACAAAGTGCTGCTTGGCGTGTGTGCTGACAGTTTGGTGTGTGTTGGAGTGTGGAGAGGAAGAGTGGGGTGTGGAGCGAGATGAAGGGGAACATAAAGGTCAGGGGAAAGGGGAAGGAATTAAGATGGGGTTGTGACCTTTAAATTTGTCACGTGAAACTGAAAAGCCATAATGTCTTAACACTGGATCACTCAAGATATTCTATTACTCGACCCTAACAACCCTACCGCTATTGATCTTTGTTTTTGTTGGAAGGTTTTTCAATTAGGTTTGGCTATCTTTTAATTTCTGGCACAAAACAGATAACTGAGCCATGCTAAGTGTATACCCTTTCTTGTATTTATGTATCATAGTTTACATGAAGTATCAAACGTTCTCAAAAGTGGGTTTTAAACCACACCAACAAAGTAGTGTTATGCCATATAGAAAACTACATCACATCAAGTCCACAAACAAATAATGAAGTTCTATGTTAATCTTTAACATCAATGAATATTTTAAACCAGATGTACAAACATAGTAAGTCACCCATTAATAGATACAAACATACATTTTAAAAACATAGTAATCATAGTTATGAATTCAGAAAGAAATGTTTAATGAGATAACAAAAAAAAAAAAAAAAAAAAAAAAGCGTTAGAAAACGAGAAAATATAAAACATTTGCCATTACATCGAAAACTTTCATCATTGAATACCTTCTCTACAAATCCCCAAATGGTCAGCACATTTAAACTGATATGAAATATAATGCTTGTAATATATAACTTTAAGTATTCACCTGTTGACTCAAATGTCTACCCAACGAGCAAGTCACAGAGCAGTCTTATGGCCTCCAGTATCTTCTATTTTATAAAGTACACTTGAGGTGCCTGCAGACTGGCATTTTCAGTTTTGCTAATCAGGCATTACACCAGAATCCAGTGGGCGAAAGAGTTAAGACCGAAAATAAGGTGGCAGAAGAAAATTGCACAAACTTGTCAGAAGTCAGCTACAGATGAAGTAAGGTGCCCAAACACGCTGAGGTCAGATGATTCCAGAATATCTTGGAACGCTGCCACTGCCTCGTGTCTTTTGTACAGCCCTTCAATTAACCCTTTCATTCCTGCATCCTATCCACCAGCTGCAAAAACTTAACCCTTTCACTCCCTCACCTTATCCATTAACTTCCTGCTGTTGGATTGGGTGATGGAGTGAAGGGGTTAACATTTTTGCTTCGCTGTCATGGCTGACAATGATGGATGCTGATGGACAGGGTGAGGGAGTCAAGGGGTTGAGTAATGAAACACACTGTAAGTCCTTCACAACACTCATATAACACCTCCTTTCCCTGTCCTTTCAAGTCATCACCTCCGAAAATAGCATATTTCATATAGAATCAGATTTTCAAATAAATAACTAAACTAGTTTTGTATTTGAGGAACACCAAAGCACCTTTACATTTCAGATAGACAGAAACAGAGTACTAAGTCCAGAAAGAGTGAGTGATTGTCATATTTTGTCTGTTGGGTTTTCTACTTTTGTGCTAGTTGTGGTTGTCCTGAAAATACCCATTGGAATCTACGTTCTGTTTGGCGAATTTTATTTTTACACTGCCATGCAACGTTCGCAAACAGAAGGTAGATGACCTGCATACACAAAATCGTTACGGTCAGCCTACAAAACAGTCTTCAAAGAAAAAAAAAAGTTGAATGGAATATGGAAATCGAACTTGATCCTCTGCAGGATTGTCTCCCCCCCTCCTCCCCGTAAATCCCCCCTCCCTCGTAAGAAAAGACATCAAGTAAAAGATCCAGATTGTTTTTGTTATCTTATTTGCTTGTTTACACGCATGGAGACAAATTTGATAAATCCAGATTGATTTTGTTATCGCATTTAATTGTTTACACGCAAGAAGACAAATATAATGAATTCAGGTTCATTTTGTTATCTTATTTTCTTGTTTGACGACGAATGTAATGTGTATACCGTTTTTGTTCGTTTGTCTACACGCATGTGCTTACGTATGAATTGATCCACAGCTAAATGTCGTATGCTCACATTCCAGATAATGAGCAGAAATGACGTTGTTTAAAAAAACAAGCTAATGACAGGATCTACAGATGTAGATAGTCTTAAGGTGCTGGCACATGCCTCCATGGTTATAGATTGCCTGTCATCAGATTGACGTTCTTTCACTGTCTGTGCTCGTCTGGGACGTCCAGTGACCTCTCAAAATGTCATTCCTTGAATTAATTCAATGCACTGTACGTGAAAATAACAACAACAACTTGTTTTTTTTCTTTTTCTTTTGGGGGTAATTATGTAGGACAGGAAAGAATGAAGAATTGTAATGTGTGTGTACGTGTCTGAGAGAGAGAGAAGAAAGAGAGAGAGAGAGAGAGAGAGAGAAGACAAACAGACAGAGAGAGAGAGAAGACAGAGAGAGAGACAGAGAGTGTGTGTGTGTGTGTGTTTGTGTGTGTGTACGTGTGTGAGTGTGGTGGTGGTCTTTGATTTAATGTCTATTCACTAAAGTGATTTTAGACTAAGTCTGAGTGTGTGTGTGTGTGTGTGTGTTGTGTGTGGTGGTGGTGTGTGTGTGTGTACGTATCGTGCGTGCGTGCGTGAGTGCGTGGTGTTGTGTATGTGTGTTTGTGTCTGATTGTGTGTGTGTGTTGTGTGTGTGTGTGTTTGTGTTGTGTGTGTGTGTGTGTTGTGTGTGTGTGAGTGTGTGTGTGTGTGTGTGTGTGTTGTGTGTGTGTGTGTGTGTGTGTGTGTGTGTGTGTGTGTACGTGTGTGTGTGTGTGTGACTTTTCGCTCGTGTTTCCATGAACTCGTATGACAGAACTGGTCAGACATGACATTTTTCTCTGGTACTTTTTTTAGTTTTGGAGTTCAGCAAGTTCCAAAACAATACTTATGTTTGTCATCCTTCATGTTTTTCTCCATGTTACCTGTCCAAATTCTACATGTATTGAAACATACTGCCTTTTCCCCTGTTGAACACAAGGTATGTTTGCTTGTC
>JAPXFY010000013.1:68062934-68072934 GCA_030674185.1 Monoplex corrugatus
TACATTACGTACATCACATACATTACATTACAATAATACATTACGTACATTACGTACATACATACATTACATTACATTACATCATTACATTACATTACGTACATTACAGTACATCATCATTACATTACATTACATATAATTACATTACGTACATTACGTACATCACATACATTACATTACATTACATTACATTACATTACATTACGTACATTACATACATCACATACATTACATTACATATATTACATTACGTACATTACATACATCACATACATTATACATATATTACATTACATCACATACATATACATTACATTTACATTACGTACATTACATACACATTACATACATTACATATTACATTACGTACATTACGTACATTACATTACGTGCATTACGTACATTACATTACATTACATTCATTACGTACATTACTACATTACATTACATTACGTAATTACATATACATTTCATTACTTACATTACATTACTACACTATCATAACATACTGTTTGCATTTGTGTGTTGTCTAGTGTGTTGTGTGTGTGTATATGTGTGTGTGTGTGTGTGTGTGTGTGTGTGTGTTGTGGGTGTGTGTGTGGTGTGTGTGTGTGTGTGTGTGTGTATGTGTTGCAGAAAGATTGATGAGTAGTTATTATCGAGAAGGAATATTGTATGTTTCTTCCCCCCAAAATAAGCATTTATATTGGTGGGAAATTGTTCTCACCAAGACTTCAGAAAGGCAAGAAGTCTAAATGGTCTTCAAGGGGTTGGACCTGGGAAATCAGCCTATCTCTCCAATGTTTTATACCAAGGCAGCCGGACTATGCCCTGCTCTTCACGATTTTCAACTGCGTGAGATCTTAAGCGTGCGCAGCCAGAAGGCACACAGGCCCGACTATTTTTCGTCCACTTCCTTCGAAAGACTAGATGTTCAGTTCGATTTTCCGGTCAGACTGAGGAGAAAAGTCGAGGCCTCTACAGGCAGCGAACCCTGGAACCTCGAGTTTAGTTATTGGCAGCAAACGTCTGAACCATTCTGCCACTCTTCTCCCTTGGTGGCATAAGTGAGAAATGATGTACACCATTGCTGTCATTGTCATTTCACCGTCAGTGTCTGATATGTGTCTACTCTCATATTAGGTAAGCCTATGTATGTGGAACATGAACATGCATGCATCAGAGCATATGTAAATAAATCACAGATCTTTCGTGTTGATATTGCACACAATATGCAATATTTATTTAATAAATGAAAATTCATACATTTATTTATGTAGTATTTTATTTAAAGAAGTAATTCTCCATAAATTTATTTTTATTCTTCCTTTGTATTCTGTCTTTTTATTCTCGCCGTCGCTGCCACAATTGATGTCATTTCTATTAGTAGTGCGCAAAAGCACTGTGGCCCAGGCGTCTGTCAAAGCCAGGTCTACCAAGAAAGACAACTGCTTGACAGAGTCCAGACTCCTTCCTGCTGTCCTCCCCTAACTTACCCCCAGCGCAACGTGTTGATGGCCCCTTAACATCCATCTCGAAGCCTGCAGACATTCATTTGTCCACCTGCCCCACCCCTCTGTCTCCTGTCCACCTCTCCCCTACCCTGTTATTGCACGGCTCATCAGTTGTTATCTCCCCTGACTGCGTCTCGTGTGATGTTGCACTGTGCTACTTGGGGTTTCTTCTCTCTCTGTGTCTTTCCGTGTGTTTCTCTCTCTGTTTATTCTGTGTGTTTGTTACTGTGTTTCTCTGTCTTTCCGTATGTTTGTCTGTGTCTCTTTGTTCTGTTTGTTTGCTATTGTGTTTCTCCGTCTTTCCGCATGTTTCTCTCTCTCTCTCTCTCTCTCTCTCTCTCTCTCTCTCTCTCTCTCTCTCCTTGTTCTGTGTGTTTGTTGTCGTGTTTCCCTGTCTTTCCGTATGTTTGTCTCTCTCTCATTCTCTCTCTCTCTCTCTCTTCTCCTCTCTCTCCTTGTTCTGTGTGTTTGTTTGCTATTGTGTTTCTCTGTCTTTCCGTATGTTTGTCTCTCTCTCTCTCTTCTCTGTCTTCTCTCTCTCTCTCTCTCCTTGTTTCTGTGTTTGTTTGTTATTGTGTCTCTCTGTCTTTCCGTATGTTTGTCTCTTCTCTCTCTCTCCTTGTTCTGTTGTTTGTTTGTTATTGTGTCTCTCTGTCTTTCCGCATGTTTGTCTCTCTCTCTCTCTCTCTCCTTGTTCTGTATGTTTGTTTGTTATTGTGTCTCTCTGTCTTTCCGCATGTTTGTCTCTGTCTCTCTCTCTCCCCTTGTTCTGTATGTTTGTTTGTTATTGTGTCTCTCTGTCTTTCCGCATGTTTGTCTCTGTCTCTCTCTCTCTCTTGTTCTGTATGTTTGTTTGTTATTGTGTCTCTCTGTCTTTCCGCATGTTTGTCTCTCTCTCCTCTCTCCCCTTGTTCTGTATGTTTGTTTGTTATTGTGTCTCTCTGTCTTTCCGTATGTTTGTCTCTGTCTCCTTGTTCTGTTCGTTATTATATCTCTTGTCTTTCCGTATGTTTGTCTTTGTCTTCTTGTTTTGTATGTTTGTTTGTTATGTGTATCTCAGTGTCTTTCCATATGTTTGTCTCTGTGTCTTTGTTCTGTGTGTTTGTTATTGTGTTTCTCTGTCTTTCCGTATGTTTGTCTCTGTCTCCTTGTTCTGTATGTTTGTTTGTCATTGTGTCTCTCTGTCTTTCCGTATGTTTGTCTTTGTCTCCTTGTTCTGTGTTTTTGGTTTGTGTCTCTGTGTCTTTCCGTATGTTTGTCTCTGTCTCCTTGTTCTGTTTGTTTGTTTGTTATTGTGTTTTGATTATGAAGATGTCTTTGTCTGCTCACTCTTTCAAAGTAAACAGACAAGAATTCAACGTTCATGGACAACACTGTAATCAGTAAACTTTCAAAAATCCTCGAAGACAGAAACTAAACAGATTCGAAAATGGATTTTGTTCTGGGTGTTTCTCATTTATATATTATATATTGTTCGTTGATTTGTTTCTTCAAACTAAAGACAGGAATTTGCAGATATTTCATTTCAACTACATGTACTCTCTTCGTACATGACCGACAAGCTAACTGTATATCACAAATAAGTGAATAAATGTTGCTTGAAAATGACTGAAGTTATCACATATCAAACAAATTTAACTGTTTAAAACCAATGAACACACACACACACGCACACACACACACACACACACACACACAACACTAACACACACACACACATACACACACACACACACTAACACACACATACACACTCACACACAATACGCATACACCAAACAAACAAACAACAAACAAACAAACAACAAACAAACAAACAACGAACAAACGAACAAACAAATAACAAACAAACAAACGAACAAACAAACAAACGAACAAACAAACAAACAAACAAACAAACAAACAAACAAACAAACAAACAAACAAACAAACAAACAAACAAACAAACAAGCAACAAACAAAAGCAGTTATTTTGTGAAAAAGGGTGTGCAGTTTGATTCCTATATACTTTTCTCTGCTTTTTTCTTTCTGTTTTACAAGAGTACAAACCAGGCTGAAAGTCTCTTTTTTCCTTTGTTTTGTTTTGGGTTTTGATGAATTTTGGAAAAAGAAAACAACAACTTTTGTGATTGTAAGTATTCTCCGCACGTTCTACCACTTTTATCAAATGTCACTCGATACTGGATTTCTCATCTCTTGAATAATCAACATATTTTCTATATTTGTACATCATCTCCAATGATGTCAATAGCCACATAATAACACCAGTTTCAGTTTCTCAAGACAACATCTCCGCCCTCAGAACGAATTCCGTATGCGCTAACGTCACAGGTGCCACGTGTATGGTGATCATGGCACAGGCCTTAAGCCTGTACATAAACCCATGTGAGCTGGCCAGGTCCTGAGGCCCTACCTAGACTATGTTTTACCTAGAAAAAAAACCAATACTTTCTCAAAGCTTTTGTTGTTTCAACAGTTTTGTTCGACTATTTGTTTTTTGTTTGCATGTTTGTTTTTTAATTTCTAAATTGTTTCTTAATTCTTTCCTTATCTACAAGTGAAGGACTTGGTATATTTTGATATGACTTACATAACAAAAGAAAAAGACAGAGAAAGAAGAAGAAGAATTCGAAGAATTCGAAGAAAAAGAATTCGAAGAAGAATTCGAAGAATTCGAAGAAGAAGAAGAATTCGAAGAAGAAGAAGAAGAAGAAGAATTCGAAGAAGAAGAAAAAGAAGAATTCGAAGAAGAAAAAGAATTCGAAGAAGAAGAATTCGAAGAAGAAGAAGAATTCGAAGAAGAAAAATTCGAAGAAGAAGAAGAAGAAGAAGAAGAAGAAGAAGAATTGTGAAGAAGAAGAAGAATTCGAAGAAGAAGAATTCGAAGAAGAAGAATTCGAAGAAGAAGAAGAAGAAGAAGAATTGTGAAGAAGAAGAATTCGAAGAAGATAGAAGAAGAAAGAAGAGGAGGAGAAGGTCAAGAAAAGAAAAGAAACCTGGCTCTAAGAATTAAAGGAAACAAAGAAGACTCGATCATAATGGCAATTATATATCAAATTTGGTACAAATGTGAAAAAGCCATCCAATCGCTAATCCTTTCTATAACATCACCCTTCTCGTGCTCTGAATTCACCCCTGCTCCCATGGAAAAACGCTATTAACCAACAAAGTGGATGTTATGAACACTAAAACTCATTATGTGCTCTGAGTTCACCCCTGCTCCCGAGGAAAAACGCTATTAACCAACAAAGTGGATGTTCTGAACACGAAGACTCACTACCCAAGACCAAGCACCTTCCACCATTCAGACAACCAGGAAGTGACCAAACCCTTTACAGTCGTCTTGGGAGCTTACACAGTCGACATCTTTTTTAAGGCAAGTGCTTGTTCTCTGGCACACAGTGTTCCAGAAACCAGCAGCTTGCAGCGAGTGGACAGTGCACTCCTGTTCGCCCATTCCCAACAACTTTGCCGTGAAACTTTCAAATGACCAAGTTGACTGGGCATATAAGACGCGTCATGTAGACAAAACACTCAAGACACCCCCTCGGAACGTGTCCTGGGTACTTAGAACATTGTGAGTTTCTCTCCCTCCAGGGAATGAAAGAGATGACACCAAGAGAAAGGCGAGAGAGGGGGAATCAGATTAAATCGCAGATACCGGTCACTGTGGTGCACTGGTTATAGCGCAACGGACTGCAGACTAGAAGGTTGTGGGTTCAAGTCTTTTCAGTTTTGTCAAAATCGATGTAGGGATTTTTCGGCACCAACCGGCTCCTACCCAGAATTGAGCATGCTGTGTGCTCTTTGGGAAAACTGGGACCTCATAAACATTAATTCACTACACGGATGTGTCAGTGAAGGTTTTGCTCAAATCTTCCTGACCAGCACCGCAGGTGTCAGCATCTCTCAGGCCTGATTGACACCAGGGTACATTATGAGAAGAAGCATACACTAGAACGCTGTTATGCGATTTCAATCTAGATTGGAACTCTCTGTCATCTCGAGATGATCATGTCAGCTGTCATGCACCATCTTAGCATTGCGAAAAATTACCCAGGCTCTGTATTCAGTGAGGTGAGTAAGATGATGGGACAGAAAATAAAATGTCGCAAATGGCTGCTGACAATTTATGGAAGGCGCAGTTTACTTTGAGACGTTTAAGAAATGTTGAAACATCAGAATAAAAGTACTAGTACTGACTCATTCATTGCCAAGCAAATTAATCTTGTACAGCAGCTGAAACTTTACTTTTGAAAATGCTCAAAGGCGTATTAAAGTACTAGAGAAAAGTCGTTTGTTCGTTCGTTATTTCTTTTAACGTCTATTCACATAAGTGCTTTTAGACGAAGAAAAGTCGTTTATTTCCAATCCATTCAACTAACTTTTTTGTGTGAGTGTGGGTCCCATGTAACTGAATATATATTGAAGTAAAAGTTTTTCCTTAAATTAACCTGAGTGTGAGAAAAGCCAGCACTTAAACATGCACACACTCACCACAAACAAACAAACAAGCAAACAAACAAGCAAACAAACAAACAAACAAACAAACAAACAAACACACAAACAAACAAACAAACACACAAACAAACAAACAAATAATCGAAGAAAGGAACGAACGAACAAACGCTTACACTCACATACACTCGTATACTCACGAACACACATACATGCACCCATATCTATACAAAAACGCGCACAAAAGTACACTTACGCGCACACGCACGCACGCACACACACACACACACACACACACACACACACAAACACACACACACACACAAACACACACACACACACACACACACACACACACACACACACACACACACACACACACACACACACACACACACACACACACACACAGAGAAAAGAAATAAAATGCTCGTAAATTGATATCCTAAAAACTATGAATATTCAACCCTTAAAACAGTTTCCAATGACTGTATTTCTTTGCCACTCCTTGAAAAATGCGCGCACACACACACACGCTAGCACGTATGCACGCACACACGTGCACGCACACAAACACACACGCACACAGCTTATAACAACGATTACGATAACAAGAAATGAAAAGCTTGTGTTTTGATCTCCAGGTAACCTATTAGTTTCAAATAACTGTATTTTATGACTTTTTTGTTAAAAAAAAGCATGCTCGTACACACGCACACACACACACACACACACACACACACACACACACACACACACACACACACACACACACACACACACACACACACACACACACACACACACACACACACACTCGTTGTCTGTCTCCCTGTCTGTCTGTCTGTCTCTCTATCTATCTATCTCTCCAACTCCAATGTTTTAACAAGACGTGACACATTTGTATTTTGATTTCCCACTACATTGTTAATTTTCAGTAAATACTTCTATTTCTATGGCTTTTCATTGAAAACAGCGTGCACCACCCACCCACCCGCCTCTCTCTCTCTCTCTCTCTCTCTCACACACACACACACACACAACACACACACACACACACACACACACACACACACAAACACACACACACAAACACACCCACACACACACACACACACATGCACACAAATGCCCCCCCCCCTCCCATTCGTAATTTCTGAGATATGAAAACCAGTCAAGTACGGAAAACATTTTCTTTACACTTACTACGATATGAAACAGTACGTTATACAACCATTACGTGGGGGGGGGGGGGGGGGGGTTATTCATTCATTCACTTATTCAATCATTAGTTCATTCTTTCATCACTTCATTCATTCATCACTTCATTCATTCATCACTTCATTCATTCATCACTTCATTCATTCATTCATTCATTCATTCATTTCATTTATTCATTCATTCATTCATTAATTCATTCATTTCATTCATTCATTCATTCATTCATTCACTCATTCATTCATTCGTTCATTCATTCATTCATTCATTCTTTCTTTCTTTCATCACTTCATATATTCATTCATTTATTCATTCTATTTTCTAATTACAAAAAGACATTTTCAGAAAATGGGAACAACTTACTTCACCTACATTTACTACAACCAGCATCATCTATCAGTTTCACCATCAGTGTCAGCACTATCACCAGTTATTTTCTAGCATCATAGAATGATGGGATGGTGGTGGTGGAGTTACTGATCTTCCTCCTGAAATAGATTACCACATCTTCTGCCCTGAAACCGGTGGGTGTCAGTGATCCTCATGAAATCTTGCCATCCAGGGTGAGTGTCTTTGTGGCCTGAAGCACCACGAGTCTTTGCCATCAAAATTATCACCCAAGGCATGATAGGGAAATGGGAGGTCTTGGCACAGAAGCTGGCAAGTTGTAATGTCCTTGCAACTGTGATGTGATGTGAGATTTGTGACAGTTCCAATGACTGGGGTGAGAGACCTGTTGATGAGACTACAACTCCTCTACCAGTACAAGATGTTTGTATTACGTGTGTTGGAGAAAGAATTAAGCGGAGGATGTTCTCTGGCTAGTTTTTGATATAAAAGGAAAAATGGTATTTTTTCACTAGAAACAATATTTAATGTAGTGGTAGCTTGATGGTCATGTTGAGTATTTTTGTCATTGCTATTCTCAGACAATCAGCATAGTGACAGAATCAGTAAAGAATGATGTATAAAACTTTTATCATAGTCATAATAGTGTGTGTCTGTGTATATGTCAACATGCTTGAACAGGGGAGGCAATCAAGTGAATAAATGTTGGACTTCCAGTTTGGAAGATCCTGGACTCAAGTCCGCTTCGATACTTCTGCCTCCCGGGTAGAAGACGGAGAATTTTCCTACCTCCAATGTCAACATGTCTGCTTACCTGCCAGCATTAAACCACGTTTGTGTATGTTATACACATGAAGAATATCAAATATCCACACGAAATACCCTGCTTGTCATGTAAGTGGCTGGCTTATAGAAACATGACACCCAGATTGAATGCTTATCACATTTTGTCATGTAAGTGTTATAGTAAGTTATATAGAACCAATACTGTTGTACGGATGTGAGGCGTGGACAGTCAGCAAGCAAAGCCAGAGCAAGATTGAGGCAGCCCAGATGTGGTTTCTAAGAAGAATGTTGAGAGTTCCATGGACAGCAAAGAAAACAAACGAGACAGTCTTGATGGAGGCAGACACAAGTAGATCACTCATAAGAAAGATTAGGAAAACAAGGCAACATTTATAGGCCATTTTATGAGGAAGGGGGATTTGGAGCACCTGGTCACAACGGGAAAGGTGGAGGGAAAGAGAGCACCAGGTAGACCCAGGAGAAAATGCTAGACGGACTTGCGGAGTAGCTGAAGACGAGGAGGGTGGAGGAGATGCTAGAGGCAACGAGAGATAGAGACAGATGGAAGTCCATGATCGGCAACGCCATGCGGCAAGGCACCTGATGATGATGATGATGAAGTGGCTGGCTTATAGAAACATGACACCCAGCATGAACGTCTATCACATTTTGTCATGTAAGTGGCTGGCTTATAGAAACATGACACCCAGCATGAACGTCTATCAATTTTGTCATGTAAGTGGCTGGCTTATAGAAACATGACACCCAGCATGAACGTCTATCACATTTTGTCATGTAAGTGGCTGGCTTATAGAAACATGACACCCAGCATGAACGTCTATCACATTTTGTCACGTAAGTGGCTGGCTTATAGAAACATGACACCCAGCATGAACGTCTATCACATTTTGTCATGTAAGTGGCTGGCTTATAGAAACATAATACCCAGCACGAATGCCTATCAAAGATACAGACCGTTATCAGTCGCCGTGGTGTAGTGGTTAACGTAACGGACTACCGAATGGAAGTTTGCGGGTTCGAATCCCCATCAGTACCTTCAAAAATCATTGTGGGATTTTTCTGACCAACACCGCATGTGTCTGTATCTCTCAGGCCTGGTTGACGCCAGGATATATTATGATAGTAAGCGTAGAGTACAATCTGTCACGCAGTCTCAGTCCTGGATGGAACTCCATGGCATCATGATTATCATCCTCATCGACATCATCATCATCATCGCGTAATAAAAACTGTTTCAGCTTCTGAGGCCATTAAAATTACGTACAAAATGGGACGAAAAAAAAAGGTGAGCACAAAGATAATATCTCCCTGAGTGCAATGATCCTATAAAAAAAGATACAGACTGTGCAATAAATAACATAGTGGAATGTGATCAGCGCGCCTAAGAACTTTAGTTTTCCATGCTCCACAAAAAATCTGATCATACGTAATGCACGTTTAGTTCAACTGAGTGTGGAGAATATCACTATAGAAAAGCGACCAATAATGTCTACAGTTTGGGCTGACTTGTGTAAATGTGCGCATATATTTTGTGTGTGTCTACAACAAAGTCAATCATCTTGAACTTTAATGACACCACATCTAATAGGTGTTATTCCTTTATAATGTTCACTCACTTTGTCATTATTTCTTTGTTGTTCTTGTCGTTCTTATTG
>JAPXFY010000013.1:68080434-68085434 GCA_030674185.1 Monoplex corrugatus
GTGCGTGTGTGTGTATGTGTGTGTGTGTGAGTGTGTGTGTGTGTCAATGTATGTGCGTATGTGTCAATGTATGTGCATATGCACACGCACTCGCCCGCGTGTGAGCTACACGTATGCATTTGTGCATGTGTGTCTGCATCCATCTATGTATGCATAATCTATGTAGTCCATAATTCTTTTTATAGATGTATGTATACATGTATAGTTAGATTTATGTAGTTACACGTTTCAATATTAACCAGGTGTACAGAATTTGAGAGCTGGTTGGTTCTTTTGAGAGAGCCTTGGACTGAAGACATGATATACCTAGAGTTCAATCCCAGGCCACCAACATTAACAACGCGATACCTTACAGCAACAAAGCTGTATCTCGATGGCTGCTATTTTGAAAAGTTCAGAGCTACACTCACTTGAAAAGTTTGGAAGCTCATAAAAAATCAGATTCTCAAGGAAAATATTCACAATTTGCTGAGAATGTAGAAAATCCTGTTTACACTTGTACCTCACAAAATGATTACCGCTTATAAAACGAAAATTGATTAAAAATAATTTTAAAATCGATAGTCCGTTGTTGCTTAACTTTTGTTTTAGAAAGAGGACAGAGGTTTTGAGCAACAACGGACTACTGTGAGATGCTCCAGTTTTGCATGAAAGGAGACTCCAAGAATACAGACGCAAATTTAAGCAACAACCCTATATTTATTCAATAGCCTATTGTACCATATTATAATGAACAAAATTGCATACCCATGAATTGTTGTTCAAACAAAAAATATTGTTTTGGATGTAAGATAATCAGGTGAAAAGCAAGTTGTAGATCTTCCAGGCAACACTGGTTTTCAGTTCTGCTATTCCTTCCCTGTTGGTACTGAAGTGTAGGGGGAAGAAGGCGGTATTTCACAATGATCCATTCTTCCACGTGAAAAGCCTGTAAGCTCGTTTTAATAGTATAACTTTGAAATTTGATAAACAACTTCTTTGGCACTTTGCTATCATGAATTTTATAGCAATATAATAATAATAATAATAAATAATTACAATATTTATATAGCGCAAAATCTTGATAAAATCAAATCTAAGCGCTGAAGCAGACACACACGCAGGCACGCACGCTCGCACACACACGCACGCACACATACAGACACACACACACACACACACACAACACACACACACACACCCACACACACGCATGGCTATAAATGGGGAGAAAGAATAAAAGCAATAAAAGCAAGAATAAAAGCAATGGAAAATTATAGAGAGCATAGCATACAATTATATATTATAACCATGTGATTCCCTCCGAGCGGAGACAGGCTGCAGAGGGGAGGGTTGAGTGAGGTTAGGATTTTATGCAGGAGAGAAAAGGTGAGTTTTGAGAGCGGACTTGAAGGAGACAAAAGTAGGTTGCTGACGGACTGAGAGAGGAAGTTTGTTCCAGGAGAGTGGACCAGAAACAGAGAAGGCTCGTGGACCATAGGTATTGAGCTTAGTGCGTGGAAAGCGAAGAGTCAGAGGATCAGAGGCAGAGCGGAGGGTACGTGAGGGAACATAGATCTCAAGTAGGCTTGACAGGTAATCGGGGGCTGCGTTATTGAGGCTTTTGTAGCACATGGTGTCTAGTTTGTACTGTATGCGCTTTGATACAGGGAGCCAGTGAAGTTGTGCCAGGAGAGGAGATATGTGGTCAGCTTTTTTCTTTTTGAGTACAAGGCGTGCAGCATTGTTTTGAATGCGCTGTAGGATGTGAATGGTGGAGGCAGGAAGACCAGACAGGAGTGAATTGCAATAGTCAATGCGAGACATTATGAAGGAGAGAACGAGTTTTGCAGTTGTTTCGACAGAGAGATACTTCCTGATCAGCTTTATACGATGGAGATGATAGTAGCAGGATCTGGCAGTTTGAGAAACAAAGTTGTTCATGGAGAGGGTAGAGTCAATGCAGACACCAAGGTTTTTAGCTGAATCAGAAATTGGGACTGATGTGTTACATAATGGGAGAGAAAGAGGAGGCAGCTGAGAAAGTTTCTGACGGGTGCCAATGAGGATAGCTTCTGTTTTGTCGTCATTAAGCTGAAGTCTATTGTGTGTCATCCAGTTCTTAATGTCCGAGTAACACTCAGTGGTGCGAGTCAACAGGCGCTGTATATTATCAGGTGAGTCACTGTCTTGAAGTTGGGTGTCATCAGCATAGAAGTGGTGTTTTATAGAATGGGAGTTGGTGATGGTGGACAGGGGGGAGGTGTAAAGAGTGAAAAGAACAGGGCCAAGGACAGATCCTTGTGGAACACCACAGGTCAGGTATGCAGGTTGAGAGTAAGTGCCATTGATGAGAACGGTTTGTTTTCTGTTTGATAGGTATGAAGTGAACCAAGACAGAGCAATGTCAGAGATGCCAAAAGTATGATGAAGTCTAGAAAGGAGAATACCATGATCAATGGTATCAAAGGCTGCAGACAGATCAAGGAGTGTGAGGAGAGAGACTTTGCCAGTATCAGTTGCAAGGAGGAGATTGTTGAGAATGTGTAGTAGGGCAGTTTCAGTGCTATGGCACTGGCGGTAGGCTGACTGGAAAGGATTGAGGAGATTGTTGGCAGACAGGTGAGAGTTCAGCTGGTTGAGGACGACTTTTTCAAGGAGTTTTGACAAGAAAGAGAGATTAGAGATAGGCCGGTAATTTTTCAGTTCATTTGGATCTAAATTGTGTTTCTTGAGGAGAGGGTGAACAATAACAGACTTGAAAGAATCTGGGACAGTTCCAGTTTGAAGAGAAGTGTTGATGATGTCAGTGATGAATGGGAGGAGAGTAGGGAGACAGTCGGCGTAGACAGAACCTGGAAGAGGATCCAGTTCGCAGGTTTTGAACGACATGGATCTGATTGTGTTGAGAATTTCTTCTTGTGAGACTGGGGTAAAAGTAGTAAGAGGTGTGCCAGAGAAGGAAGGGTCAGGTGGGCATGGTTGACAGGGTGTCCTGTCAAGCCTGTCACGAAGAGTTTGTATTTTGGTGGTGAAATAGTTGGAGAATACAGATGGGAGTTCTTCATTTGTATGTTTTGTTGGGAGAGGTAAATCTTTTCGTGTGCCAAGGAGATGATTCATGGTTGTAAAGAGTTCTTTTGAAGAAGAGGCATTCAGGATTTTGGTTTGGAAATAGCTTGTTTTTGCTGATGCAATGAGGGTGGATACTTTTGTTTTAGAGGCTTGGAAAAGTTGCCTGTGTACAGTGAGTTTGGATTTGCGCCAGCGGCGCTCTGCTCTGCGGCGGGCACGTTTTGCACAGGCGATCTCATGAGTGAGCCAGGGGGTAGGGGGGCGGTCAGGTAAAAGACGGGTTGTGGCTGGAGCATGAGTGTCCAGAAGATGGTGGAGAGTAGTATAGAATTCATCGGCAAGGTTATGTGACTTTTCAGAAAGGAGACGGGAGGCATCAGATGAAAATGTGGAGAGGTCGATAGATTTGAGATTGCGTCGAGTCACTGTGCGCATGGTACGGGAAGGAGGAGAAATGTCGAGAGAACAGAGAATTGCAGAGTGGTCAGATGGAAGGGCTGAAGTTAGACGGGTAGAAAGAACTAAGCAGTTGTCAGTAGCGGAATTGTGATGATCACGAGAAATGATCCAGTCAAGAATGTGACCTTTTTGATGGGTTGGTTCAGAAATGTGTTGAGTCATATTATGATTGGACAGAGAGTTGATGATATGTCTTGTGTCATAACGGTGAGTGTTGTCATAGTGGACATTGATATCACCTAGAATGATGAGATTTCCAGGTAAGAGGCAGTAGTGGTCAAGCAATTGGTCAAAGTCAGAGAGAAACATGGATGTGGTGAGTTTGTTGGCAGAGCTAGGTGGGGGTCGATAGACACAGGAGAAGGTGATGGGGTGAGGGGTGGATTGGAAGGATACTTCAACGTGCTCGAAAGAAGGATGGGAGAAAGGCAGAGACTGCGAGAAAGATAGGCGGGAATGGAGTGAGTCGTTGTAGAGGATGGCGATACCGCCACCTCGGGATGAGCGATGGAAAGAAGCAAGCCTGTAACCACTCGGAGTGAGGCTAGCAAGTATAGGTTCGTGACCAAGGGGGTTAAGCCATGTCTCCGTGATAAAAGCAATGTCAACATGCTCATCTGCGACAAAGTCAGCAATAACATCGGCTTTGTCACCAGTGCATGCCGACTGAGCATTAAAAAGGCATAGTTTCAGCCTATCACAGTCATATGGTGGCGGCTGAGGTGGCGACGAAGGCGGCACCAATGGGACAGAAGGCGAGAGAGGCAACGGCGGGACAGAAGGCGAAGGCGGCACCATCAGGACAGAAGGCGAAGGCGAAGACGGCAGAGGAGGAGACAAAGCTTGCAGCAGCGAGGTCAAGGGCAGGGGCAGTGGAGGAGAAGAAGAAGCAGGAGACGAAAAGTGGCGTCGGGCAGGAGGCAGGTTGTGCCAAAGACGGTGGAGACGTCCACCACGACAGGATCGCGCAGTGCGGGGCTTGCTACACAGCCCCAATGTACGTATGCGCTGGTAGACGCCTCCACCGAGGTAGCATTTGCTGTGTTTAAAAAGTGTCAGTCCAATTTGTTTTATAAAAGACGGGTCCATAATTGCGAGCCAGGCAGGAGAGGAAGACACTTGCAGGTTGGTGTGTGGGTTGGTCAGTTCACAACACTAAAATCCAGAGAACGCAGAACACAAAGGTTTGGAAGCTGTAGCGTTGGGCGAACACAGTAGGCTAAGGTGTAAACACAATTCACAGATAAAATGTCCGACTTGAGCGGCTGAATTAAAATGATGAAAAGTAGGTATAAAAACTTTAAAATCGGATTATCTGGTAAAATATTCAAAATTTTAAAAAATATTTACATCACCGTGTGTCCGGATTTCAAAGCAACAAACATACAAAATTCAATGCATAAAACCAAATAGAACCACGATAAAATCACTGTAAAACACCACACACACTTTTTGCTGCCTGCTGGCGCGACATCTACTCACCCAAA
>JAPXFY010000013.1:68087934-68095434 GCA_030674185.1 Monoplex corrugatus
ACAACACGACGACGACGACGACGACGACGACGACGACGACGACCGACAGACGACGACGACACGAGACGACGAACACGACGACAGACGACGACAACAACACGACACACACAACAACGAACAACACAACGACAACAACACAACAACGACAACGACAAAACCACCACCAAAACAAGTGTGACTGCCCGCATTCAAGCAAACAGGAAACAGAAAAAAAAAAAAAACAGCAAAAAGAATAAGAACGCATATTTAATACAACAAAACAAGACAGGCGCAAATTTTCGGCCAACAGGCCTTTGTCAAACGTAAGATCACAAACAAACAAACAAACAAACACCAGATACAACAATAAAACCCCACCAAACAAAGCAAGAAAATTACCCCATGATTATGCATTTCACCATATATTTTGTTTTCTTTACAACCTCAGTTCTATACAGAGCACATTTGGCTACACAATCTTGTCGTAAATCTTGCACTCTCTCGTTTTTCTGTTTGAAGGGAAATTTGTGGCTGTCCACCACCTGGTGAAAAAAATCTGACAAATCGCTCTGGATAAAGATTCAATTCAATTATGCATTTTCTTCATCTGCAGATTAGCCTCCAGACTACAAAGAGAAGAAGCACACAAAATTAGACCATCGTTTTTCTTATCCTTTCAACGCCTTTCAGACTTGGGGGGAAAAAAACATGAAAATCTCGACCAGCAATCTGAATTAAGCTGGCTGCTTGGACAGGTCTGGAGACCAGGATTTCAGTTCTGGATCCAATTCCTCCTTTGGGAAGGTCTGTCAAGCATCAATCTTTGATTGGAAGATTAAAGGGGACGAAACCGCCAACGCTTCACACAGACTGAGTTATGGGACTTGGGCCACCTGGGACCAGGCGTAAACGTTGATTGGCTGAAAACACAGGCGGAGAATTTGAAGGACTTAGATCTGGCAAGCTCAGTTCACTCAGGCACATCTTTCAATGTCGTCCTTGTGATGGTGGTGGTTGGGGTGGGGTGGGGGTGGGGGATGACCAGGGACCTGGCTGACTTTCCGGGCTGATGGGGGAGATTTGGCTGGAGGTGACAGTTATTTGGTGGACACGTTATTGTTCTGTGCTCCCGTTCCGGAAGACCAACGTGGACACAATCAGTCTGTGATTATTATATCTCCGACAGACTGTGGCGTGAAGATCTGATTTAGCTCTGATGATTTTGTGCCTTAAGAATAGGACGAAAGGAATCAGTCCGCATGGTGATTTGATTTAGCTGTAATGATTTATGTCCATGCCAAATAAATCTGACACATTGTAATCATTATGAGAAGTGATATGATTAATCCTTTGACCTCATCACCCTATCTGTTCCTGTTATTGCTGTTTAAAGCCCAGCCTACTGCATGGAGCCATATCAGGGCTAAAATTGTTTCAAAACGCACAGGACTTCAGCAGGAAAAACAAAGAGAATAGAAAATTCAGTACACATATCAATGCATTCTCGCACATAATCCAAGGACACGCCCCTGGCGTTGACCACTCCGTCAATTTTATCGCACAGGGGATTAAAAAAAACACCTGAATACAAATTCAAGCATACCTAAGGACACCAAAACACACACATATATATAAACGGGCATAAATCACCTAAAATTGTTTCCGCATATCCCACCTCCCTAGAGCCAAAAATGCAATTAATACATGTACCCAATTATCAATCCTAAGAAAAAGTACCCTAATGCTTTATGGAAAACATACAGGCGAATGGACCAGCAAGGCAGGAAATGATAGGAAGAAAGCAAAGGAACAAGGCAGAAACAAAGAGTGACAGAAAGAGAAAATTTCTCGCAAAAACATTTCAGAAGGTGGGGATACTAATTCTACTGAAAGAGCCCCCGGCATCCTCACAGAAGCATCACCCTACCTGCAAGTTTTCTGCATTATCAATCATTATAGCAAACCAAAAATATTATGCTTTCACTCAATCACATCATCGGCAGGAAGCTGGTACATAGGCAAAGGAATAAATGGGTTAAGTTTTGCAGATGGTTTACAAGATGAAGGATGTAGAGGGTTAAAATATGAATAAACAGGTGGATAAAATTCCGCATGTGCTGGAACAGTAATGGTGAGAGATTAGCGTATTTGAGGGAATCTGAATTAACGTAGACCTAAAATATGGAGTCAGTCTTCAGAGACAAACTTAACTATTTTATGACTGTGATTTGAAGATGTAGCCTGCAATAGTAACAGACCTACTCTTTTAAAACTGCGACTAACACCCAGGAAGGTTAATCAAAATCAAACTTGACGTCATCATTGATTCATCAAATGTCAGGGTTATCTTCCTTTCCTCTTTTCAACCCCTTTTTCGTTTTTTTTTTTACACATTTTTTCTCTCGCCACGTCTTTAAGAATAATATATACGACATGTATATGCAAATATGTTTAAACTTTTCACATACAATTAAAATATTGCATTCGTCTCTCTCTCTGTTCTTGTCTTTCTGTCTCTCTGTCACTGTCTCTCTCCTTCCTTGAGGACTTTCAAATTATCAAGAGTTTCAAACTCTCTCTCTCTCTCTCTCTCTCTCTCACATACACACACACACAGACACAGACACAGACACAGACACAGACACACACACACACACACACACACACACACACACACACACACACACACACACATGCGTTTATATATATATATATATATATATATATATATATATATTATGTATATGTATGTGTGTGTGTGTGTGTGTCTGTGTGTGTCTGTGTCTGTGTGTGTATGTGTATGTGCACGTGCGCGTGTGTGTGTGTTGCTGTTTTTGTGTGTGCATGTATGTGTGTTTGAGTGTGTGTGTGTGCATCTATCTATCCATCCATCCATATATATATATATATATATATATATATATGTGTGTGTGTGTGTGTGTGTGTGTGTGTGTGTTTTATGCACGTGTGAGTTGCTAGTTTAGTTTTGACATGAACGAATTTTATAGCCCTGCAGTGACCCTTATGGCTGGCTACACTTAGAACAACATGATGAATTGATGTCGTTTTTTTTCCATATCTCTTAACGCTGCTCTCTTGGCGATGACTCTTCATTCCACTCATTTCATTTTACGCTTTCTTTCATATGTGTTATCATTCTCTTTACATCTGCATTCATCTTGTTCCGATCTTTCTCTTCCGTTAATTTTTACTTTTAACTCTTTGACTCCCGCACCCTATCCACCAATTGCAAAAAATTTAAATCTTTGACTCCCTCACCTTATCCACCAGTTTTCTGCAGGAAGCTGCTGGACAGGGTGAGGGACTTAAAGGGTTAAGGTTTTGCTTTGTTAGCATGGTTGACAACGTAGAGTGCTGGTGGATAGGGTGCAGGAGTTAAAGGGTTAAAACACTAATGTGCAATTAAGACTTGATGTTGCACAGTTAAAAATCACATTACTTTCGCAGTGTAAATTCGAATAATAGAAATAATGTTGCGAAATGGACATCAAGCCACTTTCCTACTCCATGTTTGGTTTAACTTTTGCATGTGTGAATTTAATTATTTTCCGCTTGTCTTGTCTTAAACTACACTCAGTCTCATGCTTTAAGATAAATCTGCTCCGCACTGCATCAGTCTGTTCTCTTGATTTAACGGCCAGTCCCAAAGTGCACCAGAGCGAGGTTGAACGGAAGTGTAATGGGATTGTGGGATAGGGTGATGGAAAAGCGAATTACTGCAAGGAACAACTTGCAATCGTCTGCTCGTTTGTCTGAACTTTTCTCTGCATTTTCCTCTTGGTCTGCTTCGACGAAAAGGATGGTTAGATTTGTTGTAAATTCAATTTTCAGAGACAAGAGTGTGTTATGTTCCTTTGTTGTGTGGAGTAGATGGATGGTAAATAGGTCTGTGAATGATGCACCCCATAGTGTCTAATGTGCCTAATGCTACGTCAGGATGGAAAGGGCTTATTAGTTCAATCCGATATAACAAATTGTCTGACTTTACTTCTGTTTTACGCGCGTTTGAACATTCAGCTTCCAGCAAGACAGTTTGTTCAGGCAGGCAGGCAGGAAGGCCGACAGATAAACAGACAGACAAACAGACAGACAGACAAATAGACAGACAGAGCAGTTGGACAGACACATACATACAGACAGAGCAGGTAAACAGACGGACAGACATACACACGCACACACACACACATCACACACACACACACACACACGGACACACACACACACACATACACACACACACACACACACACACACACACACACACACACACACACACACACATACACAGACAAGCGCGAGCACATACGCGGGAGCCTTTCGTAGATAAGAAACAATTTTACTTTCCACACTCCTTCTGTTACAAAAAAAGGAGATTTAAAAAACAAAATGCTTCCCGAACTGTCCCTGGTTACATCAGCTGCCCTCATGCCCTGAAGCGATTTAGTTGATACCATCTTGGTACAAGTCAGAGACATCTAGCGAGAGATCAGTAACCCAATCTGCAAACGCATCGTCCATGCAAGTCTCACCTGGGCCCATAACAGAGACAATGCTGCAAACGACCGGGCATCACACAACCACAAATGCTCTATGCTGTCTATGTCTCATTGCTGCAACTTGTGGCCCATGACTTGATATGCACAGGTTTGCAGTTTCCAGTAAATTCGAATAAACATAATTGATATACAAACGTTTTGCCAGCCTTTCAAAAACAAAACAAAACAAAACAACAACAAAAAACAAAACAAAACAAAACAAAAACAAAAACAAAAAAACACACTAAAAACAAAACAAAACAAAGAAAAAACAAATCCAATGGCCAAATAATTACAATTCGCTACAATTTATGTTCAGTGTTACATTTAGCTAGTTTCTTGTTTAAATAGTTAGTTGTGGTGAGTTACCTTGTTTATTAACTTTTCCTTCCATTCTTCCATTTGTCTTTTCCTTCCTTCTTTCTAAGGACTGACTATATGAAAGCATCACCATTTGCATTCTGCATTCTACATCCCTATCCCAACTCTCTCTATCTTTTCATTCCTTATTTTTGTATCTAAAATCACTTAAATGAATTGACATCAAATGAATGACCACCACACACACACACACATACACACACACGCACAGAGAGAGAGAGAGAGAGAGAGAGAGAGAGAGAGAGAGAGACAGACAGAGAGAGAGACAGAGAGAGACAGAGACAGAGAAACTGAAACTGAAACTGAAACTGTTTATTGTCATTACCCGAAAAGGTCTTTTGACAAGGGGGATAACAATTTTCCAGTAGTGCGACACATAATCCACTCTTTGTATGTGCGCAAATTCTTCACACATAATCAAAAAAAAATATCGAACATCCATTCCTTGAACAGTCGAACATATTCAAATCATATATAATGAACAATCATCCATTTTACCACTACTACATAATGCAAAGAAAACAACAACAAAAAATATCAAAACAGTGTTCCCACATTCAGGCCAATAATTTGTCTAGGTTTAGACAAACCAAAATCTTTTTCACACACCCACACCCACTCACACGCATCCATATACGCTCACACGCGGGCGCGCGCTCGTGCACACACACATCAAAACTGAGAGAGACAGAGAGAGACAGAGACAGAGACAGATGACAGAGATAGAAGCAGAGGCAGAGACAGAGATATAGGAGAGAGAGAGAGAGAGAGAGAGAGAGAGAGACAGAGACAGAGAGACAGAGACAGAGACAGAGACAGACAGACAGACAGATGGACAGAGAGAGAGAGAGAGAGAGAGACAGAGACAGATGACAGAGAGAGATAGAAGCAGAGGCAGAGACAAAGAGACATAGAGAGAGAGAGAGAGAGAGAGAGAGAGAGAGAGACAGAGAGAGAGACAGAGACAGAGAGACAGAGACAGAGACAGAGAGACAGATGGATAGACAGACGGACAGAGAGAGAGAGAGAGAGAGAGAGAGACAGACAGACAGACAGAGACAGAGACAGAGAAAAAGGGCTCTGGACTGCTGCACATACCCCATATTTTTTACTTTACTATCATTGAGAATATTGCACACTTGAGGATTGACATTTGCGTTGATTAAAGAAGACAATGATCACTGATTAAGTGACAGTTCTCTGTATCTCTTGTCTCTGTGCAAGGTGGTACCCAGTGTCCTCTGTCTTGAAGATGCACTTGTCGTCCATGGATCACTAGCTGTGAGAGTAATTGCATTGGTTTGGTGTGTGAAGGTGACAGGATAGGCTCTCCATTCCCTCCACGTTATATGACAGCCTAGTACTGATGGAAACAAGTGTTGGTAAACAACAAAGTCGTGCACTGGTTTAACTGAATTAAAGTTCGTTCACTTTTGCAACGTGAAGCTTTAAAGTTCAAAATGAGCTAATCGTTTCATGCATTTGGGGGTTAGGGTTGGAGCTGGGGAAAGAAACATTCAGATGCAGAGACACGGACACACATATGCATGATCTCTCTGTCTGTGTTTCTGTCTGTCTGTCAGTCTGTCTGTCTGTCTCCCTCTCTCTTTGATCCCCTGTACTTCTCATACACGCCATCTGCGTGTCGAAGCCCATAAAGTACATATATCTAACTTATAGAAAATGACGCAGTCACATTCAGGACAAATAGGTGAAGTTGTCTGTTCTTGAAACACTGTTGTCCTGTTTGCTATAAAAGAATGAAAGCCTGAATTATAAGAACTTAAAACAGTAAAATTCAAAAATTGTCTCTATTGATTTTCTGAAAAGTGCGAAGGATAGAATAAAGGCTTTGAGTATGAATCCCTGGCATGGCCAGATGTCCATCTGACAAATGTATTATCTCCACATAGAACATAACGGCGTATACTGAGACCTGTACTGCATTATCGTGTTCAAAAAACCTCATTCACATGCTTGTTTAGCTTCTACGTAGCCTACATGTTGTCTTATCAAGTGACTCAGCTATGAAAAAAAACAAACCTATTACGTGAAATATACAATGGCAAACAGAAAAAGAAATTAGCCTCTAGGCTAAATGACTGATAAGATGTATTAGATAAGATAGCTACCATACAACAGAAAGAAGACAGCCAGCCAGCCAACCAACCATCACAATGACAGACAGACAGACAGACAGACAGACACACAAACAGACAATTAGCCAGCCAGCCAGCAAACCAGACAGACAGAACAGAGAAGAACACAAAGCACAGACACGAGAATTACTTTTACACCCCACTATGGGTTCGTGACACAAAGACCCCACCATAAACAAGAGCGATTTCCGATGCAAGCGGCAATTGTCGTCTGCAGGCTTGCATGCTAAGGGCCAGTACTCTCTGCCAAAACACGTCAGCCTGAGCTGATTTCCGACATGATAGATCCTCGTTTTGGGCTTTGTGCCTAACTCAGACGATAAGAAGGGAGTGAGTGAATAGTTAATGTTTAGCTATGCTTTTTTTTTTGGTTGGGCATTACCCACCATCTTGTACTATCACTCTCTGCTTCCTCTGTCATGTAC
>JAPXFY010000013.1:68100434-68102934 GCA_030674185.1 Monoplex corrugatus
GTTAAACCCCATGTAACATACAAACTGAGGTGAAAATGACCTGCACTGTCCTTTCTCTCTGTTTTTCTTGTCTGTCTGCCTGCTGGTCAGTCTGTCTGTTCGTCTGTCTGTCTGTCTGTCTGTCTGATACTTCAGTGCCAGGTCTTTCAGTGACCTTCAGTGATGTCTGCTCAAACTTGATAGTATACAGAACACTGCCTGTTATACCCCCTGCTGACGACAATGATTGATTTGTCTTTGAGCCAGACTAAGTCAGCATCCTTTATGGCGTTGAGACCACACGCATACACACACACACACGCACACACACACACACACACACACACACACAACACACAGACACACAAACACACAGACTCACAGACACACAGATGCACACACTCGTGGGAGAGAGAGAGAGATACACACAGAGACATACGCAGGCACACAACAGATACACACCTGTGCACGCGTGCACACACGGAGAGAAAGAGAGAGACACACACAGATACACACACAGGCACACAATACACACACATAATCATGCAAATCACACGGACAGACACAGACACATTCTCAGACACAACACACACAGACACACAGACACAGACAAAAACACACACACAACACACAGACACACACACACACACACCACACACACACACACACATTCGTTAAAAGCACATATGTGAATAGATGTTAAAGAAATAACGAACGAACGAACACACACACACATACACACACACACAACACACACACACACACACACACACACACACACACACACACAACTCACACACAACACACACACACACACACACTTACACACACACACAACACACAAACACACACTCACACCCACACAAACACACACACACACGCACACACACACACACACACACACACACACCACACACACACACGCACGCAGTCACACACTCACACGCCACACATACACATACAACACACACACACAGACAGACACACACACACACACACACACAAACAACACACACACACACTCACACACACACAAACGCACACCTCAAAGCTCTTCTATCCGCCCTCATTGACATTGAAAACTTTGGACTATTTCACTTTTACCAGTACCATGATCATGAAGACAGGGAGGATCCGGTACATCGTCACAGAGGCGGGATACAGAGAAACCGGTATCTGAGACAATTGTTTCTCTTCTATGTTATGATGATCACTACATACAGGTGTAGTAGTCAGGCTGTCAAACTTCAGGCTTCCATTCGGAAGGTCCTGGGTTCGTCGTTGGTCAAAATATTTTTGCTACTGTTTTTTTTGTTTTGTTTAAAGCCCAGCCGACTGCGTAGAGCCATATCAGGGCTCTAACCATTTCAAAACATACACAATACTTTAACAGGAAATAAAAAAAGGAAAAGAAAAATTAAGTACATATATCAAAGCATTCACGCACATAATCTAAAGAGGCTGACCACTCTGTCCAATTTATCACATAAGGGATGTAAAAATATGAAAAACAACCTGAATATAGATTTAAACGTATCTAGGGACACTAAAACATATTCAACAACGGGCGCAAATTACCTAAACTCACTTCTGCATATCTCATTTCCCTAGAGAAAAAAAAAAACCCAACAAAAAACAAAAAACAAACCAAAAAACCCCCCCAATCCCCCCCCCAACAAACAAACAAAAACAAAAACAAAAAACAAACAAAAAACAACAACAAACAAACAAACAAAAAAGAAAGAAAGAAACAAACAAAAACTAAACGAAACAAAAAAACAACAACAACAACAACAAGAAACCCCAATTAACACATGTAGCTAGTTATCAATCCTAAAAGGAAGTACGTAAGACTTTATCGAACACATACAAGTTGAACGGACCAGAAAGACAGAAGATGATAGGAACAAATGACAGAAAACAAAGGCAGAAAAAAGAGAGTAACAGAAAAGAGGAAATTTCTAGCACAGGATTTCCAGAAGGCGGGGATACTGTTTATACTGAAAGAGCCTCCCACAGGAGGAGATCAGAACATTAGAGCAACAACATCAATGATGTGTTTGTTAAAGTAAATAAGACTCAGAAAAATGAAAACGAAAAAGGACCATGAAAAAATGATGGTGGATAATGAGGGGAAAAAAAAGAAAAAAGAAAACAAAAAGGAAAAAAAATTAAGGGAGAGTAAAACGATAGAAACAAAATGGGGACAAAAATTGAAACGTTAGAGAAGCAGAAAAAGAAATATAAGCAAGAAGAGTACACCAAAAACAAACAAACAAACAAACAAACAAACAAACAAACAAACAAACAAACAAACAAACAAACAAACGACACATTCTCCCCACATGCACACATGAATTCCCACCACGCACACACGCACACTTCCTAAAGGGAGACAATCCACGAGCAACTACCACCATTCACAACATCTTGCAGCGTAAAGCCAAGAACTGCAACTCTGTCCGCTCTATCTCATCAGCCCGAGCTTTTCATTCTTGAGGAGACATCACCGCTTCCTCCG
>JAPXFY010000013.1:68115434-68117934 GCA_030674185.1 Monoplex corrugatus
AACATTATTTTCTCCTTTGTTTTGTATCACTCGACAGCTTTTTTTTTATAGACGTTTCCTAATCTCATTCATTTTCCCCTTCTTTTGATATCTCTCGAAACACTTCGACTACATTCTCCCATCATGTTTTAACCACGTTTTCTTCTTTCCATAACTGCTTAGAAACTAAGGAACATGCAAATAACGAAGAAGCATTAAAATTGTGATGTTGTATCTCTCATGATATTATTTAAATAATTAAAGTTGCACAACTATAAATCAAATAGCTTTCCTCATGTACGAGTGTTTGGTCCTTGTTTTTTCCTTTTTCATGCGTGAGTTTATAAATTTTGTGCTTGTCTTGTTTCGAATGACTCTCAGTTCCATGCTTTAAGACAAATCTGCTCTACACTGCATCAGTCTGTTCACTTGATTTAATGTCCGGTCCTAAAGCGCATGCGGGCGAGGTTGAACGGAAGTGTAATGGGATTGTGGGATGGGCGTTGGAAACACGAATTGCTGAAAAGGACAATCTGGGATCGTCTGCTCGTTTCTCGAAACTTTTCTCTGCATTTTTTTTTACTTGATCCCGCTTTGACGAAGAGGAGAGTTAAATTTGTTGTGAATTCAATTTCTTTCTGTCGAGACAAGGCGTTCCATCTTTCTTTGTTGTGTTGTGAAGACGGATGTTAACTGGGTGCATGACTAATGCACCCACGGGTGTGCTAGGTGTCTGGGGCTACCACCAGAATAAAGGAGAATGCTTGATCAAATATGTAACACTACCATTTTACTTCTAACATGGTAATTCGTCGAACATTTGTTTTTTCCTCAGGAATCCATTCTCTCTCTCTCTCTCTCTCTCTCTCTCTCTCTCTCTCTCTTCTCCCCCCTCTCTCTCTTTCTCCCACCCTCTCTCTCCCTCTTTATTTCTCTGTTTCTGTTTCTCTCTCTCTCTCTCTTCTCTCTCTCTCCATCTCTCTCCCTCGGTACACTGGGTAATATGTGTGTGTGGTGTTTGTGTGTGCGTGCGTGTGTGTGTGCGCGCACAAGTGTGTATGTATGCGTGCGCGCGCGCGGTGTGTGTGTACGTGTATTTGAGTGTGTGTGTGTGTGTCTGGCGTGGTGTGTGTGTGTGTGTGTGTGTCTGGGGTGTGGTGTGTGCGTGTGTGTACGTGTGTATGGGAATGGAAGGCCTAGGCAAAAGCAAAATGTTCGCGACGAAATAATAAAATGTAATAACAAATATGTTGTTATATATTATTTAAGTTGTCCCTTTTACCCTGAGAGTACACCATCTGGTTTACACACCCCTGGGTGCACTAGGTTCATGGACCATTTACCATCCGTATTCACTACACAATGAGAGAGCGAGAGAGAGAGAGAGAGAGAGAAGGGGGGGAGACAGAGACAGAGAGAGACAGAGACAGAGAGACAGAGGCAGAGACAGAGAGACAGAGACAGAGGCAGAGACAGAGAGACAGAGGCAGAGACAGAGACAGAGACAGAGAGACAGAGAGAGACAGAGACATAGAGAGACAGAGACATAGAGAGACAGAGACAGAGACAGAGAGACAGAGACATAGAGAGACAGAGCAGAGACAGAGAGACAGAGACAGAGAGACAGAGACAGAGACAGAGACAGAGAGACAGAGACAGAGACAGAGACAGAGAGACAGAGAGAAGAACAAGAGACAGAGAGACAGAGAGACAGAGGCAGAGACAGAGAAGAGAGAGACAGAGAGGACAGAGACAGTGAGATCTGGAGATAAATCCAGACACACCTTAGCCTGTGAATGTATGTATGTGTGTGTATGTTTGTGTGCGCTTGTGTGTGTGCGCTTGTGTGTGCGCGCTTGTGTGTATGTGTTTGTGTGTGTGCTTGTGTGTGTGTGTGTGTGTGGTGGTGTGCTGTGTGTGTGTGTGTGTGTGTGTGTGTGTGTGTGTGTGTGTGTGTGTGTGTGTGTGTATGACTGTTTCTATGCGAGTGTAAGTCTTAATAGAAGCGAAAGATAACGAGAGAGTGACAGAGAGGGAGAAAAGTGAGAGAGAGAGAGAAAAGAAAAAAGGAGAGAGAGAGACAGAAAGACAGAGAGAGAGAGAGACAGAGAGAGTGAGACAGAGAGAAAGGCAGAGAGAGTGAGAGAGGGAGAGAGAGAGAGAGAGAGGGGGAGGGACAGCGAGAGAGAGAGAGAGAGAGGGAGAGAGGAGGGAGGAAGACGAAAACAATCCTATAATTTCAGACAAAAAGGGAGAATAAACATAAAACTGGTGGACAAATCCTTACCGACATATCTATTGCTTAGGAAGCATAATCCCCTGGCTCGCAGTTTTTCTCTCAAACACGTGAACTGATGATATCAGGTACAAACAAACTAATAAGGATTACACAACGAAATGGGATACCCTCATCTTGAAAGCTGACACGAGAACCCATGAGCGCCATGACACAGCACTTGGGGGGGGGGGGGGGGGGGGGGGACGAAGGAGGAAAGAGTGAGGAGAGCAGACAAAGACAAAA
>JAPXFY010000013.1:68122934-68130434 GCA_030674185.1 Monoplex corrugatus
TATTTATATTCTTTACCTTTCATCTGTATACGCTTAACAAAAGCCAGTTGGTCGAAAATGGAGCCTGTTTTGTCTTGTCTTGGCTCTGTCAAATACGCATTCTGCGACTGTTTGTTTTCATCTGTTTCTGATTCCTGTTTTCCTGAACGCTGGTAGTCACTTTCAAGATTCAAGATTCAAGATCACTTTAATGTCTCTTTAGAGAAATTCAGTACATGTTCAGCGTAAAATTCTGCAATAGACAAACAATTACATAACTCCCGCTCTCTCACACTCCTTTAGTCACTCACACTCCAATCTTGTTCAGATACTCAACTGACCTATTTACAAAAGACATTCTTGCTCTGTTGGTGGAACATTTCAGAGTTCTGTACCTTTTTGATGATGGCAAGAGCTCATAATGCTTAGCTAGCACGTGAGTAGATTCACCTAAGATCATTCTCGCCTTGCTCACAATACGACACTCATATAGTTCATTAATGCTCCTCTGTTGTACTCCCACTACTTTGCCACTCACCTTCACCACCCTGTCCAACACTCTCTTATTCTTCACACTCAGACCAGCAAACCAGCACAAAAATCCAAAAGTTAAGACAGATTCAATAAAACAACGATAGAAATTACCAAGAATGGACTCATTCATACGCAGAGACCTAAGTTTTTGAAGACAGAAAAGGCGTGACTGACATTTTTTGTGTATTATTTGCGTGTTTGTATCACGTCGTAACCTCCGTCGTACACCCCCTCGGTGGCCAGGCCGTCTGCGTTTCTTCCTGCAGCTGTCACTGTCGGTGTAGATGTGTTTGTTGTTACGTCTTTGGTACGCTGGTAGTCACTTTGGTGTAGATGTGTTTGTTGTTACGTCTTTGGTACGCTGGTAGTCACTTTGGTGTAGATGTGTTTGTTGTTACGTCTTTGGTACGCTGGTAGTCACTTTGGTGTAGATGTGTTTGTTGTTACGTCTTTGGTACGCTGGTAGTCACTTTGGTGTAGATGTGTTTGTTGTTACGTCTTTGGTACGCTGGTAGTCACTTTGATGTAGATGCGTTTGTTGTTACGTCTTTGGTACGCTGGTAGTCACTTTGATGTAGATGCGTTTGTTGTTACGTCTTTGGTGCTCTGAAATTTGCAAGGGCGATGACTCACACGTCTGGGACAACGTCCAGCAGTGTTATGAGACCATCCAGTCTCCCGCTGTTGTTGTTTCTGATTCACTGCCAGATCGTCCTAACACTCTAGTCCCAGCAGAATCACTGAATGTCTCTTCCTAACTGGATGATATAATACATGACCACTTCCACAGAATGTCTCCTGGGGGTTTCACAGGGTTGGGAACGCATTCTGTTATTCATATTCTTGACTAGAATTGCGCATGTAAGTGAGTTTGTTATTCCAGCAGGGTAAAATGTGTACACCATCACGAGATGAACTTACGGATATAACCGAACTTAAAAGATCGAGTCTCTTCTGTTTTTTTGTGCGTGGTCTGAATCAAGCTTAATACAATAAAAACTACAATTATTTTACAATCCAACTCTAAAAATACTGCTGTGAAATTTGATTATATCATTGTCAGCATAATATCGTATGTTGTCTAACTTGCGATTCACTAAACGTTCTTTTTCCTCTTTTTCTTCTTCTTCTTCTTCTTCTACTTCTTCTACTTGTTCTACTTGTTCTATTTCTATTACTTCTTCTACTTCTTTTTCTTTTACATCTTCGACTTCTTCCTCTTCTGTTTCTTTTTCTTCTATTTCTTCTACCCATAACCCTTCTATTTCTACTTTTTCTACTTTCTCTTCTTCTTTTACTTCTTCTACTTCTTCTTCTACTTCTTCCTATTCCTTCTCCTTTATTTGTTCTTTCTTCTCGTTCTTTCATCTTTTTTTTTCTTCTTCTTTTTCTTTCTTCTTCTTCTTTCTTCTACTTCTCTCTTATTCTTCCTCTTTTTCTTCTTTTTCTTCTTCTTCCACTTCTTCTTCTTCTTCGTTCTTTTTAACCCACTTAAAAATAAACAATCACTACGAATAAAGTTTGCCCATTTCTTGTTCTTCTGAAAACAGCAATGGTTTCCTATTTCTTAGATGAAATATTTCGGTTTCTTTTTATTTACTTTGCATCTGTCCACCGTCTACACAACAACGTGTGACAAAGTACTCAAGAAAAAAATGAGCGAGTCGATTATCAATTATGTGTTTACCACGTCTGCAATTTCATCTATGGAGAGTGAAATCCGAAATAAAAATGTAAATGATTATCATCGTTGTCTTTCTTCGTTTTCACACTCTTCTGGAGCGGAGAAAAACCATAAAAAAATTCAGCCAGCGATCTGTTTTTAAGTTAGTTCCCTTGACAATACAGAGAATAGACTTTATATATTCTGGTTCCGATACCTCCTTTGGGACAGACTGTCAAGCATCAATCTTTGATTGGAAGATTAAAGGGGACGAAACTGCTGAGACGCCACACAGACTGAGTTATGGGACTTGGCCCAGCAATTGTTGATTGGCTGAAAACAAAGGTGGAGAATTTGAAAGACTCAGGTCTGGCAAGCTCAATTCACTCAGGCACATCTTTCAATGTCGTTCTTGTGGTGGTGGTGGAGGGGGTAGGGGTGAGGATGGTAGGGGTAGGGGTGGGGGGGGGGGTGACCAGGGACCTGGCTCACTTTCCTGGCTGATGGGGAGATTTTGGCTGACGGTGACAATTATAAGGTGGATGCGTTTTCACTGTGTGCTTTCGTGTCTGAAGACCAGCATAGATAAAAATAGTCTATTCCATGATGTGCTTCTGCAATAATTAATGCTTTGTGCTCTAATTATTAATTTAAAAAGAACTGATGTAAATAAAACCAGTTGGTGCCAGGAATGACGATCATTAACATAATTTCGGCAAACGATGATAGAAATTTGTCTGTGTGATGATCGGGAAACCAGAAAAAACACGAAAATAAATTCAAGAACGAGTGTTTAATACAACCAGACAAGACAGGCGCAGATTTTCGGCCAACTGGCCTTTGTCGAGCGTAAATGTAAGATCACATTCGAACACCAACACGAAATAAGAAGAATACGAAGCGCAGGAAGTGATCCAGTCTTTTCTCTCATGGACGAAGCAGCAGGGAAGTGATCCATCCTTTTCTCTCATGGACGAAGCAGCAGGGAAGTGATCCAGTCCTTTTCTCTCACTGGACGAAGCGGCAGGGAAGTTTTAGTCTTGTTCTCCTAATTTTTGTATTTGATGTTTGTTCATTTGTGATCTTAGTTTATGCTTGACAAAGGCCAGTTGGCCTAAAACTTGCGCCAGTTTTGTCCAGTTGTATTAAAGACATGTTCTAATTCGATTTACGTGTTTTTTTTTGGTGGTTTCTATTTGTTTGAACACGGGCGGTCGCACTTTTGTACTTTTATAAGTGTGATTATCAGATTTATTTTTCCACCCTCTGCACTGCTCTTGTTTCACTATCCCCAGCCGCTCGTTTTTGACTGTCTGACATACCTCCAAACTCACGAAAACTGAGATTACCTTGAGAACAAGACGTCTGGGACAGTTTTCACAATGTATGATGATGAGAATGAGAATGATAATGGTGACGTGATTGAATTTCTATTCAGTATCAAGACTGGCTTTGATTACGTCTGCTGGCGTCAACCAGGCCCGAGAGCTACAGACACCTGCAGTTTTGGTCATGAAATTTGAGCGACGCCCTAAATGATACATATGTTAAGTGGATAAGATTCGACTCTGTGGTCCCAGTCGTTTTAAATGAACCTATTCTGTGCTTAGCTTTTGGTAGGAGCTGTCGGAGCCGAAAAATACAATGATTATTTTGACTGATAGGAAATCAGACTCACATCTTCCATGATAATCTGATTTGGATATAATGATTTTGTGTCTTATGAATGAAGGAGATAACAATCCGTTTACCTGATGATCTAATTTAGGATCTATACCTATGCCCAACATTTGGCATAAATTGCATTCTGTCTGAGCATTGATGTGATTTAAGGCGAGGTAATAATTAACTGGAAAATGTGATGAATAAAAACTATGTCTGTGTGAAGACACAGATTCAATGAATGCATGATTAAATTCCTTTTTTTTCCCACGGGAATACTTTGTCAAACAGTTCCATGTAGATGGATGGACAAGTGCAAATCCCTGGAGGAAAGAGAAAGACTTCATACGTCGATGAAATGTGGAAAAGCAAAAACATAAATGTGAACGTTCTGTTTTCTTTTTCCACACCCTTCAAGCCTTACCACTAAAAAAATTAAATCGATGAAATGAAATAGATAAAAGAAAGACAGAAAAAAAAATGTTGAAAATCTTGGCAAGCAATCTGGATCAGGGTATGAAGGTGATCCAATTTCTCATCTGGGACCATCTGTCAAGCATCAATCTTTAACGTGAAGATTAAAGGGGACGGAACCCGCTAAAACTTCACACAGAATGATCTATAGGACTTGGCTCTGCTGGGACCTGGCTCAATTGTTCATTGACTCAAAAAACAACAACAACAACAACAACAAACAACAACAACAAACAATAAAAACAAAAAAACAAACAAATAAACAAAAAAACAAAAAACAAAACAAACAAACAAACAAACAAAAACCAAAGGCGGAGAATTTGAAGGACTCAATTCACTCAGGCACATCTTTCAATGTCGTCCTTGTGGAGGTGGTGGTGGTGGTGGTGGTGGTGGGGGTGGGGGTGGTGGTGGTGGGGGTGGGGGTGACCAGGGACCTGGCTGGACCTTCCTGGCTGACGGGGAGATTTGGCTGATGGTGACAATAGTTTGGTGGACACGTTATTCCTCTGTGCTTCCGTTGCTGAAGACCAAAAGTGGATACGATCAGTCTTCTCCATGATGGGATTCAGCCATGACTATAAATCTGGTGGACTTTGGTGAATAAAAATCTATCATTGTGGTAATTTGATTTTTTAGGATAATCGCACTCAGGGAGGTTACCTTTGTGCTCACTTTTTTTTCGTCCCATTTTCTACGCCTCTTTAATGACCATAGAAGGTGGAACAGTTTTTACAATGCGATGGTGATGATGATGTCGATGAGGGCGATAATCATGATGTAAATGGGGTTCCATCCAGGACTGAGACTGCGTGACAGGGCTTTACTCTACGCTTACTATCATAATGTATCCTGGCGTCAACCAGGCCCGAGAGACAGAGACACCTGCGGTGTTGATAAGAAGATTTGAGCAACACCCTCAATGACGCATCCGTAAAGTGAATGAGACTCGACTGTGTGGTCCCAGTCTTCCAATGAGCCCATAGCACGCCCAACTGTTGGTAGGAGCCGGTTAGAGCCGAAAAATCCCACAATGATTTTTGAAAGTACTGATGGGGATTCGAACCCACAACCTTCCAGTCGTTAGTCCGTTGCGTTAACCACTACACCACGGCGACAGGTCGTGGTAATCTGATTATCTGTGATGACTTTGGGCCTTATGAATTGGAAAGATAAGAATCAGTCGGTGTGGTGATCTGATTTCGCTGTGATGATTTATGCCTATGCCTAGTGGCTTGGGGTAGATAGATTACAATCAGTTCTGATATCCGTAAGACGTGATGATAAATAACCCGAATTATGGGGGTAGATAAGACTCTGTGTGTGTCAGGAAGAAATGTCCAGAGACTGGCTGGTGTGAGTGATTTGTATTAACCCTTTGACTTCCGCACCCTGTCCACTACTTTCCCACATTGCCAACCATGACAGCGAAGCAAAAACTTAACCTCTGACTCCCTCACCCTTATCCATTAGCTTCCTGCAGGAGGCTGGTGAATAGGGTGAAGGAGTCAGAGGGTTAAGTTTTTGCAGTTGGTGTAGAGGGTGTGGGAGTCAAAGGGTTAATGTTGACCCCAATGGGGCTAAGTCTCCAGAAAAAACTTGCATTTTTTGATTATAGCTTAACGGTGTATCTCACCGGATTGAAAGTTCCATTGTTTCTAAAACAGATGCTATTGCCCGCGTTCAAACAAACAGGAACCAGAAAAAACACGAACATAGAATCACAACGCATATTTACTATCATCAGACAAGACAGGTGCAAATTTTCGGCCAACTGGTCTTTGTCAAGCGTGAATGTAAGATCACAAACAAACAAACAAACAAACAAACAACAAACAAACAAAACAAAATACAAAAAAAATTAAAAAAAGAAAAAAGACTGAAACTTCCCTACCGCTTCGTTCAGTGGGAGAAGAGTCATAAATAGACGACGCAGCTGAGAAGTTTCAATCTTTTTTTTCCCTAATCTTTGTATTTGGTGTTTGTTTGTGATCTTACATTCACGCTTACAAAGGCCAGTTGGCCGAAAATTTGCACCTGTCTTGTCTCATGATAGTAAATCACCATCATCATCAGGTGCCCTGCCGCATGGCGTTGGCGATCATGGACTTCCATCTGTCTCTATCTCTTGTTGCCCCTAGCATCGCCCCCACCCTCCTCGTCCCCAGCCACCCTGCAAGTCCGTCTAGCATTTTCTCCCTGGGTCTACCTGGTGCTCTCTTTCCCTCCACCTTTCCCGTTGTGACCAGGTGCTCCAAATCCCCCTTCCTCATAAAATGGCCTATAAATGTTGCTGTCTTTTCTAATCTACCTTATGAGTGATCTACTTGTGTCTGCCTCCATCAAGACTGTCTCGTTTGTTTTCTTTGCTGTCCATGGAACTCTCAACATTCTTCTTAGAAACCACATCTCGGCTGCCTCAATCTTTTTCTGGCTTTGCTTGTTGACTGTTGATAGTAAATACGCGTTCTGATCTATTTTCGTGTTTTTCTGGTTCCCACTGTTTCTGCCGTAAAAACTACAATACAACAGGCTCACAGTCAATATATGATACATCATTACTTTTTTGAATGTCAAAGGTTCTTCATCAGGTTCTATCATCTGTCTTCTTTATTTGCTGTCTGTTGTTTTTTTTTCAAACTTTTTTCTTTTTTTCTTTTTTTTTTTACACACATTTCCATAAAGCATTATCTCATGAATGAAATTTTCAAACACTACTGTATACACATTTAAACTGATAATGTCTAAGATAATGCATGCATTTAGAAGAGGTGCCGTTTTCTCTTACTTAATTAAAGGTTTCTAAAATGATTTGAAAGATCACAGACGTGTGAGCGGATTTCCTTTTGTCCGCTGTTCCGATTAGAATCTTTCAGTTGCAATGTCTGCAAGCATCAGAGACTCAGCATGGAATCCAATAATTTACAAGCCTTGTGGTAATATAAAATGGTGCTACTGAAGAAAGAGCAAAAAAAAAAAAAAAAAAAAAAAAAAGAAAGAAAAACTGAAAGAAAAACTGAGAAAAGAAAAGTACAAAAGTGTAAGCGTCACTTGAATTATGTTAGGGATTTTCTACTTATGGTTTTTATTCCAGCAGCTCTCCTTCCTGTGGCACGCTATTAGGCAATGGATCTTCCATGCAGACACAACAAAACGTTTTCCATGTTTTCTCCTGATGACCTCATACA
>JAPXFY010000013.1:68132934-68140434 GCA_030674185.1 Monoplex corrugatus
ACAGCAGGGCAGAGAAGGAAACACAGCATGGGGTCATTTCTGATATTTTACAAAATATTTTTTTAGGATCATGGCATTTAGGGAGATGTCATTTGTGTTCCCATTTTTGTTGTTGCTTTGTTTGTCCCATTTTTACGCTTCTTACGGCGCAAAGCTGGCACAGTTTTTATGATGATGATGTCGATGAGGATGATAAACATGGTGCTTGGAGTTCATGTAGGATTGAGACTGCTTGACAGGGCTGTATTCTGCGCTTACTGTCATAATGTATCCTGGCGTCAGCCAGCCTGAGATATCACACACCTGTGGAGTTGGTCAGAAGATTTGAGTAATACCCTCAATAACTCATCCGTGAAATGGATGAGTGTCGACTGTGTGGTCCCAGTCTTTCCAATGAGCCCACAGCACGACACTCTGGGTAAGCGCGGTTGAGCCGAAGAATGCCACTGATTTTGAAGGGACTAATGAGGATTCGAACCACAACCTTCCAGTCGGTAGTCCGTTGCGCTAACCACTACACAACAGCAACTGGGTTATAAGGCAGTTTTTATAATAATATGATAAGATAACACATGAACTGGACAATGATGGCAAAAATTACCATGTCGTGTTATTTTAGCTGGCGGTTATGTGATAAACTCGAGGCTTATTGACTTACTTGACTTAAACCTCTGAATTCACGGAGGAAAATAGGACCGTGGTAACATCCCTCCAAAACCTTGGCTTTGGGAAATCCTGCGAGCTGTGCCCATTCATTCCAGCTGTGTTCACGTGTGCGCCAGTATGCCGGCGCCATGTCTGTCTTGGTACGGTCTTCCCACATTTCGTCTTCCCTGTAGCGCTAGTCAAGGGCCTTACGCCTGAGGTTCGAGGCAGATTTCCACAGAGTGTGGCCTATCCCTCCCCATTTCCTTTTCGTGATTTCTATTTCAGTTGTAATTTATCATGTTTTGCTGTACAGGTCGGTGTTTGAAATGACATCAAATCATCAGATGTTCAGGGTTTATACCATCCAGTAAATTATATCCTAAGCATGAGGTCTAAGTGATAGAAAGCATCTTTAAACAACACTGTTACAGATATACCATAAAGTAGAATTAAAGGTATACCATGAAGTGGATGAAAATGAATCGTGTGAGTCTAATCTTTTCAAACCGAGCTCATATCATACTCAACTCTGGGTGTGAACTGATCATCCCTGTGCAATCCATAATGAAATGATGGGTATTTATAAACCTGTAATTATCTAGTCATCAGACATCATCGTCATCATCATGTGCCCTGTCGCATGGTCGATGGAGATCATGGCCCTCCATGTGAATCTATCCTTTGTCGCTGCAAGTACTTCTACCACCTGTCTGTCTTCATCCACTGTGCAAGTCCGTCCAATATTTTCTCCCTTGGTCTACCTGGTACTCTTTTCCCTCCAACTTTTCTGTTGTGACTAGGTGCTCTAATTATCTCTAGCCTCATAAAAGGTCCTATAAATGTTGTTTGTCTTTTCCTAGTCTTCTTCATGAATATTCTTTTTGTGTCTGCCTGCTTCAAGACTGTCTCGTTTGTTTTTCTTTGTTGTCCATGGAACTCTGAACATTCTTCTTAGAAACCACATTTCAGCTGCCTCGATCTTGTTCTGACTTTGCGAGTTTACTGTCCACGCTTCGCATCCAGTCATCAGTCTGATACATTGACCACGATAATACGGGTTGTTCTGTAAAGTTGTGTGCTCGGCATCAAGGTTTGGAGAGAAGAGAAGAAAAAAAAGTCAGCAAACAATACATGGCAACAAACTTAAAACATGTTTTGACAGCAGTCTGGTCGTAATTAATCACTCTGTGAACAAACAGGATTGCAGTTTCTTTGATGTAAAGGAAAGGTGATTTTCTGGGGTAGATTCCTTTATAAGGAGGCAACAACAAAAAACGTGTGTAGGTTGTTCATCACTCCGATTTTCCCCCGAGGTCGTGGATCTAAACTTGGTTCCAACGTTCTTGTTTCGTGTCTGCCTGCTCTTTTGGCTTTGCGTAGATACATAAATTTCTCCAAATGAAGATGTCACTCTGACAGAGTCGTAAACTTTTAGGAATTATTATTAGCTTCCTTTACTCATCCCGACTTACAGGACTGTTTGTTTTTCTCGAAGTTTGTGTGTGGGCGTGACGCGTTCGTGTTAGTGTACGAGTATGTTTAATTACACAGACAGACACAGACAGACAGACAGACAGACAGAGAGACACACACACAAACACACAAACACACACAGTATACACAGACACACACAGACAGACACACACACAAAACACACACACACACACAGACACACACAGACAGACAGACAGACAGACACACACACACACACACACACACACACACACACACACACACACACACACACACAAAACCACGCCAGACAGGTCTCCTGCACCTCTGCTGCTCCTCTTCCTCCTCCTCCTCCTCTCTCTCTCTCTTCCTTCTCTGTTTGTCAAATACATTCATATTCATATGCTCAGTTAGAACTGCAACCGATTCATTTAAGGAGTACTTGATCTCTATCCACTATGCATAAATACTACGATCAAAATGATTTTGAAAATATTAGCATTAGAATTTTGAAATTCCGTCAATCTAAGTTCTCCAGAAACAAACACAATGATGGTATCATGGCATGAAAAAAACAACAAAAAACGGTGTTGATGTGCTCAAGTGTCACATGTGAAATCAATATTGTGCAAAAACAGATTTGAGCAGGAATGGCTGTTTGGACAGGACAAGAAGAGATTTTTTCCTCGGAGTTGCTGGGACGATTTTCATTTTTTTTTCGCACGCACGAACTCGCACGCACGCACGTACGCACGCATGCACGCATGCACCACACACCACACGCACGCACTCACACGCACGCACGCACGCACGCACAGAGTCACTGAAGTTCACTGCTTATATCATTTGATGTAAGTACACATCTGTACTTGCATATCAATATCAGTGAAAACCTATAAGAAGTTCAATGGTGTATAACCTTCTTTATCATCATTCATACATTTATCTATTTATTCAGTCATTTATTCACTAGTTCCTTTGAATTTTTTCCCTTCAATCATCAATTCTGTCTTCCCTTTTCTCTTTCTTTTTGTCCATCTGCTTGTCTCTCTGTATCGCAAGGGCTGTACAGCATACATCATAATGATATTAGTCAATCATTCAGAAGCCATGAGTCAACTGATTCAATCGTTAGTAATAATTTTCGCTTTTCTCTTTCTCTGTCTCTTTCTTCTTTCTTTCTTTCTTTCTAGGAAAAGAAACTGTATATTGTTTTTTGCAATGCGATCAGAGAGAAGAAAAATAAAGAACACAAACACACATACATAGCAAAGTATAGGTCGGTCACTGCCATAATTGTCTGATCGACAATAATCATTTAATGAACGAACAAGATAGCCTTGACTTTGAATTAGAGAAATTGTAAGTCTTCTCATAAGGCCATGAACTTGCTATGTTTCTTTATAAGAAGATTTTCTTAAGGATCATCGCACTTAGGGAGATTACCATTGTGCTCATCCTTTTTAAAAAAATTTTTTTAGTTCCATTTTCTACGCCATCTGAGTTTCCACAAAAACTGGCACAGTTGTGCCAGAACGATGACGTTGATGACGATGAAGATGATAGTCATGATGCTATGGAGTTATATCTTGGATTGAGACTTCGTGACAGAGCTGTACCCTACGCTCATTATCATAACAATATCCAGGCATCAACCAGACCCGAGAGATATAGACATCTGAAATGTTGTTCATTCAAAACAAGTGTTCTCACACTGGACGAAGCAGCAGGGAAGTTTCAGTGTTTTTCTCCTAATGTTTGTGTCTGGTTGTTTGTTTGTTGGATCTTACGCTTGACAAAGGCCAGTTGGCCGAAATTTTGGGCCTAACTTGTCTGGTTGTATTAAATACGCGTTCTTGTTCCTTTTCTGTGGTTTTTTTTCTGGTTCCTTCCGCAGTGTTGGTAGAAAATTTTGTTCTGTCGCACCGTGAGTGGATGAGACTCGCCCGCGCGGTCCCGGTTTACCCACTGAGCTCACAGTACATTCAACTCCGGGTAAGCCCGGCTGAGCCGAAAAATCCCACAATGGTTTTTGAAGATACTGATAAGGATTCGAACCCACAACCTTCCGTCGGTAATCCTTTCGGCTAACCACTACAACCCCACGGCGATGGTTAAGTTGTTGTGTTCTTTTATAAGAAGTTGTCAAAACCTGTAGGAATTCTGTTGATTATGTCTGATTTCCGTGAGACGGTGACTAAAATCAGATATTCAGGTAAGATTTGTTTTTGTTTCTAGAGAGTCTGTAGATTTTGTATCCATAAATTTCACAAAACCTAAATCAGAAACTTACAGGTTGCATCTGCCATTAGTTCTTTATCCATGCAATGCTGTACATGACTGGTTGAGCAGCATTGCTTTTTATAAAGGGGTAAAGGGGTCTGAGGCACGGAGAGAGAAGGAGATAGACGGAGGGGGGGGGGGAACAGAGAGAGAGAGAGAGAGAGAAGAGAGACAGAGACAGAGACAGAGCAAGTGAGTGAGAGAGAGAAAAAGAGAGAGAAAGGTAGAGAGAGAGAGAAAAGAGAGAAAGAGAGAGAGGGAGGCAGAGGGACAGAGAATTAGAATCAGATGCAGATATTATATAAAAACGCCAACCACTCATTTGAAAGACAGTGAACACACTACACGCAATTTAGCGATGAGAGAGAGAGAGAGAGTGAGAGAGAAGTAGAGAGAGAGAGAAAGAGAGAGAGAGAGAGAGAGAGAGAAAGAGAGAGAGAGAGAAAGAGAGAGAGAGAAGAAGACAGAGAGACAGACAGAGAAAGAGAGAAAGAGAGACAGAGACAGATAGGAGAGAGAGGGGGAGAGAGAGACAGATAGAGAGAGAGAGAAATAAAGAGAGAGAGAGAGAGAGAGAGAGAGAGAGTTCTATTCCTGTGAAACAAGAGGAAAATAGCAAGATACAGAAATCTGGGGAAAAGCAAGATTATCTTGCAAGGAACCGTAAACCATGACGCCCTTTTGTTATTCTGACCAAACAAGCGATCACATAAAATATGGATACCCAGTGTGGAGAGTAAAATAAAATGTGATACTCTCATCTTGAAAGACGATCTGAATTCTATTTTCATTTTTATCTCATGACACAGCAGTTTCCATAAGAACAAGAATAAGAGCACTTTGATGAAAAGGCAGCGTTAAATCAAGAAAATGAGTATTTAAGATGACCAGAGTGACCAAAAAGAAAAAAGAGGAAAAAGAAGAAGGAGGACATGGACGAAACAGGAAATGAGAAGGAAAGGGAATGGAATGAGAACCATGAAAGAAAGCAGAAGAAGAAGAAAAGAAGAAGACGACGACGAGAAGCAGTATAAGAAGAAGAAGAAGAAGAAGAAGAAGAAGAAGAAGAAGAAGAAGAAGAATTCGAAGAAGAAGAAGAATTCGAAGAAGAAGAAGAAGAAGAATTCGAAGAAGAAGAAGAATTCGAAGAAGAAGAAAAGAAAGAAGAAGAAGAAGAAGAGAAGAAAAGAAGAAGAAGAGAAAAGAGAAGAAGAAGGAAGAGAAGATTGCAAAGAAGAAGAAGAAGAATGCAAAGAAGAAGAAGAAGAATTGCGAAGAAGAAGAAGAATTGCGAAGAAGAAGAAGAGAATTGGAAGAAGAAGAAGAAGAGCAGAAGCGAAAAGGAAGAAGAAGAATTGCGAAGAAGAAGAATTGCGAAGAAGAAGAATTGCGAAGAAGAAGAAGAATTCGAAGAAGAATCAAGAAGAAGAAAAAAGAAGAAGAATTGAAGAAGAAGAAGAAGAAGAAGAAAAGAGAAGAAGAAGAAGAAGAAGAATTGAAGAAGAAGAAGAAGAAGAAGAAGAAGAGAAGAAGAAGAAGAAGAAGAAGAATGAAGAAGAAGAAGAAGAAGAATGAAGAAAAAGAAGAAGAGAAGAAGGAGAAGAGAAGAAGAAGAATTCGAAGAACGAAGAATTCGAAGAATTCGAAGAAGAAGAAGAAGAAGAAGAAGAAGAAGAAGAAGAAGTTAATGAACGAAATAACAAATTAACAGGGATATAGTAAGAGCTAAGGTGCATAACTCCAACCACAGTAAGTCATCAGAATCGGCGTCACCATTGAGGAGACACCACCACTTCCTCCATGGATCTGATACGACCTTGGAACCCACAAGGGAACAGAGATCCTGCATCAGAGAAGATGTGGTTTGCGATTAGTAAGAGGCCGACTATCAACACTCACTAATAACATACAACAGGATAAGCACAGCACGCATATGCCTTCCCCGTTCGTCCACAAACTCACTAATAACATACAACAGGAGAAGCACAACATGCCTATGCCTTCCTTTTCCTCCACAAATTCACTAATAACAATCATATAACAGGAGAAGCACAGCACACCTATGCCTTCCCTTCTCGTCCACAAACTCACTAATAACATATAACAGGAGAAGCACAGCACGCCTATGCCTTCTCTTTTTGTCCACAAACTCACTAATAACATATAACAGGAGAAGCACAGCACGCCAATGCTTTCCCTTTTCGTCCACAAACTCACCAATAGCATATAACAGGAGAAGCACAGCACGCCTATGCCTTCTCTTTTTGTCCACAAACTCAGTAATAGCATATAACAGGAGAAGCACAGCACGCCAATGCCTTCCCCGTTCGTCCACAAACTCACTAATAACATATAACAGGAGAAGCACAGCACGCCTATGCCTTCCCTTCTCGTCCACAAACTCACTAATAACATATAACAGGAGAAGCACAGCACGCCTATGCCTTCCTTCTCGTCCACAAACTCACTAATAACATATAACAGGAGAAGCACAGCACGCCTATGCCTTCCCTTCTCGTCCACAAACTCACTAATAACATATAACAGGAGAAGCACAGCACGCCTATGCCTTCCCTTCTCGTCCACAAACTCACTAATAACAATCATATAACAGGAGAAGCACAGCACGCCTATGCCTTCCCGTTCGTCCACAAACTCACTAATAACATATGACAGGAGAAGCACAGCACGCCCATGCCTTCTCTCATCATCATCATCATCAAGTGCCCTGCCGCATAGCGTTGGCGATCATGGCCCTCCATATGTATATATCCCTTGTTGCCGCAAGCACATCTTCCACCCTGTCTGTCCTCAGCCATCCTGCAAGTCCTTTCCTTTTCGTCCATAAACTCACCAATAACATATAACAGGAGAAGCACAGCACGCCTATACCTTCCCTTTTCGTCCACAAACTCACTAATAACATACAACAGGAGAGGCACAGCACGCCCATGCCTTCTCTTATTATCATCATCATCAAGTGCCCTGCCGCATGGCGTTGGCAATCATGGCCCACCATATGTATCTATCCCTTGTTGTCGCAAGCACATCTTCCACCCTGTCTGTCCTCAGCCACCCTGCAAGTCCTTTCCTTTTCGTCCATAAACTCACTAATAA
>JAPXFY010000013.1:68145434-68150434 GCA_030674185.1 Monoplex corrugatus
CTGTGTCTCTGGCTCCTTCAAAACTGTCTCGTTTTGTTTTCTTTGCTGTCCATGGAACTCTCAACATTCTTCTTAGAAACTACATTTCAGCCGCCTCAATCTTGTTCTGACCTTGCGTGTTCTCTTTGTACTTATGCAAATATATGCAGTCAGACTGGAAGGTGGGCGTCAGGCGGCTAACAGACTGGAGCAGGTCTCCGGTTCCATCTTTGAACTTTCATCTTTACAAGTTAGTTCTGTTGCATTCACGACTTGTATGAGAATACCGGTACAAGTCTGTAAGATGATACACACGCTACATTGGTAATCTCCATGGGTATCTTTTTCACGTTATATACACAGTTTTTTTTTAATGGTCTGTACAACCTTGAAGCTTGTCTTTCTCTCTCTGTCTCTGTCTGTTTGTCTGTTTGCCTCTCTGTCTCTGTCTCACACATTCATGCATGCACAGAGGCGACGAACACACACACACACACCGCACACACGCGCACGTACACACACACACACACACACACACACACACACACACACACACACACAATATATATATATATATATATGCATATATATATGTATAGACATATATGTACATATATGTATGTGTATGTACATAATGTATACACACACACTCACACACACACACACACACCAGACACACACACACACACACGCGCGCACGCACACGCACGCACACACGCACACAACAAAAACACACATACGCACACACTCTCACATGCACACACACGTAAAGTGCGCGCATGTGAGTACACTCTAACAGGCACATACATAGACACAGATACAGACACAGATACCACAGACACACAGATACAGACACAGACACACAGATACAGGCACAGACACACAGACACAAGTACACGCACACACAGGGTCATTATCATCATCGTAAACAACTTATTGTTAGATAAATCATAAAAGTTGTACTGACACACACACATATACACACACACGCACGCGCGCGCGAACACGTGCACACACGCACACATTTAACTTATACACACATACACACACGCAAATGAATATGCGTGTATATGAGTGCAACAAACAGACACAGGCACAGACGCACAGACACACAGACACATAGACACACATGCCATCATTATCTTCATCATCATAAACTATATATGTAGTCCCTTTCTCCAACTGGACGAAGCAGCAGGGAAGTTTCAATCTTTTTCTCATAATTTTGTATTTGGTGTTTGTTTGTGATCGTGCATTCACGCTTGACAAAGGCCAGTCGGCCGAAAATTTGCGCCTGTCTTGTCTGTTGTATTAAATACGCGTTCTGATTCAATTTTCGTGTTTTTCTGGTTCCTGTTTGCTTGAACGCGGGCAGTCACACTTGTTTTGGATAAACTATATATTATTGTCAGATAAATATGAAGTTGTACACATCAACACACACACACACACACACACATACACACACCACACACACACACACACACATACACACACACACACACACATCACACACACACACACACACACACACACACACACACACACACCTCACACGTACATACACGTCAACACCCCCACCCCCCTTAAAGCCCTTCAGGAAAGTAAACCGCAAAAATAATATCACAAAACACACACGAAAACGCTGATATGAAATTCAGACGATCTCACGTCTTGGTCGGAATCCAGGCCAGACGAATGGCTCTGTAGGGCATAATTTGGTTTCAGTCCCTCAGGACCGCCACAGCAGACAGAACCGGTTGGACAGGCATAGAAATAAGCATGGCATGTTAGATGTTCTGCTCTCTGTTATTTGATGTCATCACTGTAAGGAATTAGGTTTTTGATGGCGGTTATTATGCTATGTCAACAGCCATCGATTAAGAAAATATTGTCTTCACCTAGTTGATAGACAGCTGAGCATTTGGGCATTGACTGGGAGTGGGGGGTGGGGTTCTGTCATGTGAGACGAGTTCATACAGAATAACTAGCTGTGTTGTGGTTCAGACCTTTAATTATTTTTGTTTTTACTTTATATATATATGTTCCTTTTATGAAGGTAAGATACACACATACACATGTCATTTACATGTAACCAAGATTATTCAAGTGGTAGGCTGATAAAATACCAGTATAAAATATAAACTAGGTAAAACATAGTCTAGTAAGGCCTCAGGACTTGGCCAGCTCATGGGTTTATATGCAGGCTTAAGGCTTGTGCCACGGTCACCATACACGTGGCATTTGTGACGTTAGTGCATATGGAAATCGTTCCGAGCGCGGAGACGTCATCTTGAGAAACTGAAACTGAAACTGAAATACAGCCATGGTTGATTTGTAGAAATACGTCAGGGTAATTGCTCAGGGTAAAGCCTAATCTAAAAGAATCTGAAAGAGAAGCTCAAAATTCAAAACTCGGAAAAGATTAATATACATCGGCCTCAGGCCACAGCACAAATTGGTGGGAACTCGGAGCGTTTAAGCCTTTCACTCCCGCCGTCTGTCTACCTTCATCTTGCATTGCCAAACACGCTCATCATCATCATCAGGTGCCTTGCCGCATGGCGTTGGCGATCATGGACTTCCATCTGTCTCTATCTCTTGTTGCCTCAAGCATCTCTTCCACCCTCTTTGTCTCCATCGCAAGTCCGTCTAGCATCCTCTCCCTGGGTCTACCTGGCGCTCTCTTTCCCTCCAGCTTTCCCGTTGTGACCAGGTGCTCCAATTCCCCCTTTCCTCATAAAATGGCCTGTAAATGTTGCCTGTATTTTCCTAATCTTCCTCATGAATGATCTTCTTGTGTCCGCCTCCATCAAGACAGTCTCGTTTGTTTTCTTTGCTAGCAAAGCAAAATAAACCCTTTGACTCCCTCGCCCTATCCACCAGCTTCCTGATGGATGGGGTGAGGGAGTCAAAGGGTTCAGTTTTTGCAATCGATGGATAGGATGTGAGAGTCAAAGGGTTAACATATCATCAGTCTCAGGCCTCAGTACAATTGGTAATGGAGCAAGGTGGAAGGTTGTTTTGTGTGATTCGTGCATATTGTACAATGCATATAATTACATAGCCAGCAGAATCGGCCAAGCCAAAACAACATTCAAGAAGATGGAAAGCACTCTTACCAACAAATATCTATCAGTTAACATCAGGAAGAGAGTTCTTGAATGTTATATAGAACCAATACTGTTGTACGGTTGCGAGGCGTGGACAGTCAACAAGCAAAGCCAGAACAAGATTGAGGCAGCCGAGATGTGGTTTCTAAGAAGGATGCTGAGAGTTCCATGGACTGCAAAGAAAACAAACGAGACAGTCTTGATGGAGGCAGACACAAGTAGATCATTCATAAGGAAGATAGGAAAAGGCAGGCAACGTTCATAGGCCATTTAATGAGGAAAGTGGAATTGGAACACCTGGTCACATGGGAAAGCTGGAGGGAAGGAGAGCACCGGTAGACCCAGAGAGAAGATACTAGACGGACTTGCAGAGTTGCTGAAGACAGGAAGGTGGAAGAGATGCTTGAGGCAACAAGAGATAGAGACAGATGGAAGTCCAAATCGCCAACGCCATGCGGCAAGGCACCTGATGATGATGATGATGAATATATATTACATTAAAAGACAGGGCCAGAGAAAATAGAGAGAGATGGATAGTACACCTTGCCCGTTGTATTCTTAAGTGTTCATTTATTATATTTTTGTTAGTTTCTGGTATTCTCTGTTGGTTGTGTTGGTCTGCTTTGTTGATTTTTACGGAATTATGAAAATGTCACTTAAACTTGGTGGTAACATTATGTCCCCAGTTGGACAGAGAATGGCATGTGCCAGGTTGGGGAGGAAGTCACACGCTTAACTGGCTGAGCGTACTTGGCTCAACATCCGTGTGGTGCGTGTGTGTGTGTCGTGTGTGTGTGTGCTGTGCATATGTGTGTGTGTGTGTGTGTGTGAGGTGAGAGGAGGTGTCGAGATAGAGAGAGAAACAGCGAGAGAGAGGAAGACAGAGAGAGAGAAAGAAAAACAAAGAGAGAGAGAGAGAGAGAGAGAGCGCAAGCGAGCGAGGAGAGAGAGAGAGAGAGTGAGAAAGAGAGAGAGAGAAGGAGGAGAGAGCGAGACAGAGAGAGACAGAGAGAAGAGGGGTGATCCGTAAGAAATTTAGCGCCTAGGGAAGGCATATGATATTCGTCTTCGGCTGACTCATGATTATGAATTAGCTGGGATGGTCACTGAAGTCCTTTGGGAAGAGAAGTAATAGGAGGATAAGCTGAGGAAATGATGGAAATGGGAGATGATTAAATAAATATGTGGAAGAAGAAGAAGAAGAAAAAGAAGAAGAATAGAAAAAGAGAAGAAGAAGAAGAAGAGAAGAGAAGAACGAAGAAGAAGAATCGAAAGAAGAAGAAGAAAGAAGAAGAAGAAGAAAGAAGAGAAGAAAGAAGAAGAAGAAAGAAGAAGAAGAAGAGAAGAAGAAGAAAGAAAAGAAGAAGAAGAAGAAAAAGAAAAGAGAAAGGAAGAAACACTGACTGGCAAGTTTAAAGAAATGAAAATTATGCCGACAATTATGGGCCAAAATCTAAATCTGCATTTATCGCGTCGCAATTCAAAATAAGCATAATCTTTGCTGTAGAAAGCCAAAACAAATGAAAAGAGAATAAGAAATTTTTAATAAGTATGTGAGTTGGGAACAAAGTTTTCAACTAAGTAGTCTTTGTCAAGCGTCGAAAGTAAAGACAACTTTAGAAGAGAAAATATGTACAAAAAACATCATTGTATTCATGAATCAGTTCTATTCAGATAGAACCGCGCACAAAACTGAAGAGATTTCAAAGTTGGGCAGTTTTCTCATTTCCAGCCCAGGACTGTATTGATGTAAACATCAAAGAAATCTAGGTCATCTACGATTATCTGGAATTACAAATTCTTTTACATTTGCAATTCAGGACAAGAACGAAGATAACAGATTGTGTTTTTATGCCTACGAGACCTCTAGAGATGCGTTAAGAATTTCTCGTGCATTATTTAGTCCAT
>JAPXFY010000013.1:68165434-68172934 GCA_030674185.1 Monoplex corrugatus
GTATGCATGTCCTTTGAATGAGATCATGATTATGATTATGATTATATGAATCGTTCTTGCATAGCGTTATTGTCCTTTGAATATATATCTTTTGAATAAGATCCTGATCCTGATTATGATCATCATAAATCGTTCTTGCATAGCGCTATTGTCCTTTGGATGTATGTCCTTTGATTGGGATCATGATTATAATTATCATGACTGCTTCTTGCATAGAATTGCTCTCCTTAACTCAATCAGAATCACAGCAGATTATGCATAATTTTTATCGACCATGGAGAAGTCAAGGCTCTCTCAGGCGAGCTGACGACGTTCCACTATGTTGTTGGACAGTCGGCATCTGTGGCGGGTATACATGCTAGGTATTTCCATGTTTTTATTTTTCACCTTTTTATTCATTTCTTTGTTTCACAACAAACGGACATCTAACATGCATTTAACACACAATGTGCAACGAAAAATGACACACAAACAAACAAAAACAAACCAAACCAAACCAATACAAAACAACAACAATAACAACAACAACAACAACAATAAAACAAACAAAACAAAACAATACACATATGAAAAAAGCAATGTTGACTTATGAACTTCATATAGTATACAGAATATACATTATGACATTTTTATACACTAGAAGTTTAAAAAAATAAACATCAAGATCTAAGCACATGTCAACAGTTGCCCTATGAAATGGTTTCACAACCCACATCCCTTTGCTAAACTATGATCAAGCATCAACGAACAACGTGATAACAGAAATGATATCAATTTATACGTATAAGACAAGTATTGTTCACATAGAAACAACCTATAACTTAACAAAACATATCAGACAATATTCAATCAATGATGGTTTTATTATGTGCCTCAAAATTAAAGAAGATGTCATGAAGAAAATCTAACATGAAGTACGATACGATACGATATATGATATGATACAATAGGATATGATAGGATAGGTTAAGTTAGGATAGGACAGGACAGGACAGGATAGGATAGGATAGGATAGCGTAGGATAGAATAGCATAGGATAGAATAGGATAGGGTAGGTTACTATACCATACAATGCCATGCCATGCCATATCACACCACACTGTATGATTCGGTACGATACAATATTATGCAATATGATATGATACAATGCAATACAATACGATTGATACGACACGCTACGATACTGCATGCATACGACACGATACAATACGATACGATACTACATGCATACGACACAATACGATACGATACGATACTACATGCATACGACACAATACGATACGATACGATACTACATGCATACACACACTACAATACGATACGATACTACATGCATACAACACAATACAATACGATACGATACTACATGCATACGACACACTACAATACGATACGATACTACATGCATACACACGATACAATACGATACGATACTACATGCATACAACACAATACAATACGATACGATACTACATGCATACGACACGATACAATACGATACGATACTACATGCATACAACACAATACAATACGATACGATACTACATGCATACGACACATACGATACATACGATACGATACTACATGCATACGACACATTACATACGATACGATACGATACTACATGCATACAACACAATACAATACGATACGATACTACATGCATACAACACATACGATACGATACGATACGATACTACATGCATACAACACACTACGATACGATACGATACATGATACTACATGCATACATACATCACTACGCATACGACTACGATACGATACGATACTACATGCATACAACACAATACAATACGATACGATACTACATGCATACAACACACTACGATACGATACTACATGCATACACACACTACGATACGATACGATACGATACTACATGCATACAACACTACTTACGATACGATACTACATGCATACAACACACTACGATACGATACGATACGATACTACATGCATACACACAATACAATACGATACGATACTACATGCATACAACACACTACGAACTACGATACGATACTACATGACTACACAACAAACAATACGATACGATACGATACATACTACATGCATACGACACAATACGATACGAACGATACTACATGATACAAACACTACGATACGATACGATACGATACGATACTACATGCATATAACACAATACAATACGATACGATACTACATCTTCATACGACACATATACGATACGATACTACATGCATACAACACACTACGATACGATACGATACTACATGCATACGACACATTACGAACGATACGATATGATACTACATGCACTACGACACAATACAATACGAACGATACTATAATGCATACGACACACTACGATACGACACGATACTACATGCATACAACACACTACGATACGATACGACACATACTACATGCATACGACACAATACAATACGACACGATCTACATGCATACGACACGATACAATACGATACGATACTACATGCATACAACACACTACGATACGATACGACACGATACTACATGCATACGACACGATACGATACGATACTACATGCATACGACACACTACGATACGATACGATACGATACTACATGCATACGACACACTACGATACGATATGACACGATACTACATACATACGACACAATACGATACGATACGATATGATACTACATGCACACGACACAATACAATACGATACGATACGACACGATACAATACTCTTGCCGTCCAGAATCTACTGACTTTCACCCATTATGCTTGATAGAATACAATCGAAACGACAAAAACAGTTCTCGTTATTTCATGTGTGTTTAATTAAAAACAGTTAGAAACTGACGGCCCCCTGTGGGGATGCCGGGGGCTCTTTCAGTACAAACAGTATCCCCACTTTCTGGAAATTCTGTGCTAGAAATGTCCTCTTTTCTGTCATTCTCTTTGTTTTTCTGCCTTGCTCCTTTGCTTTCTGTCATTTCTTCCTATCATTTTTCTGCCTTGCTGGTCCATTCAACTGTATGTGTTCGATAAAGTCTTACGTACTTTTCCTTAGGATTGATAATTGGGTACAGGTACTAAGTGCATTTTTGGCTCCAGGGAGGTGAGATATGCGGAAGCAATTTTAGGTAATTTATGCCCGTTTTTATACATGGTTTGGTGTCCTTAGGTATGCTTGAATTTGTATTCAGGTGTTTTTTTTTTTGAATCCCTATGCGATAAGTTTGACAGAGTGATCAACGCCAGGGGCTTGTCCTTAGATTAAGTTCGCGAATGCACTGATATGTGTACTTAATTTTCTTTTCTTTTCCTTTTTTCCTGTTGACATTTTGCATGTTTTGAAACGGTTTGAGCCCTGATATGGCTCTACGCAGTCGGCTGGGCTTTAACCAACAATAACAATGAAAAAACTGACAGACTCCTTTTCATCAAAAAAGTAACACGATTACACTTAATCACAGAGAATAGTGTTGAGGAAAAAATCTATCTCATGTTTGATTATCGCCATGTACAAGCAGTGGCCCTTGCAATGCATTTTAGCCTAGTCATAAACCTGATTCCTTGTAGTGATGTGATAAATAAAGAGATAGCAGAATCCCTGGTTTTGATTGAAAAAGGACATTACTTCATAACGACCAGGAGTTGTGTCTGTATGTGTGCATTTGTAAATGTGTGTCTATGTGTGCGTGTATATATATGTGTGTGTGTGTATGCGTATATGTCTGTGTGCGTGAGTGCAAGCGTACGTGTGTGTGTGTGTGTGTGTGTGTGTGTGTGTGTGTGCGCGCGCGCGCCCGTGTACGAGCGCGTGCGCATGCGTGTGTACACAGAGTTGAGCGTACTATGGGCTCGTTGTGAAGACTGGGCCCACACAGTCGAGTCTCATCCATTTTACGAATGAAGCGTCAATGAGAGTGTTGCTCAAATATGCTCAACAACAATTGCATATCTAGGGCTTGTCTGACGCCTAGACATGTTATGAAAATAAACGTAAAGTACAGCCCTGTCAAGCAGTCTCAGTCCCGAAATAGCACCCTATAACATCATCATCATCGTCCCCAGTATCATCATCATAACGCTATTAAAAACTGTTTGATATTTTGCGACCTTTTGTGCCCTTGCTCACATGGTGACGTCGGTTTCGGTGGGTTAGGGGGTGTGTTAAATGGATGGCGGCGATTGCGGAGTGACAGAGAAGCAATGAAGAAAATGAAGAAGCAAAACAAACAAACAAACAAACAAACAAACAAAAAAAAAACCAAACAAACAAACAAACAAAAAACAAAACAAACAGACAAACATGCAAAAATCGAAACAAAACCAACCAGCTAACCAAGCAAACAAGAAAGAAAGAAACACACAAAGAAAGAAAGAAAGAAACAAACAGATAAACAAACAAAGCAAGCAAACAAGCAAATAAAGAAAGAAAGAAAAGAAAGAAACAAACAAACAAAATAAGCAAACAAGCAAATAAAGAAAGAAAGAAAGAAAGAAATACTCCGAAATCTCAACAAACAAACAAACAAAAAACAAACAAACAAACAAACAAAAAGCAAAAATAATCACCACCACTAACACCAACACCATCAACAAAATGCAAAATAACAATAACCACACCCACATCCACATTCCAACATCTTTGTGTCTGTCAAGACAAATACAAGAAGATGGCCAGGACAATGAAAAGGAAAAAAATGCTAAGCTTAGCAATTCTGTTTCCACAATAATGAACCCAGAAGACAAAGACAGCAAATCTCTCTGTTTCAACAAAGATGGACAAAAAGACAGGAGGGAATAGAGGTGACCGCCCGCTGTTTAATAACATCTCTGTATCGACCAAGACCAACCACAAAACGCGGTAGAAGAAAACAGAACAACACAACAAGGAAAGGTGATTGTCCTCAACCACCTCCAAGGAGGCCATCACGAATTAAAAGTAAGACAAAGCAGTATTGAGCACAGACAGGTGATTGTCCTGGAAAATCTATATGTACATCAAGACTGACGAAGGAAGACTAACTGGACTCAGCGAGGCATATATAATACTCTGTGACTGGACTTCACAGAGACGGGCAAAGTATCCATAATTTGCTATATGGCGAAAACATGTTGAGGTGTTGGAGTATGTAGCTTGGTGGATAACACAGCCATTTAGAATGCCAAAAACATGGGTTCGATTCCCGGTTGGACACTGCTTTTTTTTTTTTTAACTTCCCCTCTCTCCTATCTCTCTTACACACACTCCAACTTGAGTGGCGGTCTGGGTGCAAGGCTTTTGGACGAGAAGAAAAGCTGAGTTACTGTATTACAGCCTGCACTTGAGGCATGTAAAGGGGTTGTGATTGGCAAGAATCTGCTTGCCAAAATCCAGTCATCATCATCATTATCATCATCAGGTGCCTTGCCGAATGGTGTTGGCGATCATGGACTTCCATATGTCTCTGTGTCTTGTTGCATCAAGCATCTCTTCCACCCTCCTTGTCCCCAGCCACTCTGCAAGTCCATCTAGTATCTTCTCCCTGGGTCTACCTGGTGCTCTCTTTCCCTCCAGCTTTCCCGTTGTGACCAGATGCTCCAACCCCCCTTTCCTCATAAATTGTCCTATAAATGTTGCCTGTCTTTTCCTAATCTTCCTTATGAGTGATCTACTTGTGTCTGCCTCCATCAAGACTGTCTCGTTTGTCCCACCCCCCCCCCCCACCCGCTATCCACGGACCTCTCAACATTCTTCTTAGAAGCCACATCTCGGCTGCCTCAATCTTGTTCTGGCCTTGCCCGTCGACTGCCCACGCCTCACAACCGAACAACAGTATTGGTTCTATATAACATTCAAGAACTCTCTTCCTGATGTTAATTGATAGGCATTTGTTGGTAAGAATGCTTTTCATCTTCTTGAATGCTTGAATGTTTTCGCTTGACCGACTCTGCTGGGCAGATCCAGTGTCATACATAAACTCACACTGGCAAAAACAAAACCTAAAAAACGAAATGGTTTGTGCTGCAGTGTGGCAAAAGATTCTTCCCGGAATAGCAATGCAAATTTTGTTGAAAACTAATTCCTCGTGATATATGTAACTGTATATGAATAAATTTATATGTATATGTATATATGTATACATCCACACTCACAAACACACACATACACAGATACATCTGTGTGTGTGTGGCTGTGAGTGTGGGTGTATACATGCATGTGTGTTTGTTAAAAAGAGAGATAGAGAGAGAGAGTGGGCAGAGAGAGAAGGGGGAGAGAGGGAGAGAGAGAGACAGAGAGAGAGAGAGAGTGAGAGAGAGAGAGAAACAGAGAGACAGAGAGCGAGACAGAGAGAGAGAGAGAGAGAGAGAGAGAGACAGAGAGAGAGACAGAGAGAGAGAGAGAGAGAGAGAGAGAAAGAGACTGAGAGAAATAGAGAGAGTGAGAGTGAGAGTGAGAGAGAGACAGAGACAGAAGCAGAGACAGAGAGACAGAGAGATAGAGAGATAGACAAACACACACACACAGAGAGACAGAGAGATAGAGAGATAGACAAACACACACACACACACACACACACACACACACACACACACACACACACACACACACACACACACACACACACATATATATATATATATATATATATATATATGTATATATATATATATATATATATATATATATATATAGGCGAAAGCAATCTATGGATTATACAAATTGTTCTGGAGTCCCTCCCAGACAAGCTGCAATATCAGTGCTATTTTCATTGCCATTATGACTGTCTACACAAAAGAAAACACAACTAACACTGGACATTATAGATCACCGTCCCAGACACCATTCACCTACCGTATCACCAAACACCTCCTACAACTACATACACATTCACACTGACACAAGATCTGTCCAAGAAATATAAATAAAAAAAGAATATAAACAATGTAATCTTATAAACAATATTATCAATTGGAGTTATAAGTATCACAGCACTGAAATTCACAGATATAAAAAAACAACAAATAAACAAAAAATCCCTAATACAAAAAGGACAGAGACATAGAGTTCAGAATAAATGTTCTGTTCTATCCAAGTCTGTTAAAAAAACAGTTTATATGACCTACCCATGTATGCATCTATATAGATCTTTTCACGCTTTGGGGCTGTCAATTATCCTTTAGGCATATGTGTATGATCTCTTATGAATACGTTTTTTTTACAGTTATCAGAAATATCCAATTCTGCGCTTTAATTGCATGTTCTATTTTAGCTATTATTGTCTGTAATTATCTCTGTGTTTTGTATACTTTACAAATTGTCAAACACCATCATCATCATCAAGTGCCCTGCCGCATGGTGTTGGCGATCATGGACTTCCGTATGTATCTATCCCTTGTTGCCGCAAGCACATCTTCCACCCTCTCTGTCCTCAGGCACCCTGCAAGTCCGTCCAGTATTTTGTTTTTGTCAAACATGTCTCTAAAATGGAAACATTGGAAATATCCAA
>JAPXFY010000013.1:68182934-68185434 GCA_030674185.1 Monoplex corrugatus
CTTGTTCTTCTTGTTCTTGTTCTTCTTGTTCTTGTTCTTCTTGTTCTTGTTCTTCTTGTTCTTGTTCTTCTTGTTCTTGTTCTTCTTGTTCTTGTTCTTCTTGTTCTTGTTCTTTCTTGTTCTTTTCTTTTCTTCTTGTTCTTTTCTTCTTGTTCTTCTTCTTCTTGTTCTTGTTCTTCTTGTTCTTGTTCTTCTTCTGTTCTTGTTCTTCTTGTCCTTGTTCTTCTTGTTCTTGTTCTTCTTGTTCTTCTTCTTGTTCTTGTTCTTCTTGTTCTTGTTCTTCTTGTTCTTGTTCTTCTTGTTCTTGTTCTTCTTTTCTTGTTCTTCTTGTTCTTGTTCTTCTTGTTCTGTTCTTGTTCTTCTTGTTCTTCTTCTTCTTCTTCTTGTTCTTCTTCTTCTTTTCTTGTTCTTCTTGTTCTTCTTCTTTTTCTTCTTCTTCTTCTCTTCTTTTCTTCTTTCGTTCTTTTTTCTTCTTCTTCTTTCTTTCTTCTTCTTCTTTCTTCTTTCTTCTTCGTCTTCTTCTCTCTTCTTCTTCTTCTTCTTCTTCTTCTTCTTCTTCTTCTTCTTCTTCTTCTTCTTCTTCTTCTTCTTCTTCTTCTTCTTCTTCTTCTTCTTCTTCTTCTCTTCTTCTTCTTCTTCTCTTTTTCTTCTCTCTTCTTTCTTCTTCTTCTTCTTCTTCTTCTTCTGCATTCTTCTTCTTTGCAATTTTCTTTGCAATTCTTCTTCTTGCATTCTTCTTCTTTGCAATTCTTCTTCTTTGCAATTCTTTCTTCTTCTTCTCTTTTCACTTCCTCCTTGTCCTTCTCCTTCTTCTTCCTCTTCTTCCTCCCCCTCCTCTCAAACTCCTCATTTTCTTTTTGTTCTTGTTCTTTAAAACGCCTTCGTTTCACCTTTTTGTTTTCTTCTCTTTTGTTTCCTTCTCTCTGCTGTAGCCATCTTCGATTTCATGTGTGTCGTTGACTACCATTTTGTTTGTTTGTTTACGTCCTTGAAAACGATACAGATCTGGGGATGGGTCGTCTCCCGCCCTCTTCGTCGTCTTCTCTTTCAATATAAAAGATCACTTTCACTGTATTCGCGTTCTCACTTTCACTCATGACGGATTCTATAGGTTTTTTTTTATACTCCACCGATAATGTCAAGCAACTGTTTGCCAGGAAATCAGTGTTGTTTTTCACGAACAGCACGAACAAAAGCTGTATTTTCAAAGAATAAAAAACAACATTTTATGTGATATACACAGTTTTCTATAGCCACTTTTTATTCACTATGTAAGTAATTGATATTTTCACTTTTCTTCGTTTCACAACGTCCTTTTGTCGTGGTGCTGATACCGATGGTATCTGATACGAGTATGAACAAATTCTGGCAGTGAAACTGTATATGCTGTAATAATTATGTTCTACTGTTCTGTTGAATTTTTCTGTTGGCAGTGAAACTGTATATGTTGTAATAATTATTTTCTACTGTTCTGTTGAATTTTTCTGTTGGCAGTGAAACTGTATATGTTGTAATAATTATGTTCTACTGTTCTGTTGAATTTTTCTGTTGGCAGTGAAACTGTATATGTTGTAATAATTATTTTCTACTGTTCTGTTGAATTTTTCTGTTGGCAGTGAAACTGTATATGCTGCAATAATTATGTTCAACTGTTCTGTTGAATTTTTCTGTTGGCAGTGAAACTGTATATGCTGTAATAATTATGTTCTACTGTTCTGTTGAATTTTTCTGTTGGCAGTGAAACTGTATATGCTGTAATAATTATGTTCTACTGTTCTGTTGAATTTTTCTGTTGGCAGTGAAACTGTATATGCTGTAATAATTATGTTCTACTGTTCTGTTGAATTTTTCTGTTGGCAGTGAAACTGTATATGCTGTAATAATTATGTTCTACTGTTCTGTTGAATTTTTCTGTTGGCAGTGAAACTGTATATGCTGTAATAATTATGTTCTACTGTTCTGTTGAATTTTTCTGTTGGCAGTGAAACTGTATATGCTGTAATAATTATGTTCTACTGTTCTGTTGAATTTTTCTGTTGGCAGTGAAACTGTATATGCTGTAATAATTATGTTCTACTGTTCTGTTGAATTTTTCTGTTGGCAGTGAAACTGTATATGCTGTAATAATTATTTTCTACTGTTCTGTTGAATTTTTCTGTTGGCAGTGAAACTGTATATGCTGTAATAATTATTTTCAACTGTTCTGTTGAATTTTTCTGTTGGCAGTGAAACTGTATATGCTGTAATAATTATGTTCTACTGTTCTGTTGAATTTTTCTGTTGGCAGTGAAACTGTATATGCTGTAATAATTATGTTCTACTGTTCTGTTGAATTTTTCTGTTGGCAGTGAAACTGTATATGCTGTAATAATTATGTTCTACTGTTCTGTTGAATTTTTCTGTTGGCAGTGAGACTGTATATGCTGTAATAATTATGTTCTACTGTTCTGTTGAATTTTTCTGTTGGCAGTGAAACTGTATATGCTGTAATAATTATTTT
>JAPXFY010000013.1:68187934-68190434 GCA_030674185.1 Monoplex corrugatus
GTGTGTGTGTGTGTGTGTGTGTATGTGTGTGTGTGTTGAGTGAGAGCATGTGTGTGTGTTATGTGTGTGTGTGTATGTGTGTGTGTGTGTGTGTGTGTGTGTTGTGTGAGTACATGTGTGTGTGTGTGCGTGTGTAGTCTCTCTATGTGTGTGTATAGTATGTGTGTGTGTATGCGTGTGTGTGTGTTGTGTAGTGCATGTGCGTGTGTGTGTATGTGTGTGTGTGTGTGTGTGTGTGTGTGTGCGTGTGAGTGAGTGTGTGTGTATCTCTGCCTGTGCGTGTGTGTGTGTCTGCGTCTGTCTGTGTGTTGTGTTGTGAGTGTATCTGTGTGCCATACATTTCTGTTGTGTTGTGTTATGTGTGTGTGTGTGTGTGTGTGTGTGTGTGTGTGTGTGTGGTGTTTGATTGTGTGTGTGGTATGCTTGTGTGTGTGTGTGTGTGTGTGTATTTGTGAGTGTGTATGTGTGTGTGTGTGTGTGTGTGTGTGTGTGTGTGTGTGTGTGCGTATGCCTTTGTGAGTGTGTGCATGTGTATGTGTATGTGTGTGTTGTCTGTGTAGTGTGAGTGTGTGTGTGTGTGTGTGTGTGTGTGTGTTTAAGAGTGTGTGTGTGTGTTTGTGAGGTGTGTGTATGTGTGTGTTTTGTGTGTTTTGTGTGTGTTTGTGTGTGTGTGTTGTTGTGTGAGTGCATGTGTGTGTATATATATATATATGTGTGTGTGTGAGTGTAGTGTGTGTGTGTGTATGTGTATGTATATGTGTATGTGTGTAGTGTGTGTATCTGTGTGTACGTGTGTGTGTCTGCGTCTGTCTGTGTGTGTGTGTTGTGAGTGTATGTGTGTGCCATATAATTTCTGTTGTGTTGTGCTATATGTCAGCGTGTGTGTTTGCGTGTGTGGTATGCTTGTGTGTGTGTGTGTGTGTGTGTGTGTGTTGTGTGTGTGTGTGTATGTGTGTTGTGTGTGTTATGTTTGTGTCTGTGTTTGTGTGTGTTTGTGTCTGTGCTTTGTGAGTGTGTATATGTGTTACTAGTGTGTGTTTGTGTGGTGTGAGTGTATGTGTGTGTGTTTGTGGGTGGGTGTGGTGTATGTGTGATGTGTGTTTGTGTTGTGCGTGTGTGTGTATAGTGATGCGTGTGTGTAGTGTGTGTGTGTGTGTGTGTGTGTGTGTGTGTGTGTGTGTGTGTGTGTGTGTGTGTGTGTGTGTGTGTGTGTGTGTGGTATATTTGTGTTGTGTATGTATAGCGTATGGGAAGAAAATACTGTTGATATTTTAAAGACAGAAGTGTTTGTCTTTTGTTTGTTTCTTTCATTTATTAATGTGTGTGTATATATGTGTGTGGTGGTTGTGCTTGTGTGTGTGTGTTGTGTGTGTGGTGTGTGTGTTGTGTGTGTGTGTGTGTGTGTGTGTGTGTGTGTGTGAGTGTGTGTGTGTGTGTGTGAGTGTGTGTGTGTGTGTGTGTGTGTGTGTGTGTGTGGTGTGTTGTGCTTGTGTGTGGTGTGTGTGTGTATTGTGGTGTGTGTGTTGTGTTGTGTGTGTGTGTGAGTGTGTGTGTTGTGTGAGTGTATGTATGTGTCATATATTTGTGTTGTGGGGTGTACGTGTGTGTATTTGTGAGTGTGTGTGTGTGTGTGTGTGTGTGTGTGTGTGAGTGTGTGTATGTGTATGTGTGGTGTGGTTGTGCGTTGTGGTATGTGTGTATGTGTGTGTGCGTTTGTGAATGTGTGTGCCCGCGCGTGTTTGATTGTGTGTGTGTGTGTGTACGTTTTGTGAGTTTGTGTATGCATGTATGTATTTATTATATATTATGTATGTGTGTGTGTGTGTGTGTGTGTGTGGCGCGCGTTTGTGTGCGTGTGTGTGTGTCTTTTTGTGTGTGTGTGTGTGTTTGTATATGTGAGTGTGTGTGTGTGCGTATGTGTGTGTGTATGTTTGTTTGTGTGTGTGAGTATGTGTGTGTGTGCGCGCGCGTGTGAGTGTGTGTTCGTCTGTGTTGTACGGAAGGGACTGGAAGACCTGAACAGCAGAAAAGCCGTATAATATCAAGTCTCCTTCACGCGGTTGATCCAGGACTTCCTTAGTCTACCTCACACATTGAATCCACCTTTTTTGCTTGCTGGTTGAGCTATTTGGCCCCAAATGTAAGATATACGTTCAAAATGTATTCAGTATATTTCAGAGTCCATAGTTTACCCTGAAAAGCTTGGAAAAACAAATGGAAAAAAAATCCATACAGCTTATCAATATTAAAATCTCAATTAATTATTCAGTTTTAAAAGTCATTGCCCACCCGCATACCACCTTTAAAGAGAAGCCCATATCTCTAACAAGGGTGGCTGGGACCTCCTGGTGTGGAGGGGATTGAGGTAGGTTATCGCTATCCATTACCACATTCTTCGCTGCACCCTCAGACCCCTTGGTGTTACAAATATGAGCGAGCTGTCCCTGGCCTATGTTTCTTTACCTGGCCTGTATGTTTATCCAGGACAATCCTGGCGAAG
>JAPXFY010000013.1:68195434-68202934 GCA_030674185.1 Monoplex corrugatus
GAGGTTACCTTTCGCCCCATTTTCTACGCCACTTTAATGGCCACAAAAACTGAGGCAGTTTTTTTTTTAACAATGCGATGATGATGATGTTCGATGAGGATAATAATCGCGATGCCATGAGTTCCATCTAGGATTGAGACTGCGTTAAAGGGCTGTACTCCACGCTTATTATCAGAATATATCCTGGCGTCAACCAGGCCCGAGAGATATAGACACCTGTGGTGCTATCAGAAAACTAACGCAGTTTAGGCATTGCAAAAAATAAAAGGATGCAGAAGCTATCAGGGACAGATGGCCGAATCCAAGGGCAATAACCAGCTCAGTGTTGTGTCCCTTGATTTGGCCGAGGTGGGGGGTTGAATGTTTTTCATTCTCAGATACGGTGGATTCTCTGTGTAAACTTGCAAGCCAGCGATCGATGATTTAGTGGTGAGTTTATCTTCACTTGTGTCTTAGTGGAGGGGTTCGTGGTGTTTGCCTGTTTTTTTTTTTCTCTGTCTTTTTTATTTTTGTATGTGTGTGTGTGTGTGTGTGTGTGTGTGTGTGTGTGTGTGTGTGTGTGTGTGTGTGTGGTGTGTGTGTGCGCGTGCGAGTGCCTGCGTGTGTGTGTGTATGTATGTGTGTGTGTATATGTATCCATGTGTGTGTATGAGTGTGTGTATGTGCATGTGTGCTGTGTGTGTGTGTGGTGTGTATCGTTCTTTAATTTAACGTCTTTTCACTATAAGTGATATTAGACGGGGGTGGTGTGTGTGTGTGTGTGTGTGTGTGTGTGTGTGTGTGTGTGTGTGTGTGTGTGTGTGTGTGTGTGTGTGTGTGTGTGTGTGTGTTTGTGTGCTGTGTGTATTGTGTGTATGTGTGTGTGTGTTTTGTGTGTATGTGTATGTGTTGTGAGTGTGTGTGATGTGTATTGTGTGTGTATGTGTATATGTGTGTGCGTGCGTGCGTGCGTGCGTGCGTGCGTACGCGCGCGTGTGTGTTGTGTGTTATGTGTTAATGGAGGCCTTCTCAGAAGACTGCACATAATTGTTGATAGAAGTTTTATATCCTTTAGAAGACTGCACATAATTGTTGATATAATTTTTTTTATGTATTTATATACTTTAGAAGACTGTGCATATTTCTTGATAAGATTCAGGGCAAGTTAGGAGACTGTATAATTATTTTCAAAGATTTTATGTACTGTAGAAAACTCCACATAATTATTGATAGCAGTTTTATGTATGTTACGAGACTGCACATAATTGTTGATCAATATTCATGTAGACTGCACATAATTGTTGACAGATGTTTTATGAACCCTAGGAGACTCTACATAACTACTGATAGACATTTATGTACTTATTATAACTTACATTATTACTGATACAGACTTGGAATACTTTAAAGAGACTTTACATAGTTGTTGAAAAAGATTTCATGACTTTTAAGAATTTCTAGGTAAAGATCGATAGACATTTTTATGTACTTGTATACTGCTCTGCATAACGATACCCAATTTTACGCCCCATATGGGAGCCAACATTAAGAATGATTTAAGTACCGCATGAAGACCATCCAAGCAGTGATATACATATATTCCTTAGAAGGAACGAAACGAGGTACTCAGTGTGACATCCCATTACCACTAATCGCTCAGTTAAAATGTCTGTGGCTACCTACCTGATATACTGTTGATTAAAGCCATCACGTATGTCTGTCTGATGAGGGAGCTGGTAACGCTCTTGGATTTCAATCTCCGTTAACAAGATTTTGAAGAGATTAATTGAAAGAGAGAGAGAGAGAGAGGGGACAGAGAGAGAGAGAGAGAGAGAGAGAGAGAGAAAGGGACAGAGAGAGAGAGACAGAAGACAGAGAAGACAGACAGAGACAGACAGAGACAAAGAGACAGAAAGAGACAGAGACAGAGACAGGCAGAAAAGACAGAAAAAAACGAGAGAGAGAGAGAGCGAGAGAGAGAGAAGAGAGAGAAAAAGAGAGAGAGAGAGAGAGAGAGAGAAAGAGAGAAACAGACAGACAGACAGACAGATTGAGACAGAAGCAGAAACAAACAGATAGAGAGAGACAGAGACAGAGAGACAGAAGAGAGAGAGAGAGAGAGGGGAGAGAGACAGGGGACAGAAAGAGAGAGAGACAGAAAGAAAAGAGAGAGACAGACAGAAGACAGAGACAGAAAGATAGAGAGACAAAAAGAGAGAGACAGAGAGAGACAGAGAAAGAGAGAGAGAGAGAGAGAGAGAGAGAGAAAAGAGAGAGCAGAGAGAGACAGACAGACAAAGAGACAAAGAGACAGAGAGAGAGACAGAGAAAGAGAGAGCTAAAGATAGTCACAATACTTTACCACACTCAGTGATATCTCTAGCAGCATTAGGTCCCACTGGGCCTGTCTTACACTTAATCCTTGCAACTCTACAGAGACAGACAGAAACAGACACTGACAGAAGCAGACACAGACAGAAACAGACAGACAGAAACAGAGACAGACAGGGACACAGACACACAGGAACAGACAGACAGACAAAACACAGACAGACAGGAACAGAGACAGACAGAAACAGAGACAGACAGAAACAGAGACAGACAGAAACAAAACAGACAGAAACAGACACAGACAGAAACAGAGACAGACAGGAAAGACAGACAGGACAAGACAGAGAAAGACAGACAGAGAGAAACAGACAGACAGACACAGAAAACAGAAGACAGAACAGAAACAGAACAGACAGAAAACAGAGACAGACAGGAACAGGAGACAGACAAAGAGACAGCAGAACAGAGACAGACAGAACAGAGACAGACAGAACAGAGACAGAAGACAGAGACAGATAACAGAGACAGACAAAACAGAGACAGACAGAAACAGAGACAGACAGGAACAGAGACAGACAGGAACAGAGACAGACTGAGAACAGAGACAGACAAAAACAGAGACAGACAGAAACAGAAGACAGACAGAAACAGAGACAAACAAGACAGACAGGAACAGAGACAGACTGGAACAGAGACAGACAAAAACAGAGACAGACAGAAACAGAGACAGACAGAAACACAGACAGACAGGAACACAGACAGACAGGAAGCAGAGACAGACAGAACAGAGACAGACAAAAACAGAGACAACAGAAAACAGAGACAGACAGGACACAGACAAAACACAGACAGACAGGAACAGAGACAGACAGAAACAGGACAGACAGAACAGAGACAGACAGGAACAGAGACAGACAGGAACACAAAAACGAGACAGACAGGAACAGAGACAGACAGAACAGAGACACAGACAGAGACAGACAGAACAGACAGACAGAAACAGACGACAGACAGGAAACAGACGACAGACAAGACAACAGGACAGACAGAAACAGAGACAGACAGGAAACAAGACAGACAGGAACACAGACAGACAGGAACAGAGACAGACAGAACAGAGACAGACAGGAACAGAGACAGACAGGAAACAGAGACAGAGCAGAGAACAGGGAAAACAGAAACAGGACAACAGAACAGAGACAGGAACACAGACAAAAACAGAGACAGACAGGAACAGAGACAGACAGAACAGAGACAGACAGGAACAGAGACAGACAGGAACAAGACAGACAGGAACAGAGACAGACAGACGAACAGAGACAGACAGGAACAGAGACAGACAGGAACAAACAAAAGACAAAACAGAGACAGACAGAAACAGAGACAGACAGGAACAGAGACAGACAAGAAACAGAGACAGACAGGAACAGAGACAGACAGGAACGAGACAGACAGAACACAGACAGACAGAACAGAGACAGACAGAACAGAGACAGACAGGAACAGAGACAGACAGGAACAAGACAGACAGGAACACAGACAGACAGGAACAAGACAGACAGAACAGAGACAGACAGGAACAGAGACAGACAGAAACAGAGACAGACAGGAACACAGACAGAACACGACAGACAGACAGAACAGAGACAGACAGAAAACAGAGACACAGACAGAAACAAGAGACAGACAGAACAGCAGACAGAACAAGACAGACAGACAGACAGAACAGACAGAACAGAGACAGACAGGAACAGACAGACAGACGAAAAACAGAGACAGACAGGAACAGAAGAGCAGAGACAGAGAACAGAGACAGACAGAAACGAAGGACAGACAGGAACAGAGAACAGACAGGGAACAGACAGGACAAGACAGACAGAGAACAGACAAGGAGACAGAGACAGACAGAAGAAGCAGACAGGACGACAGACAGCGAACAGAGAAAAAGACAGAAAAAGACAGACAGGAACAAAGAACAGAGCGCAGGAACAGAGACAAGGACAGGCGAGGAACAGAGACAGACAGAACAGAGACAGACAACTCGACAGCCACCAGGGCAGGGAGACATTAAACATGAACAAAGGAAATGAGTGTTCATGTATGTGTGTGTGTGTGTGTGTGTGTTTGGTGGTGTGTGTGGTGTGTGTGTTGCGTGCGTGCGTGCGTGCATGCGTGCGTGCGTGCATGCATGTGTGCGTGCGTGTGCCTGTGTGTTCTCGTGTATGTGTGTCTATGTATGCATGTATGTTGTATGTATGTATGTATGTAGTGTGTGTGTGTGTGGTGTTTGTGTGTGTGTGTGTGTGTGTGTGTGTGTGCTGTTTGTGTGTGTGTGTGTAGTGTGTTCTGTTGTATGTGTGTGTGTGTTCATGTGTTCATGTGTATGTGTTGTGTGTGTGTGTGTGTGTGGTGTGTGTGTGTTTGCTCGTGCGTGTGCGTGTGTGTGAGTACGTACGTTCGTGTGTACGCGCGTGCATATGGTTACATGTGCGTATATACACGAGAAGTGTTGGTGTACAAAAGATTGCTCTCTCTGTCACGAGAAAGTGCCTGTAAGAGTGAACTTGTGTGCGCGTGCGATGTCTTTAAAACATTTGAATAAGGATTGTATGGTCCACCAGTAATGGCAAAAAGTATGAAAAATTATGTTTTGATCGATCAGTCTTGAATGTTCATGATGAAGAATGATGGTAATATCTTATAATCACGCTAAGGGTCCCACATTCTCGAGGCTGGTGTATCGGCCAAGAACGTAAGCGTGGTGGGGTTGTCACACCGACTGGAAGATTGTAGGTTCGAATCCCCATCAAAGTCTTTTTAAAATCGTTTATGGGATTTTCGACCCCAGCCGGCTTCTGACCAAATAAGCGTGCTACGAGCTCATATGGGAAGACTGGAACCACACAGTCGAGTCTCATTCCACTTTCACGGATGTGTATTTGAGGGCGTTTACTCAATGTCCTTACCAATACCGCAGGTGTCTGTATCCGTAGGGCCTGGTTCGACGTCAGGACATATTATTGTGATAGTAAGCATAGAGTACTGCCCTGTCACGCTGTCTCAATCCTAGATGGAATTCCATAGAATCATTTTTATGGCACTCATCGCCATTATCATCACGGTATTGTAAAAACATCCACGTTTCTATGGCGTTACGATAAAGTAAAAAAAAAAAAAAAAAAGAGACCAAAGAAAAAAAAAAAGCGAGATAAAGGAAACTGCCTAAGTGCAAAGATCTAACACACAAACAAGCAAACAGAGAAACAAACAAAGAAACAAAGAATCAAAGAAACAAAAACAAACAAGCAAGCAAGCAAACAAACAAAGAAACAAAGAAAAAGCTGACAAACATACAAGTAAGCAAGCAAGCAACCAACCAAAAACACAAAGAAACAAAGAAACGAAAAAAAACAAAGAAAGAAAGAAGAAAGAGAAAAGAAACACAGAAACAAAGAAACAAACAAAGAAACAAACAAAACAAACCTTATCAGGCGCTCCAGAAGTCCTGAGGAGCAGCTCCGTATTCCCGCATTCTCAAGCGTTCCCAGGCTCAACTGAAAAAGAGAACAGGGAAACCGTGTTCAAAGTAGCCAATTATTACATACTATATAGATAAATCTCACTCTCTGTCTCACTGTATTTTATTTCTTTTTTCTGTTTTCTGTTCCTTTTTGTACATCACATCAATGGTCACAGAATATGGGAAATTTTTCCACAATGCTATGATGATGCGACGACGACAATGATGATGATGATGATATGATGATGACGATGATAAGACGATGATGACGACGACGACGATGAATGATGATGGGTATGATAATCACGATGCTGTGGAGTTCCAGCTGGATTGGGACTGCGTGACAAGGCTGTACTCCATTCTTACTTTCTTAACATATCCCGGTGTCAACCAGGCCCGAGAGATAAGATATTTGCGGTGTCAGTCAAGAGACTTGAGCAACAACCCTCTCAATGACGCAAACGTGAAGTGGATAAGAATCAACTGTGTAGTGCAAGTCCTTTCAATGAGCCCATGGCACTCAGCTCCAACTTGGAGTCGACTGGGGCCGAAAAATCCCACGAGTTTCTCATCAGGCTAATTGGTTCGAATCTACAACCTTCAAGTCGGATGGGAGTCCGTTGGCACCAAAGCGACTGGTTGAACTTTCTTCGCTTTCTCTCTCTTCTCTCTTTTTTTCTCTCTCTCTCCATTTATACATACATAACACATACATATGCACACACACACCCACCCGCAGCGACACACACACACACACACACACACACACACACACACACACATGATATATATATGTTTGTATATGTGTGTTGTGTATATATACATCGTATGTCGTCATCGTCATCCTAATCATGTCACTATCACATCATCGTCGTCGTCGTCGTCATCATCGTCATCATCATCCATCATCATCGATATAGATCATATCATTCATCATCCATCATATCATCATCCATCGTCTCAGTCTCACTGTCATCATCACTCTCATCTCATCATCATCATCAATCCTTCCCTCGTTATCTCATCTTCTTCATTTCTATTTCTTCTCTCCTTCTTCATTCTTTCTTTCTTTTCTCTTCTTCTTCTTTCGTTTTTCTTTTTTCTTTTCTTCTCTTTTTTTCTTTTTTCTCTTTTCTTTTTTTTTTCTGCTTCTTCTTTCTGCGTTTTTCTTCTCTCTTCTTCTTCTTCTTCCTCCTCTCTTCTCCTTCTTCTTTTTTTTCTTCTTGTTCTCCTTTCGTTCTCCTTTTACATGTCTCACATTCTTGCTGTACCGGTTTTGGCCATTTTCTTTTAACTATTTCCTGTCTTTTACAATCAAGACCATGATGATCAAAATATTTCCCGTCGGTACATATCTCCTGGTCCGCTCCACTTGACACAGGCGACGCCCTGCAATATATTATCATATTCAGCTGTCTTCGTCAAACATATATGTTTGACTGTTGGCCGATAAGTAAACTACCGTCATGTTGTTGTCACTATTGCCAGACAATGGTCATCTTGTTGTACTTGCAGGTGCAAGTGGTCAAGGCGTCACTTTGAGCTTGCGGTTCATGGACAAAAAAAAAAAAAAAAAAAAAAAAAAAGCCAGTGCAAAGGGTTTTGCGCAGGTTTCACACAAATCTGCCAGATGACTGACGCTGGCAGATTTGGGTGGAGCGTGTATGGAA
>JAPXFY010000013.1:68217934-68227934 GCA_030674185.1 Monoplex corrugatus
CATAACACTGTGTGTGTTTGTTTGTTTGTTTGTGTGTGTGTGTGTGTGTGTTGGTTGGTTGGTCTTTGATTTAATGTCTATTCACTAAAGTGATTTTAGACAAAAAAAAAAAAAAAAAGAAAAAAAAAGTTACATGAGGAGAAAAGAGGATTAACGATTGAAACAGCAAAACTGGCTAACCATAACATTGAACATGAGAAGTAATAGAACGTTAAAGATAATTCGCTATAGGACTTTTTGAATGTGAATGTGTGTGTGTGTGTGTTTGTGTGTGTTTGTGTGTGTGTATGTATGTGTGTGTTTGTGTGTGTGTATGTGTGTGTATGTGTGTGTATGTGTATGTGTGTGTGTGTATGTGTGCGTTTGTGTGTGTGTCTGTGTATGTGTGTGGTGGTCTCTGATTTAATGTCTATTCACTAAAGTGATTTTAGACAATTGTATGTATGTGTGTGTGTGTGTGTGTGTGTGTGTGTGTGGTGTGTGTGTGTGTGTGTGTGTATGTGTGTGTGTGTGTGTGTGTGTGTGTGTGTGTTTGTATGTGTGTGTTTTCCGTGTTTCTCTCTCTCTCTGTATATATGTGTGTGTGTGTGTTTGTATGTATAAGTATGTACGTGTGTAGTTGATTTTTTGTGTGGACGTGTGTTTATGCTTGTATGTGTTTGTAAGTGTGTGCTTGTACGTGTATATGTGGCTACGTGTGTGTGTGTGTATGTGTATGTGTGTGTGTATGTGTGTGTGTGTGTGAATGTGTATGTCTGTATGTGTGTGAGCGGGTGTGTGAATGGTGTGTGTGTGTGTGTTCGTGTATGTATGTATGAATGTGTGTGTGTGTGTGTCTGTGTTTGAGTGTGTGTGTACGTATGCGTGTGTGTGACCCTGTGCGCGTGTATGTGTGTTGCGTGTATGTGTATGTATATGTGTGTGTGTGTGTACATGTATGTATGTGTGTGATTGTGCATGCGTGTACGCACGCACGCATGCACATGTCGAACCAAACACTTTGTTCCATTTTGCCTCGATATGGCTTCCGCCTAGTTTTTACCTATCAGATTCGCTCCGTCACCTACGCAGTACACCATATTCAGTAACAGATATCCCCACGCGATCATGAAGTTCACATCACAGTTGACCTAGCGGGTGTCTGATCGCACATAACCTGTTTTCTAAGTAAACATAAGCAAAGAGCGAGGTCACGACCTTGAGACTCTATCCCAACTTTGGGAAACCAAAACAAAGGAAAACGATAAAGAGAAACAATGGTGAAGAGAAACACTTCCCGTGTGCAGCTGACCACATTTTATATATATATATATATATATATATATATATATATATATATATATATATATATATATATATATATATATATATATATATATATATGTATGTATTGTCTGTCAGGGAAGCTGGAAGAGATGCTTGAGGCAAAACAAGAGATAGACTCAGATGGAAGTCCATAATCGCCAACGCCATGCGGCAAGGCACCTGATGATGATGATGATGATGATGATGATGATTGTCTGTCTGAGAGGGTCTGTCTGAGAGGCATCCTACTCTGCTGGAGTACTCTCAGAAACCATTTTCTGAGATCATTTTTACATATACGTTTGAAGCGTTAAACCTGCAACGACCAGTCAGCTAACTGACTGAATGTATAGCTGAATGGCTCACAGACTAAGTAATTAACAGACATAACAATTAGTTGAGTGCAGTGGAAAACAAGTAGTTCATTATCCTGACAATTAGATAACCAATTGCCTTACATTCCATACATGTTTAAACCTATACCTAACTAGCTAAAAGCCAATATTCCTACACAGAGACTAACTTGCTGACAAACAGATTGCCATTCTGGCCAGAACATAACTATTTCAAGCCGCTTCAGAATACTACTTACACACTTACAAGCTACCTAATGAAATAAACAAACACGCAACCATCTAAATCACTAGTCTTAGATGAAGTTCTGTTTTCATGTTTCGTCTGTTTCTATTTCAGTCAAAGGAGTGTTTACATTGATATATACAAAACAACAACAACAACAAAACCCCACAAACAAACAAACAAGCAAACAAACAGACAAAAAAAAAAACAAACAAAAGAAAAAAAGAAAGAAACAAAAACCAAGCAAGCAAGCAAGCAAGCGAGCCAAACAAACAAAAATAAATCACAAAAATGGGAATTTTAAAATCATGAATCAAAGATAACAATAACAAACAATTAACAGAAATCAAAACCAAAACTTTTTTAAACCATGTATATGTATATGTGTATGGTATGAAAAAGAATTTCGTTGTATACGTATACATATACATTACATATACATCTATCTATCTAATCTATCTATCTAATCTATCTATCTAATCTCTCTATCTTTCCATCTATCTATCTGTACATCTATCTATCTATCTATCTATCTATCTCTATCTAATCTATCTATCTATCTAATCTAATCTATCTATCTATCTATCTATCTATCTAATCTATGTATCTATCTAATCTAATCTAATCTATCTATCTATCTATCTAATCTATCTATCTATCTATCTAATCTAATCTATCTATCTATCTATCTATCTATCTATCATATATGTATATACATATGTATATATATATATGTATATATATAAGTGTGTGTGATTATGTGCTTGTGTGTATGTGTGTGTGTGTGTGTGTGTGTGTGTGTGTGTGTGTGTGTGTGTGTGTGTGTCTGTGTGTGTGTGTGTGTGTGTGTGTGTGCGTGTGTGATACATTGATGAATAGACAGATAGATCGGTGGACAGATAAGTAGATACAGGTAAGATTTTAAATGCCAGCAGTAGTAAAGTTGACTATTGATTACTTGATAGTTTGATCGATTGATTTGCATATGTGTATGTTTGTGTGACTGTATGTGTTTGTGTGTGTGTGTATACATGTGTGTGTATGTGTGTGTGCACATGTGCGCGGGGGTGTGCTTGTGTGTGTGTGCGTGTATGTGTATGCGCGCACATGCACATGTGTGTGTGTGCACGCGCGTGCGCGTGCGACCTGCACAATTCGTTACGAATCACTGTATATTTAAAAGATAGATTGTTTGCATTCCCTGACCATTGTAACTTCCTGACGCTTAACTACACAAAGGGTTAAGTCCACAGAGTGGGAAATTACAGTTATAAGTAAAAAACATGGAGGAGAAAAAAGTGGGAGAGTCCTATATGCACAATGCACTAGATATATTTACATATACGCAGTTCTTTCGAAACTTAAACAAATATGCAGTCGCTTGTTCCAACTTGATCAATACTATACAGCTTTTAGCGCTTAAGACTTGAGACCCCGTTTTTGACTTGCACGGAGTAATTTTGTTTCCACGATGGCTCACCTGGTTAGAGCACCACGGCGAACACGCTAAAGGTGTCGGTTCAATCTTTAGGTAGACAAAAGTTTTCTTTCTTTCTTTCTTCTTTCTTTCTTTCTTTAATTCTTTCTTTCCTTTCTTTCTTCCTTTCTTTCTTTCTTTCTTTCTTTCTTTCTTTCTTTCTTTCTTTTTTTTTTTTTTTTTTAGAAATCCAAAAACAAGTGAGACTTGCTCGCGTTCAAGTAAAAAGGAACCAGAAAAACACGAAAATAGAATCAGAACGCGTATTTAATACACACATTAGGATTTCAGTTTAGTCCTTTTCTTCCCACTGGACGAAGCAGCAGAGAAGTTTCAGGTTTTTTTCTCCTAGTTTTTGTTGTTAATTTGGTGTTGGTTCGTTTGTTGATCTTACACTCACGCATGACAAAGGCCAGCTGGCCGAAAATTTGCGCCTATGTCTTGTCTGGTTGTATTTAAATACGCGTTCTGATTCTAATTTCGTGCTTATTTTTCCCTGGTTCCTGTTTTCATTTTTTAAAAATTCTTTATTTCTATTTTTTTAATTTTTTAAAAATTTTTTTTACTTTTAACACGGGTTCCTTGGCCCTTTTGGTAGAGCCTTGGACTTGAGGCCTCATGTTTCGAGTTCAATCCCAGCCTACAACGTAAGATCTGGAAGCAGTGTGAAACATTGCAGGCATTCTGGTGCTGCCTGCTAGGTCAAGTCAGAGTTTCGTGGATCTCGCTTCCCTTACCCATTTCAAGACCATGTCAGTTGCAGAGGGGTTTTTCTTCTGCGTAGGCTCAAGGACTCTCTGCTAGATATCCGCTGACAGATTTGGGTTGGAGCGTGTATGGGATTGTTCTAGCGCGAGTAAACCCTTCTGGAACAAATTCCAAACTCTCCCAAAACTCCCCAGAAGCAGTTAGTCTGGGTTTTTTTTTCGTGTGGTGTACTATGCGTTTCTCAGCACTCACAGACAGACTGGCAGGCAGGCAGACAGACAGACAGACAGACAGACAGACAGACAGACAGACGCGCTTACACACACACATACAGAAGCACACACACAGAGGCACACAAACAGACACACATGCGCACGTGCACACACACACACACACAGACACAAACGCATGCATACACATACGCGCGCGCACGCATAGACACACACAGAAACACAGATATACAGACAGGCAGTAGACAGATAGACAGACAGACAGACAAACACACACACACTCACACACACACAGAGGCACACACTCACATACAGAGGCACACACACACAGACACACAGGCACACATACATACACACGCGAGCACACAGACACACATGCGTGCGCACACAGACACGCATTCACACTCAGAGACACACACACACAGACAGACAGACAGACACATTCATACACATACATCCACACACACAGAGGCGCACACACAGACGTACACGCGCGCACACATAGACAGACACAGACACACGCACGCACAAACACACACAAACACACACAAACACGCACACAGACAGCCAGCCAGCCAGACACACACACACACACAAACACACAGACAGACACACTTACACACACACACACTTACACACACACACACACACACACACACACACAGAACACACACACACTCACACACACACAAATACACACAGACACACACACACTTACACTCTTACACACACACACGCAGACACTTACACAACACAACCACCACACACACACACACACACACACACACACACACACACACACACACACACCACACAACACACACACACACACACCAACACTACACACACACACACACACACACACACACACACACACACACACACACACACACACACATCACACACACACACACACACACACATTCACACACACACACACACACACTTACACACACACACACACACACACACACAACACACATACATCCCCCCCCACACACACTGCACACCTTTAGGACAACCAACGTCTGTAACGCACCACGTATGTAGCCTTGGGGTCTGTTTGTCAGGTCTGCTTGCACTTTGTGTAAAACACTTTTTTATCCACAGAACACACAGCTACTGCTATTGTTCGTCTGCCGCGGGTGAAAACTCAGTGGAAAGCCCAGAACAATTACGTAACAAAAGTACACAACACTTAGAATTACGTTGTAAAAGGTTTCGGGTTTGGAGACTCTTCAAGAGGTTGGTTCGTTATTTCTTTTAGGTTATTGAAATGGTTCGTTCGTTATTTGGTTTAGGTTATTGAAATGGTTCGTTCGTTATTTGTTTAGGTTATTCAAATGGTTTGTTGGTATTTGTTTTAGGTTATTCAAATGGTTCGTTCGTTATTTGGTTTAGGTTATTCAAATGGTTTGTTCGTTATTTGGTTTAGGTTATTCAAATGGTTCGTTCGTTATTTGGTTTAGGTTATTCAAATGGTTCGTTCGTTATTTGGTTTAGGTTATTCAAATGATGGTTCGTTCGTTATTTGGTTTAGGTTATTCAAATGGTTCGTTCGTTATTTGGTTTAGGTTATTCAAATGGTTCGTTCGTTATTTGGTTTAGGTTATTCAAATGGTTCGTTCGTTATTTGGTTTAGGTTATTCAAATGATGGTTCGTCGTTATTTCTTTTAGGTTATTCAAATGGTTCGTTCGTTATTTGGTTTAGGTTATTTAAATGATGGTTCGTTCGTTATTTGTTTTAGGTTATTCAAATGATGGTTCGTTCGTTATTTGGTTTAGGTTATTCAAATGATGGTTCGTTCGTTATTTGGTTTAGGTATTCAAATGGTTCGTTCGTTATTTGGTTTAGGTTATTCAAATGGTTCGTTCGTTATTTGGTTTAGGTTATTCAAATGGTTCGTTCGTTATTTGGTTTAGGTTATTCAAATGGGTTCGTTCGTTATTTGGTTTAGGTTATTCAAATGGTTCGTTCGTTTTTGTTTAGGTTATTCAAATGGTTCGTTCGTTACTTGGTTTAGGTTATTCAAATGGTTCGTTCGTTTTTGTTTTAGGTTATTCAAATGGTTCGTTCGTTATTTCTTTTTAACACCTATTCACATTTGTCCTTTTAGAGGAGCATTCAAAAAGATATTCTTTCGGACACATCCATATGCGCTCTACTCAAATCTACCAGCAATTACCTGCTAGACTTCTTGGGCCTGTGCAGCACTTTTCGCGCTGGCGGGATCTGAAAATGTGGAGGAACAGGATTATAAAATACTGACAACGTGAGGTGCATCCAGGACAATGATAAACTGTCTCGACAATAAAAAAAAAAAGATTTTGAGTATTGTGAAAAGGTTCTGAGAAAGTACTCTTCACATACCGTTCTAAACATCAACAACAAACAAACAAACAAACAAACAAACAAACAAACAATTAAACAAACAAACAAACAAACAGACAAACAAACAAACAAACAAACAAACAATTAAACAAACAAACAAACAAACAAACAAACAAACAAACAAACAAACAAACGAACAAAAAACAAACATACAAACAACCCAACAGATTTTAGGCACTTTTGTTTTGGTCCGTGTGAAGTTGTCCTTTGGAAGTTTAGCTTCCAAAGTCATGCTTTCGGGAAACCTGTATAGTCCACAAGAACCAGAAATAAACATGAAAAAAGAATCAGAACGTGTATTTAATACAACCAGACAAGACAGGTGCAAATTTTCGGCCAACTGGCCTTTGTCAAGCGTAAATGTAAGACCACCAAAAACAAACAAACAAACAAACAAACAAACAAACAAATAAACAAACAAACAAACAGACAGACAGACAGACAATCAAACAAACAAACAAACACACACAAACACACAACCAACCAACTAACCAACTAACCAACCAACCAACCAACCAACCAACCAACCAACTAACCAGCCAACCAACCAACCAACCAACCAACCAACCAACTTACCAACCAAGTAACCAACCAACCAACCAACCAACCAACCAACCATTCAACCAACCAACCAACTAACCAACCAACGAAACAACCAACCAACCAACCAACCAACCAACCAACCAACCAACCAACCGACCAACCAACTTACCAACCAAGTAACCAACCAACCAACCAACCAACCAACCAACCAACCAACCAACCAACCAACCAAACAACCAACCAAACAAACTGGGAGAAAAAAGACCCAAACTTCCGTGCTGCTTCGTCCAGTAGGAAGAAAAGACTGTTTTTTCCTGTTCCTGTTTGTTTGAACGTGGGTGGTCATACCTGTTTTGGATTTCTACAGTCCACAGTTTTGACCAAACTTTGGTAAAGATAAGTCCATACACAGCTAAGAAAAAAGACAGATTAAAAAGCACTTCGTTAGGTTGAAACAGTTTTCTATTGAAATTACACTGTACTGAAATATACACGGCAATTTGGGGAAGGACAACAATACAGTCCTGTTTAAAAAAAAAACCATTTCGTTTTTAATGGTGGAAATTCTGGATGAAGTAATTAATCTACAATTAACGATGGGATTAACTCTTGTTAACACAAAAAATAGTTACAAGTTATCGTCTTTTCGTTGTGTGTGTGTGTGTGTGTGTGTGTGTGTGTGTGTGTGTGTGTGTGTGTGTGTGTTTGTGTGTGTGTGTGTGTGTGTGTGTGTGTGTGTGTGTGTGTGTGTATGTGTGTGTGTGTGTGTTTGTGTGTGTGTGTGTGTGTGTGTGTGTGTTTTTCATATGATTGATCTTTTTTCCTGTTTGATTTGTGTACTTGTTTGTTTTTCAAACAGGGGGTTAAAAATGTTATTATTTTTTTTAATGGTAAAACTTCAGATTTTGTGTGTTTTCTTCTAGAGTAGAATGTCACTCTTCTTTGTTCATATTGTGATAAAGGAAAAGAAAAGAAAAGAAAGGAAAAAGAAAAGAAGGAAAGAAAAGAATAGAAAAAAAGAGAAACCCAACCCAACCCAACCCATGCCCAAGCCCAGTCCGAACCGAACCGACCTGACCCGATCCAACCCAATCCAACCCAACCCAAACCCAACCCAACCAAACCAAACCAAACCAAACCAAATAGCAACCAACTAACATGCTAACTTAAACACGTCGCATGAACAAGAACACGAAACTGAACCTGGAAATTCTGACACAGGTTTTCGCAGAACTGTTTTTAAGCACATCAGACATAGGACGAGCCAGGTGATGATGACTATTCCTAATCCCCTGCAGGCTTATGAAGTAAAAAGCATGAATCACCGTAGATGATGATGATGGCGGTGATTATACGGTGAATGGTCCTTTAAGCGAAGGAAGGCCAGCAAGACAGGTAAGTCAGTGGTTAGTGCTTTATGTTGCCACTTGATGCTCCAGCGCCTCTCAAGGTCGTGCTTAGAAAGACTGAGGTTGTTTACGGTCACTAGACACTACAATGGTATATTACACAGTGTGTCCCTGAGTCACAGTAGAGACCGCTGGCTAGGTTTTTAGCTAAGTTTATTTTTGTTTCTTTTCTTTTCTTTCTGTCTTTCTGTCTTTGTTTTCTTTTTCTTTCTTTCTTTCTTTTTCTTTCTTTCTTCTTTCTTTCTTTCTTTTCTTTTTCTTTCTTTCTTTCTTTCTTCTTTCTTTCTTTCTTTCTTTCTTTCTTCTTCTTTCTTTCTTCTTTTTTCTTTTCTTCTTTCTTTCTTTCTGTCTTTCTTTTCTCTTCTTCTTTCTTTCTGTCTTTCTTTCTTTTCTTTCTTTCTTTCTTTCTGTTTTCTTTCTTCTTCTTCTGTCTGTCTTTTCTTTTCTTTTTTCTGTCTGTCTGTCTTCTTTCTTTCTTCTTTTTTTCTTTCTTCTTTTCTTTCTTTTCTTCTTCTGTCTTTCTTTCTTTTCTTTTTTCTTCTTCTTTTCTTCTTTCTTTCTTTCTTTCTTTCTGTCTGTCTTTTCTTTCTTCTTCTTTTCTTTTCTTTCTTCTTCTTCTTCTTCTTTCTTTTTCTTTCTTGTCTGTCTTTTTTTCTTTCTTTCTTTCTTCTGTCTTTCTGTCTTTTCTTTTCTTTCTTTCTTTCTTTCTGTCTGTCTTTCTTTCTTTCTTTCTTTCTTTCTGTCTTCTCTTCTTTCTTTCTTTCTTTCTGTCTGTCTTTTCTTTCTTTCTTTCTTTCTTCTGTCTTTCTTTTTCTTCTTTTCTTTCTGTCTGTCTTTCTTTCTTTCTTTCTGTCTGTCTGTCTGTCTTTTCTTTTTTCTTTCTTTCTGTCTGTCGTCCTCTTTTCTTTCTTTCTTTTTCTTCTGTCTGTCTTTTCTTTCTTTCTTTCTTCTTCTGTCTGTCTTCTGTCTTTTCTCTTCTTTCTTTCTTTCTTTCTGTCTGTCTGTCTGTCTTTTTCTTTCTTTCTTTCTGTCTGTCTGTCTTCTTCTTTTTCTTTCTTTTCTTCTTCTTCTGTTCTGTCTTCTTTTTTCTTTCTTTCTTCTGTCTGTCTGTCTTTTTCTTTCTTTCTTTCTTTCTGTCTTTTTCTTTCTTTCTTTCTTTCTGTCTGTCTTTTCTTTCTTTCTTTCTTTCTTTCTGTCTGTCTGTCTTTTCTTTCTTTTCTTTTCTTTCTTTCTGTCTTCTGTCTTTTCTTTTTTTTCTTTCTTTCTGTCTGTCTTCTTTTCTTTCTTTCTGTCTGTCTGTCTTTCTTTCTTTCTTCCTGTCTGTCTGTCTGTCTGTCTTTTCTTTCTTTCTTTCTT
>JAPXFY010000013.1:68232934-68242934 GCA_030674185.1 Monoplex corrugatus
CAGTGCCTCTTAAGGATAAACTATTAATCAAGTGAGTAATTTCCAATATCATTTCAGATCTTGTTTGTAATTTTGATAATTCAAGAGCTTGAAGTACAGATTTTGAATCAACGCAAAAAAGTATCTGGGGAATTGTCCTAGGAAGATTTATCATATAATTCAAAGCCATTAAGATTGCAAAGAGTTCTGCAGTAAAGACAGATTTATAAAGTCCTATATAGAAAGATTTCTCAATTTTGAGAGCAGGTATTAAAAACGCTGAGCCTGCTTGTCTTTCAATTATTGAACCATCAGTGTAAACTTTCAAGTGATCGGAATAAAAATCTTCTATATGACATATGACATGAAAGTGTGTGTGTGTGTGTGTGTGTGTGTGTGTGTGTGTGTGTGTGTGTGTGTGTGTGTGTGTGTGTGTGTGTGTGTGTGTGTGTGTGTGTGTGTGTGTGTGTGTGTGTGTGTGTGTATGTGTTTGTATAAGAGGCATTCACTCATTCGGACAATTCAATACGTTTTATACGGGCGAGAATTGGGGGCTGGGTGGGGTGGTGGTGAGGGGCTGGCAGTCGAGTTTGGAATTTGAAGTTTTGAGTACGAGATCTACAACTTATGTGGCCGCCCGAGTTGAAGCAAATACAAATCAGAAAAACAAGAAATAGAATAGACACGCGTATCTACTATAACAAAACAAAGACAGGCTCAAACTTTCGGCTAACTGGTTCTTGTCAAAGGTACACAAAAGATAGCAAAGAACAAAGGCATGTATAGAAGACAATAAAGAAATATACAAAAGCATATATACAAAAGACAACAAAGAACAAATATACAAAAATGTACACAAAAAGACAACAAAAAAACAAATATACAAAAACGTACACAAAAAAGAACAAAGAACAAACATACAAAAGCACATACCAAAGACGACAAAGAACAAAAACGTATACAAAAGACAACAAAGAACTGAATATACAAAAGCATATTTAAAAGACAGCAACAAATAATATACAAAAGGTGAATAAAATAAAAAAAATTAAAAACAAAAGACAAATGCCTAAAAGCGTATACAGAAGGAACAAATATACAAAAATTAGGAGATAAAAAACAAAAACAAAAACAAAAAACAAGACTTGCTTAGTGTTTCGTCAGGCAGAAGAAAATGATCGATACCAAATCAAAGCGTTTGCGAGGTGTGACTGGAAAGCAGGGAAGACAAATGCTATGCTTGGAACTGGTTCAAAAGGAATTCATCAGATTCGAACAATTCCATATGAGCTCCACCCAAATCTGCCATTCGTCTGGCAGACTCCTTGAACCTGCGCAAAACCTCATATGCTAGCAAGGTGTTCAAACGGGGAGGGACAGGGCGGGGTGACATATGAAACATTAAACACACCTCACCAGAGAGATGGAAACATTAATATGGGCAGCCAAGATTGATAGACAGATAATATAGATAGATAAATGCTTTAACAACCAGCCAGCCAGCCAGCCAGATAGATAGATAGATAGATAGATGGTTAGACAGTCATTCAGCCAGATAGATATATAGATAGATAGATGGTTAGATAGATAGATAGATAGATGGTTAGACAGCCATCCAGCCAGATAGATAGATGGTTAGACAGCCATCCAGCCAGATAGACAGATAGATGGTTAGACAGCCATCCAGCCAGATAGATAGATAGATAGATAGATGGTTAGACAGCCATCCAGCCAGATAGATAGATAGATAGATGGTTAGACAGCCATCTAGCCAGGTAGATAGACAGACAGACAGACAGACAGCAGATAGATAGATAGAGAGATAGATAGATAGATACAGACAGATAGACAGACAGATAGACAGACAGACAGACAGATAGACAGACAGATAGATAGATAGATAGATAGATAGATAGATAGATAGATAGATGGTTAGACAGCCATCTAGCCAGGTAGATAGACAGACAGACAGACAGACAGCAGATAGATAGATAGAGAGATAGATAGATAGAGACAGACAGACAGGTAGACAGACAGACAGACAGACAGATAGATAGACAGATAGATAAATAGATAGATAGATAGATAGATAGATATATGGATACACAGAAAGACAAAAAGTTAACCCTTTGACTCCCTCACATGAGGAAGAAAAACAGGAAGCTGGTGGATAGGGCGAGGGAGTCAAAGAGGGTTAAGTTTATGCTTTGCTAGCACGGGGTTGACAATGAAGGATGCTGTTGGAGAGGCTGCAGGAGCCAAAAGTTTGAGCAGTCACACAGTTACCACACTGCACTCCCACATGGTCCTTGAAGTACGACAAACTGACGGAGAACACGATGTTTCATAATTTCATTCCACAGTAACCAGAAAGAGTGTGCCAGCGAAATCGACGTACATATACTTAGGTGCATACACAAGTCTGTAGCCAGTGATGCTATCCGAGCAAATACAGACACATGAATTGCCATCAAGTAACATGCGTACACTTTTTTTTAGGATCATCGCACTCAGGGAGGTTACCTTTGTGTTCATCGTTTTTTTTTTTTTTCGTCCTATTTTCTACGCCATCATTAATGGCCACAGAAGCTGGCACAGTTTTTTTTTTACAATGCGATGATGATGATGTCGATGAGGATGATAATCATGGTGCTTCGAAGTTCCGTCTAGGACTGAGACTGCGTGACAGGACTGTGCGCTACACTTACTATGATAATATACATTGGCGTCAACCAGGCCCGAGAGATACAGAAGATTTGAGCAACACCCTCAATGACACATCCGTGAAGTGACTGTGTAGTCACATTCTTCCCAGTGAGTCCATAGAATGCCCAACTCTGGGTAGGAGCCGGTTAGAGCCGAAAAATCCCATTGAAAAGACTGATGGGGATTCGAGCCCACAATCTTCCAGTCGGTAGTCCGTTGCGTTAACCTCTACACCACGGAGAATGGTAACATGGGTACTTTTGGCCGGACCGTCTACAAAGAGACCTGCAGGTTTGCTAGTCGGGCTTTGCTATCAGTGACTAATGTAAGATGTCATTTTCCCTTCTGCCCCCTCCTCTACACCAGTCCTGCTTCCCTACACGGACACTGTTTATTTAGGTCGTCCAGAACATCTGTTACTGGCATTTCTGTTTAAAGCCCAGTCTACTGCTTAGAGCCATCTTAGGGCAAATACCGTTTCAAAACATACACAAACTTCAACAGGAAAAAAAAAGAAAAGAAGATTAAGTACATATATCAATACATTGTACATTTCACACATAATCTAATTATTGTTTTGTTTTTATTTTTAAAGCCTTGCCGACTGGGTTGCACCATATCAAAGCTATAACTGTTTCAAAACATACAAAACTTCAACAGGAAGAGAGGAAAAGAGAATTAAATGCTCATGTCAATGCATTCGCGCACATAATCTAAGGAGATGCCCCAGGCGTTGACCACTCCGTCCAATTCATCGCACAGAGGATTTAAAAAAACACACCTGAATACAAATTTATACATAGCCAAGGACACAAAAACATGTATAAAAACTAGCCTATATTACCTAAAATTGCTTCCGCATATCTCATGTCCCTAGAGCCAAAAATGCACTTAACACATGTACCAAATTATCAATCCTAAGAAAAAGTACGTAGGGCTTTATCGAACACATACAGGTGACTGGACCAGCAAGGCAGAAAATGATAGGAAGAAATGACAGAAAGCGAAGGAGGAGAAAAGAAACAAAGAGAGTGACAGAAAAGAGGAAATTTCTAGCACAGAACATCCAGAAGATGGGGATACTATTTATACTGAAAAAGCCCCCGGCATCCCTACGGAGGTATCCAGCACATCTCTAAACCCAGCAAAACTGAGATCGCCACAAGAGCGAGGCATGAAGGGTCAGAGAAAATGGGACAGTTTTTCATACTGCTGCAATGATGACAGTGGAATTATAACTATGATGCTTCGTAGTTCCATTTCGGTTTGAGATTGCGTGGCAAGACATCTGGACTTGCTGGGGGCTGAGGACAGAGAAAGTGGGAGACGAACTTGCAGCGACAAGGGAAACATTCGTATGGAGGGCCATGATCGCCAACACCATGCAGCAGGACACATGATGATAATGATGGTGATGGCAGGGCATTACGCTCATTTTTATAATGTGTCCTGGTGTCGACGAGCCTCGAGAGATACAAACACCTGCGGCGTTGGTAAAAAAAAAAACAACCTGAGCAATATCCTCAGTGACGTATTGGTAAAGTGGATGAAGTTCGATTGTGTGATCCCACTCTTTCCAGTTAGCCCACAGTACGCTCAGCTTTGGGTAGGAGCCAGCTAGGAAAGGAAAAAAAATCCCACAATAATTTTCCTCCTGAGGGACAGCAGCCCTTTTTTTCCTCATGTTCAATCCAGTGTTAAAGAAAGTACGAAATACAATAAACAAGAAACGCCGAGGACGCTAGATGGGACCCGGAGCATCAATACATCACCATTCTCCGGACATTCACCTCCAGAGTCCTCGACGCCACACGCTGTAGCCATTTCCCCAAGCAATACAATATACGTGCAGAACGTTATCACGACATCAAGTCAGACAAAACGGTCAAAACACTGTCATCACAGGGTTCATCCATCACTACATACTATCTCTCCAACCATCACCTTCCCTACGTCCATCATCTGTCCGACCTCAACTGTCCAACACACATAGATGCAGTCAGTGGGGGGTGGGGTGGGGGGCTGAGGTTGGGGGTGGACATCAAACTGTCAAACACACAAAGATATGTTGCCACTGGCCGATAAAACACGTTGTTTATCACACACAGATGCGATCTAAAAGCAGAGCCGTCAAGTACATTCGTGAAATCAGTCTAAACAGTCAGTGCCATACAAGACAAACTACTTGTGGACACGGATAATGACTAAAGCATCGAGTATGTCATGTGTGTGTGTGTGTGACACACCACTATATCATATGTCACCCGTGTGAAAGCCCCCGAAAACGCCTGTCAATCATCTTTTCGGTGATGAATAAATACAGAAATAAACAAATTGAATGAATGAATGAACGAATGATCGATCGATTGATCAATGAATGAATGAATGAATCACTCACTCACTCACTCACTCACTCACTCACTCACTCACTCACTCACTCACTCACTCACTCAGCCAGCAAGCCAGACAGCCAGACAGCAAACAAAGTAAGTAAGTAAGTAAATAAATAAATAAGTAAGTAAGTAAGTAAGCAAAGTGAGTGAGTGTAGTGAGTAAGTAAGTAGTAAGTGGGTGAGTGAGTGAGTGAGTAAGTAAGTAAGTAAATAAGTAAGTAAGTAAGTGAGTGAGTAAGTAAGTAAATAAGTAAGTAAGTAAGTAAATAAATAAAATAAGTGAGTGAATGAATAAGTAAGTAAGTTAGTGAGTAAGTGAGTAAGTAAGTAAAGTATGTAAGTAAGTAAGTAACTAACCAAGTAACCAACCCAACCCAACCCAACTCAACCAACCACCCACCAACCCACCCACTCACCATCCACCCACCCATCCACCCAACCAACCAACCAACCAACCAACCAACCAACCAACCAACCAACTAACTAAAAGGACGTAAAAATTATTTTCAGTCGTAAGTCAGTGGTCATTATTTCAGAGCAACATGTGATTTTTACTTATGCGTCTGCTTGAAATTGTTCTGTATTCTCTTCCTGTCATTAACGTTGTCTTTCAAAACAACAACAGAAACAACAACAACAACAACAACATCGAAATAATCAACAGCAATAACAGCAACAGTAACAACAACAACAAAACAACAACTACAATAACAACAAAACAACAACATCATCAACATAATAGCAGCAAACTAGCACCGTAACAAATGACTGGACCTGAGTAAGTTCGTTCGAAAACAGTGACGAATTAGAATGGCATCTGCCTGCGGTTTTATTTGTTTTCTTTTTATTAATATCCTTTATGTTTGAAAAACCATACCTCGTATATTAATTAATGAGTTTGTTTATCTAATACTTTACCGTTACGAGAAAGTGGCAGAGTGTTTTATTTCTTTATGCAGTGAAACGAAAACAAGCAAACAAACAAACAAGCAAAGAAAGAAAGAAAGCCCAGCCAATGACAAAAACATCACTTGCCAAAAAAAAAAAAAAAAAAAAAAAAAAAAACAAACAACATCCATCGACAAGAATGAGATGCAGATAATCCCACCACTATAACACACAAACAAAACCTCGATCTTACTTACCACCCCTATCCCTACCCCAACACCCCCCTCCCCCCCCCACACACACACTCCACCACCAATCCAACACACACATCTCCTCCAGCAGCAACGATCGTGGTCCGTAGTGATAGAAAAGAGTGATGTCTTTTGTTTTCGGCCATTGTCACGCGGGCAGCGATCATCATCGCCTCCCAACCCCCCCCCCCGCCACTACCACCCCCCATCACTGCCCCCCCCCCTCCTAGTGAGATAAGCGTACATCCATCAACAAAGGCTGAAGGCTTGACCCTATCATTAAGTGATGTTCGCTGGGTGCCCAGACCCAGAATCACCGACGATCGGATGGGTCGTTCATTACCTCGGCGTGGTGAGAGGTGGATCTGTCTGGGGTGGTCTGCAACATTTGGGAGGAAGCCAGATCTGACATCTTGACGTACCATGAAAAACACAAACAGAGGATAAAGGACCACGCAAGCCATACTGAAAAATGGGGGGAGAGTAGAGAGAGAGAGAGAGAGAGAAGAGAGGGAGATAGTAGAGAGAGAGAGAGACAGATTGAGAGAGAGAGAGAGAGAGAGACTGAGAGAAAGAGAGAAAGAGAGACAGCAGAAGAGAGAGAGAGAGAGAGAGGAGACAGAGAGCGAGAGAGAGTGAGAGTAGATGAGTGAGTGAGTGAATGTGTGTGTGTGTGTGTGTGTGTGTGTGTGTGTGTGTGTGGAGTGTGTGTGTGTGGAGTGTGTGTGTGTGTGAGTGTGTGTGTGTGTGTGTGTGTGTGTGTGTGTGTGTGATCTTCTGTTGGTCAGTGGTGCAAAGTTACTGTTTTCTGTCATGTTTGTTCAAAGCCCATCCGACTGCGCAGAACCATGTCAAGGCTATAACCGTTTCAAAACATACACATAACTTGGCCAGGAAAACTGGAAAAGAAAATTAAATACACATGTATATCAACGCATTCGCGCACATATAATCTAAAGAGGTGCCCCTGGCACTGACTACTCCATCAGGATTTTAAAAAAACAAAACAAACAAACAAACAAAAACAAACAAACAAACAAACAAACAAACAAACAACACATCCATTGAAAAGAACGAGATGGAATTAACCTAACAACCACAACACACAACACACACAAAATCGATCTTTCTTACCACCCAGACCCCTACCCCCCCCCCCCCCCCCACACACACACACTCACCACCAATCCAACACACAAATCTCCAGCAGCAACGATCGTGGTCGTAGTGATAGAACAGAGTGATGTCCCTTGTTTTCGGCCATTGTCACGCGGGCAGCGATCATCATCGCCTCCCACCCCCACCCCGCCACCCCCCATCACCGCCCCCTCCCACTTTCCTAGTGAGATAAGCGTCCATCCATCAACAAAGGCTGAAGGCTTGACCCTATCATTAAGTGATGTTCGCTGGGTGCCCAGACCCAGAATCACCGACGATCGGATGGGTCGTTCATTACCTCGGCGTGGTGAGAGGTGGATCTGTCTGGGGTGGTCTAGCAACATTAGGGAGGAGGCCCGATCTGACATCTTGACGTACCATGAAAAAACAAACAGAGGATAAAGGACTACGCAAGCCATATTGAAAAATGGGGGAGAGTAGAAAGAGTAGAGAGTAGACAGTAGAGAGAGAGAGAGAGAGAGAGAGAGAGAGAGAGAGAGAGAGAGAGAGAGAGAGAAGAAAGAAAGAAGAGATAGAGAAAGAAAGAAAGAAAGAAAGAAAGAGAGAGAGAGAGAGAGAGAGAGAGAGAGAGGGGACGGGAGGGCGGGGGTTTAATATTGGAGGCCAGGAAATAGCAACAAAGGTAAACACGAAAGATATGTTTTCAGTGACACAGGCCTGTTACCAGACTTCACAATGACCTGATAATCGGGAGTGTCTCAGACATCTGTCTTCTGGCATCATTTACTCTAGACATGCTGGTGCCAAAGAAAGTGAATCTGCTGATAAATCAGCAGGCAAAGCAAAGCATTTATCAGGTAAAGCAAAGCTTAGAAATGGGTTTCAAGCCTAGAAGCACTGAAGTCCATGAACACTCAAATCACTATCTGCAGAACAAATTTCAAGCGACAGTGCCGTCGGTTTCTCAAAACAATGACATCTAAAGAAGAAACTGCAAGTCCATTTTCAAAGGCGAAAAATATAATTCGTCTATTCAGAGCCATAACCATATATCGCTACTGCACAGTCAGAGCCAAGACCGTACATCTCCACTATAACCATATAGCAGAGAGAGAGTATGGTTGTCTCTCTAACTATATGGTGGAACTGTATAGAAAGGGTTCTGAATAAACGATTTATTAGGAATTCCCAAGAGATGGTGCAGTGCCGTAACACAGGGATGTGCAGGATTTTATGGTGATGATGGCATTTGATGTGTTGGTATATATATCATTTCTGAACATTGAAATATTCCCGCTGATATTCTCTCAGCAGGACTAGAAATTGTTCTGAATATTGAAGTATTCTCGCTAATATTCTCCCAACATGATTGGAAGTTGTTCTGAAACATTGAAGTATTCCCGCTAATATTCTCTCAGCAGAATTACAAATTATTCTGAATATTAAAGTGTTCCCGCTAGTATTTTCTCAACAGAATTAGAAATTGTTCTGAATATTGAAGTTTTACCGCTAATATTCTCTCAGCAGGACTAGAAACGGTTCTGAACATTGAAGTGTTCCTGCTAATATTCTCTCAACAGGATTAGAAATTGAAAGGAGGAAACTCTTTAAACAAAGGAATATTCTATGTGGAGGATAAGTGTGCTTTGTAGTCGCTAACAAATGTTGAACTCAATGTGTGAAGAAGGCAGCCGTTACATAAATCGCTGTGATTCAAAACCAGCATGAAAGGTACTGACATGTCCGCACAGGCATCAGATTGTCAGTTGTCAGTCTTTTGTGCCCCGTTTCATGCTTGGAAAAAGGTGTCTGTTTCGTTTCATCGTGGTTCCTGTTCTGTCAGTTCTGCTTGACGCCTGTGTGGAACCTGCTTTTGAAGTGGTCGCTAAAAGAAAGGTCACCTGTCTTTTATATCTTCAAAACGGAAACTGAAGCAAGTTTGTCGTGATTGTAGTCGTGAGGGGAAAGTATCAGGAACACCTATCTCAGTGTTTGCGCTCCCCGAACCAAAGGGATTCAATTACAACCATTGCCAGAATCTGGTAGAAGTAAGTTAGATAATGGTACCATTTGGCTTCCACATTAACCAACCTGCTTTCCGTACATTCATTTGTGTTTCACTTCATCTTCTAGATGTCTGGTGTACCCCCCCCCCCCCACCCCGGTGGGGATGCCAGGGCTCTTTTAGAATAAATAGTATCCCCACCTTCTGGAAATTCTGTGCTTGAATTTTGTTCTTTTCTGTCACCTCTTTGTTTCTGCCTAGTTCCTTTTCATATCTGTCATTTCTTCCTGTCATTTTCTGCTTTGCTGGTCCATTCACCTGTATGTGTTCGATGACGTTTTACGTACTTTCTCTTAGGATGGATAATTGGTAACATGTATTGAGTGGAAATGAGATATGCGGAAGCAATTTTAGGTAATTTAGACTCATTTTTGTATGTTTATTGTCCTTAGTTATGTTTAAATTTGTATTCAGGTATGTTTTTTTAAACCCCTCTTGTGCGATAACTTGGATGAAGTGGTCAACGCCAAGGGCATTTCCTTAGATTATGTGCGCAAATCATTGGTGTGTGTACTTAATTTTCTTTTCCTTTTTTTCCTGATGAAGTATTGTGCATGTTTTGAAGCGTTTATAGCCCTGATACGGCTCTACAAACTAAC
>JAPXFY010000013.1:68247934-68255434 GCA_030674185.1 Monoplex corrugatus
AATCACTGTGATAGTATATTCGGTGTAGAGTTTTCAAAACACTAATAATACATTCGAAGCAGATTTTTCATATCATTGTAATGGTACATTCGAATTAGATTTTTATTGAAAGATTATGTAACGGTACAGTTGTAGTATATCTTACAAACGGTTATGGTTGTTGCTGTTGTTTTCTATATGAAAGTATGACATTTGACATGTGTAAAAATGTGCATTAAACGCCATGCTTTGTTCTTGTTATTGTTGTTGCTGTCGTTGTTGTTACTGCTACTGCTGCTGCTGCTGCGCCTGTAGCATTTTTGGTGTCATCTTTATGTCACTGGCCATACATCTCTCATCTCTGCTCTCCAACACACTTTAGAAAACAGGGAGCACTTTCACAATGCTCTGATCATGGACTAGAAATCCATTAGGGTCTTCCCGTACAGGTTCGCATCCTGTCAGCGACGGATATTTTTTTTACAATAGTAGTATAAGATGGAAAAAAAGAACATAAGTTAGGCAGGGACCTCAGGACCTGGCCAGCTCATGGGTTTATGTGCAGGTTTAAGATTCGTGCCATGATCATTCTGGATCTTCTCTCCATGGCGCCTGGGACATGAGTAAATATGGAATTCATTCCGACCGTGGACATGCCATCTTGAGAAACTGAAATTGAAACTGAAACTGTGATCACTGGTGAATGTGAAGATGACTGGATGATGCTATAACTCCATTGTACATTGAGGCTGTGTGACAGAACAACATTTTAAGCTTCCATTCATGGTATGAAAATATCTTGGTGTCAACTAAACCTGAGAGATACAGATACCTGGAGGTGAAGTAATTGAGGAAACCCCCCAATGACGAATCCGTAAACTGGATTACACTCGATCTGTGTGTAATCCAGGTCTCCCTATCCATACCCATTAGACACTCAGCTCTCAGCAGGACCAGGCTGGAATCAAAAAAGAAAATAATACTGACTTGTAGGATTCGAACTCACAAACTCCAGTTGAGGGTGTGTGATGAGGATTCGAATTCACAAACTCCCGTGAAGAGTGTGTGATACCATGCTGCTGTTTCTACTTGCTCGTAGCCCCCCCCCCCCCCATCACGCACAACACACATACAAACAAAAGTACCAGACTTGAAGTCGATGTCATCAAATCATCATCATCATCATCAGGTGCCTTGCCGCATGGCGTTGGCGATGTCATCAAATACAATAGTCATAAGTCGTTTGGGCAAAGGCACACAGTACGCTTGTTGCATGAGGATGTAATACATCACTTTTCTACCAAGGACACACCAGAGAGTTTTGCAATCACGTTGATTCTGTTGGCAGAGCCATGGACTCAGGATCCGATATCTTGAGTTCAGTCCCATTCCGTGACATTTTAAAAACCGGCCTGTTCGCTACCCGTCTGAATGTTTCCATCATTCTAGGTGGTGCTACCCTAGTGTTTCAAAGATCTTCTGCCCTCTCACCACAATCCCTTTTCTCCACTTCTCAATTCAAAACCTTGCCAGCGCATAGGGTTTTTGCGTAGGCTCAGGGGGTCTGCTGGGTCGACTTGGTGGCAGATTTGGGTGGAGAGCACATATGGAATTGTCTGAATGAGATGAACTCCTCTTGTACAGACTCAAAACTAAAACAAACAAACAAAACGCTTCTTTCATTTTCATGGTTCTGTTTATGATCTAGAAAATGCACAAGGGAAGTCGTTACTTGTGAACTGCACCTGAGTCTACTGACAACTCAGCATTAACACTAACAGAAATAATCCCACCAGGTATAACATACATTCTTACCCTCTTCTCCATGTGTACTCGTTTTAAATCAAACTTAGATTTTTTTTTTATAAATCCTGTATATAAATGCCTTGTTTTCCCCTCTCCTTGACCAGATAATACAGAACACTAACGCAACTGTTACGATCTAAAAAAGGAAAATATCCAGAAACATAAAAGCTGATTAATAACAGGTTACTTCTGTCCTTTCAGAGAAAAAGGCAGAAGCGATATTTAAACAATGAACAAAAAACAACAACAACAACAAACAAAAACTCACACACACACATACAACCACACACACACACACACACACACACACACACACACACACACACACACACACACACACACACACACACACACACACATACACACACACAACACTATATATATATATATATATATATATATATGTTGTGTGTGTGTGTGTGTGTGTGTGTGTGTGTGTGTGTGTGTGTGTGTATACAACAGCGAAGGATAACAAGAAATGATCAATTATAAGGTGGGAAGAAAGGCATATTACATGTAATGTTCAGAAAGCAAGAGGTTATTCAGGGAAGCAAGATACGATTCTCAGTGATCTTAAAGCATAAGTCATTCCCTCAGGCTTACAATTCTTGCAGTTTATCTCTGATGGTTGGTCAAGTTTAAAGTAAACACTGTGATATGTTTGTGATACGTTTCTCTTTTGTACACAGACCTGACAAACTGGCTTTAGTTTCAAATTGAAAGATAACAGATGAAAAACATTTCTTTTATGGGTCATTGTTAAGTATGCTTTTACACAGACTTCTAGTCAAACTGAGGAGATGTTTAACAATGACAAAGAGTAAGAGTAAATCCTTTCTCAACCTGAAATGGACACCACAGTCTCCCAGTCTGATGCCTGTAAAGCTATCAATACTTTTCATGTTGGTTTTTCAGTTGCAGTGATTCGCAATACTGCTGCTTTCTCCATACCGAAATCCAAGATTACAAAGCACATTTAAGTCCACGTCAATTTGTAATTTGATATATCTCGTCCTTTTGATTTGTTTGTGCTACTGAGAAAATGTTAGCAGGAATCATCGCATCATCAGTAATTGTAGCAACACGACCATTACTAAAGCCATCAAGACGACAAAAAGCTCACAAGAAAGTGCCGATAATCATATGTCTGGGTTACTACCTGGTTTTCCTTTGAAAGTGGGCATATACCTCTTACTTCTGATAACTTTTCCACTAGGATAATCGACAGTTATGGACACATTTTTGCTCGTGCCAGAAGTGATTCAACTTTTTATGGCCTTCCTCCTGGTTTGAAGTAATCTATTAACGTTGCTTAACATGCTAGTTTGTCAGCACTTTCCCTTACTTTGACAAACAGCATTTCCAGAACAAAAGCTGCACCAGATCAAAAGCCCAGGAGACACTTATGTGCCTGACACATTGATGGTAATGAGGTCATTGCAGAGTCAGTTAACAGGTATGAAAAAGTTTAAATCGATTTTGTTCGTGTTTTCTATGTTCACAATCTTTCAACTTTCAGCTCTCTGCTTCTGTCTCTGTCTCGCTGTTTCTGTCTGTCTGTTTCTGTCTGTCACTCTGTCAGCCTCTGTCTCTCTGTCTCTTGTCTCCATCTTTCTGTTGCTCTCTCTCTTCCTCTTCCCTCTCTCCCTCCTCTCTCTCTTTCTCTTTGTTGCTGTCTTTTTCTGTCTCTAACAACTCGCTATCTCTTTCGTTCTTTCTGTTTTTCATTTTATCAGTTCCTTCTGTTCTTTTGCTTAACAACAATTCCCACTTTTCTTTCTTTGTTTTATCTTCGACAACAAAATTCAACCACGTATTATAAAAAACAACAACAAAAAACAACAACAACAAAAAGAAAAAGATGTTAAAACAAAATAAACTGTATTCATAATTGTCAATTCACCACAAGATGGTAAAACAAAACAAAAAGTGCTGACAATTGTCGTGTCATCTCTGATATGATACTTTCAAGCAACTGACCAAAAAAAGACGATTCAGCTGCTGAAGTGGTTTTCATTCTCCATCCTCTGTATCTGTTTTTGACGATGTAGGTCGAGCTGTTAGGTCCATTTTTACCCTCATTTGTAGGTCATTCAAATTTCCATCACGACCTGTCTGTCTCATATGTCTGGTTTACTGCCAGGTTTCCCTTTGAACGTGGACAGGTACCTCTTGCTTTTGATAGCTTTTCCAACATAGATAATTGAATGTTACAGCCACATTTTTCCTCGTGCCAGAAGTGATTCAACTTTTTATGGCCTTCCTCCAGGCTTGAAGTCATCTGTTAGCGTTGCTTAACATGCTAATTTGTCAGCACTTTCCCTTTCTTTGACAACCAGTGTTTCCAGAATAAAAGCTGCACCGGATCAAAAACTCAGGAGACACTTGAGTGTCTGATACACTGATGGTAATCAGGTCATTGCAGAGTCAGTTAACAGGTCTGAAAAAGTTTAAATTGATTTCTTTTGTGTTTTCTTTTTTTCGCTATCTTTCAACCTTCAGCTGTTTCTGTCTCTCACTGTCTCTGTCTCTGTCTGTCTATGGCTGTCTCTGTTTCTCTGTCTCTCTCTGTCTCTCTCTGTCTTCTTGTCTCTGTCTCTCTCTCATCTTTTTATCTTTCTCGTTGTCTCTTTTGTGTCTCTCACAACTTGATATCTCTTTCGTTCTTTCTGTCTTTCATTCTATCAGTACCTTACTGTTCTTTCACTTAACCTTCCAACATCTCCCGTTTTTCTTTCCTTGCTTTATCTTTGACAACAAAATTAAACCACTTGTTATCAAAGACCCCTCCCCCCCCCCCCCAAAAAAAAAAAAAAGAAAAAGAAAAGAAAGATAGCACCAAAAAGATGTTTAAAAAAAGAAATGTATTCATGAACTAGAAAAAACACGGAAAACGAATACGAACGCGTGCAACCAGACAAGACAGGCGCAAATGTTTGGCCAACTGGCCTTTATCAAACCCTTTATAAAAACACATTATCATTGTTATCATCATTAGCCTAATTTTCGTTGATAACATTATGAATGGGTTGACTTTTGATAATATTGACTGTATAAAAAAGGGCGATGGTCAAAATGGCTTAACCATCTCGTTTCTTTAAAGAGTGAAAACAATCTTATCGTGAACAGGAATTAATGGATACGACCTACCTACCCAGACGAACAAAATTCCATCCCCACTTCCTTCACTTCCTCAACCCAAGACAAGACAACTCTTCCAGCAGCGACGATAATAGTCGTACAGGGCAGAAAGAATGATGTCCCTTGTCATGTGGGCAGAAGTCATCAACGCCCCCTAGTGAGTTAAACGTCCTCCTCCATCAACCACGGCCTGCAGCCTGACCTATCATTAGCTGATGTTCGTTGGGTGCACAAGTCCTAGAATCACTGGCTATCAGACAAGTCGTGGTGGGGATTTGGGTGACCTACAAACGAGGATGAAAACGAGATCTGATAGCTTGACCTATATCGTGAAAAACAGATACAGTGGATTAAGAATGAAAACAACTTCAGCAGCTCAATCGTCATTTATTGGTCAGTTGTTTAAAGGTAATGTATCGGTGGTGTGTGTGTGTGTGTTGTGTGTGTGTGTGTGTGTGTGTGTGTGTGTGTGTGTGTGTGTGTGTGTGTGGTTTTATGTGTGTGTGTGTGTGTGTGTGTGTGTGTGTGTGTGTGTGTGTTTTACTATCTTGTTATGAATTGACAATTATGAATACATTTGGTTTTGTTTTAACATCTTGTTGATGCTTTTTTTTTTATTCTTTGATAAGAAGTGGTTGAATTTTATTGTCAAAAATAAAGCAAAGAAAGAACAGTAAGAAAATTTGGAAGGTTAAGCGAAAGAAGAGAAGGAATTGATAGAATGAAAGATAAAAAGAATGAAAGAGATAGCGAGTTTTGAGAGACAGAAAACCCCCAACAAGAAATAGAGAAAGAGAGAGAAAGAGAGAGACAGGTGAGAGACAGACAGACAGACAGAGACAGATCAGAGAGAGACAGAGACAGAGAGGAAGGAGAGAGAGAGAGACAGACAGAGACAGAGACAGAGACAGACAGATCAGGCAGAGACAGAGAGAGAGAGAGAGTGACAGAAACAGAGCTGAAAATAGAAAACACGAAAGAAATCAATTTAAACTTTTTCCGACTTGTTAACTGACTCTGCAATGACCTGATTACCATCAGTGTATCAGACACTTAAGTGTCTCCTGGGCTTTTGATCCGGTGCAGCTTTTATTCTGGAAACACTGGTTGTAAAGAAAGGGAAAAGTTCTGACAAATTAGCATGTTAAGCAACGTTAACAGACGACTTCAAGCCTGGAGGAAAGTTGAATCACTTCTGGCACGAGCAGAATTGTGGCCATAATTGTCGATTATCTTTGTGGAAAAGTTATCAGAAGTAAGAGGTATATGTCCACTTTCAAAGGAAAATCAGGTAGTAACCCAGACATAATTATGATTATTGACATTTTCTAAAATATCACTGTGAGCTTTTTTGTCGTCGTAATGGCTTTGGTAGTGGTCGTGTTGCTACAAAAACTGATGACGCAATGATTCCTGCTAATATTTTCTCATCAGTACACACACACACACTCACACACACACACACACACACACACACACACACACACATATAAATATATATACACACAAAATGAAAAGGACGAGATAGATCAAACCACAAATTGATGTGGACTTAAATGTGCTTTGTGATCTTGGATTTCAGTGTGAAGAAGGCAGCAGTATTGTGAATCACTGCAACTGAAAAATCAACATGGAAAGTATTGATAGTTTTACAAGCATCAGACTGTGAACCTGTGGTGTCCATTTCATGTTCAGAATGGGTGAGTGTTACTCTTCGTCATAATTTACAATCTTCTCAGTTTGACTCGACGTCTGTGTAAAACATACTTAAAAATGATCTATAAAACGAAAAGTAATTTCATATGTTATCTTTAAAACTCGAAACTAAAGCCAGTTTGCCAGGTCTGTGTTCAAAAGAGAAACGTATCACAGACATATCATAGTGTTTACTTCAAACTTGACCAGTCATCAGAAATAACTGAAAGAATTACAGGCCTGAGAGAATGACCTATTATAATTATCACTGAGATCATTTTGCTTTCCTGAATGACCTGTTGCTTTCTGAGCATTAATATGCCCTTCTTCCTACCTTATAGTTGCCTGTTCTGTTTCTTGTTATCCTGCGCTGGTGTGTGTGTATGGGTGGGTGGGGGTTGGGTGGGGTGGGGGTGGGCGTTGTGTGTGTGATGTGTGGGTGTCCATGTTCATACATACATACACATGTATACACACATGTACTTACACACACCACAACACACTACATACGATATGTAGTAAGTATGTGTGTGTGTGTGTGTGTGTGTGTGTGTGTGTGTGTGTGTGTGTGTGTGTGTGTGTGTGTGTGTGTGTGTGAGGAGAGAGAGAGAGAGAGAGAGAGAAGTGCGTCCATTTTTATAACATTCTGTATCTTGTTAATGTGTAACACATCGAATCCAAATGAGTGTGAAGAATATGCTTACAAAGATTTTTATTATTATTATCCTTTATCAGTGTTATCATTACTACTGTTATTAGCATCCTTATTGATATTATTGTTATTATTGTTTCATTATCATCATCATCACCACCACCAGTGCCACCACCATGGTCGTGATCGTCGTCATCATCATCATCATCATCATCGAGTAGTAGTAG
>JAPXFY010000013.1:68262934-68265434 GCA_030674185.1 Monoplex corrugatus
ACAAAAACACGAAAAAAGAATCAGAGCGCATGTTTAATACAGCCAGACAAGACAGGCGCAAATTTCTGGCCTTTGTCGAGCGTAGACGTGAGATCAGAAACGAATAAACACCAAATACAAAAATACAAAAAATTAGGAGAATTTTGTATTCGGTGTTTGTTCTTCTTCATCTTTGTTTTGTCGACACAAGTAGATCACTCATAAGGAAGATTAGGAAAAGACAGGCAACATGTATAGGCCATTTTATGAGGGAGGGGGATTTGGAGCATCTGGTCACAACGGGAAAGCTGGAGGGAAAGAGAGCACCAGGTAGACCTAAGGAGAGAATGCTGGACGGACTTGCAGAGTGGCTGGGGACGAGGAGGGTGGGGGAGATGCTAAGGGCAACGAGAGATAGAGATGGATGGAAGTCCATGGTCGCCAACGCCATGCGGAAGGGCACCTGATGATGACGATGATGGCGTTTGTTCGTTTGTGATCTTACGTCTACGCTTGACAAAGGCCAGTTGACCGAAATTTTGCGCCTGTCTTGTCTGGTTGTATTAGGTACGCGTTCTGATTCTTTTTTTTTTCCCGTGTTTTTTTCTGGTTCCATAATGTGGTGTAGTTAGGGTTTCCTTCGTTCGGTGTTTCTGTCTTTGGTAATATACCGTATATCTATGTACTGTTGAGCGTTGGGGTAAGGGGCTGGAACTAAACAGCAGGAAGACTGAAATCATGGTGATCAGTAAAAAACATGAAATCCCTCATGCAAAATAACAGCAAATGGTACAACCTTGACACAGGTTGATAATATTAAATACCTGGGAACGATCATTTCATCAGACGGCAGATGCACATCAGAAATAGCCGGCAGAATCGGCCAAGCCAAAACAGCATTCAAGAAGATACATGCATTCTTACCAACAAATGCCTATCAATTAACACCAGGAAGAGAGTTTTGAATGTTATATAGAACCAATACTGTTGTACGGTTGTGAGGCGATGGACAGTCAACAAGCAAAGCCAGAACAGGATTGAGGCAGCCGAGATGTGGTTTCTAAGAAGAATGTTGAGAGTTCCATGGACAGCAAAAAAACAAATGAGACAGTCTTCATGGAGGCAGACACAAGTAGATCACTCATAAGGAAGATTAGGAAAAGACAGCAACATTTATAGGCATTTTATGAGGAAAGGCTGGACGAAGAGGAAAGAGAGCACCAGTAGAACCAGGGAGAAAATGCTGGACGGACTTGCAGAGTGGCTGGGGACGAGGAGGGTGGGGGAGATGCTAGGGGAACGAGAGATAGAGACAGATCGAAGTCCATGATCGCCAACGCCATAGGCAGGGCACCTGTGATGATGATGATGAGGGAGCGTTGGGGAAATCTTTTGTTCTGTTCATTCATTTACGTTTTCAAAAAAAATGAAATGTGTTTATACTTCTTCTTTGGGTCAATCTGTTCTATCTATTTCCTTTTTATTTTATTCTTCACTCCATATTACTCTCATTGCCTGTCTGCTGTCTGTCTGTTTGTTTCTCTGTCCGACTGTCTGTCCTCTATCCGTTTGTGTTTCCCACATTAGCATATATTGTCTCACCCTAAAGACAGACGTTAGAACAATAGTTATTGTCTCACCCTAAAGCCTGACAGCAGAACAGTGTTTAGTGGCTCAACCTAAAGCATAGGTAACAGTATTGTCTCCATCCTAAGATAAAGGCTAGACAGTACTATTGTGTCACCGTAAAGATAAAAAACCCAAACCACTATTATTATCTCATCCTAAAGATAAAAAGCAAGACCAGTATTTATTGCCTCATCCTAAGGATAGAGACCAGACTAATACTCAGTATCTCACCCTAAAGATAAAAACCCAAACTATAATTATCTCACCCTAATAGATAAATCCCCACACCAGCATTATCTCACTCTAAAAATAAAGACCAGACCAGTATTCAAAATATAGAGGCAGAGGGAAAAAATTCCTCTTTTAAACTGGATTCGAACCTGGACCTTTGGATTTCAGGTTTCTGATCAGCAGATACAGAAGACTAAATGAACGAGCAATATACTATGCACACACAACATTTTCTGACAAGATTACACTACTCGACCCAGTTCCCCAAATCGTTACGATGCTATTCATGAGAATTGCCCGAGGTAAGTAACAGGAAGATCAAAGGTGCACACACATTATATTTCCATTCATCAGTCAGGGGAGTAACATACACACATTACACTCACATCGGTCACCACTAGGGGATTGCAGAAGCACACCGAATACACTTACATCAATCTAGGGATGACCAGCCCCCCGATAAACGAATTGCAGGACTCTGAAGATGGTCAGATCTAGTTAACCCCTTCAGGCTTGATGGCTGCTTGTGTGTCTGCGTGTGTTTCTGATAGCATCGCCGTCCGCATACTTATGTATGCACAGACTACTGGAGTCAAAGTCTCCGGAGCATTATCCTCTGTGGTGGCTTTACAGTGATGAAGGATACCGATTCTGATGCATT
>JAPXFY010000013.1:68290434-68297934 GCA_030674185.1 Monoplex corrugatus
GATTCCAGGGCCATGCATGTCTCAGCGTGGGCCTGATATATTATAGTTCATCCTATATGTAATGGATCTCTTTCGTCAAGACACTGCTCGACAAATTAACCATGCGCAATTTTCAGGATATTGGGACATTTTCATGTCAAAAAATGAAAAGTACCAGTTTAGCTACTTTCTTCATCTCAAGATCATACCGCAGACTCCGTTCAACTCACCACAGCCACCAAGAGTGAAGTGTACAGAGCTTGGAGACTGATTACCCATCTCTATGGTACAGAGCTTGGAGACAGATAACCCATCTCTATGGTACAGGGTTTGGAGACGTATAACCCATCTCTATGGTACAGGGTTTGGAGACAGATAACCCATCTCTATGGTACAGGGTTTGGAGACAGATAACCCATCGCTATGGTACAGGGTTTGGAGACAGATAACCCATCTCTATGGTACAGAGCTTGGAGACGGATTACCCATCTCTATGGTACAGAGCTTGGAGACGGATTACCCATCTCTATGGTACAGAGCTTGGAGACTGATAACCCATCTCTATGGTACAGAGCTTTGAGACTGATAACCCATCTCTATGGTACAGAGCTTGGAGACTGATAACCCATCTCTATGGTACAGAGCTTGGAGACTGATAACCCATCTCTATGGTACAGAGCTTGGAGACTGATAACCCATCTCTATGGTACAGAGCTTGGAGACTGTTTACCCATCTCTATGGTGCAGAGCTTGGCGACTGTTTACCCATCTCTATGGTACAGAGCTTGGAGACTAATTACCCATCTCTATGGTACAGAACTTGGAGACTGATTACCCATCTCTATGGTACAAAACTTGGAGACTGATTACCCATCTCTATGGTACAGAGCTTGGCGACTGTTTACCCATCTCTATGGTACAGAGCTTGGAGACTGATTACCCATCTCTATGGTGCAGAGCTTGGCGACTGTTTACCCATCTCTATGGTACAGAGCTTGGAGACTGATTACCCATGTCTATGGTACAGAACTTGGAGACTAATTACCCATCTCTATGGTACAGAACTTGGAGACTGATTACCCATCTCTATGGTACAGAGCTTGGAGACAGATAACCCATCTCTATGGTACAGAGCTTTGAGACTTATAACCCATCTCTATGGTACAGAGCTTGGAGACTGATTACCCATCTCTATGGTGCAGAACTTGGAGACTGATTACCCATCTCTATGGTACAAAACTTGGAGACTGATTACCCATCTCTATGGTACAGAGCTTGGCGACTGTTTACCCATCTCTATGGTACAGAGCTTGGAGACTGATTACCCATCTCTATGGTGCAGAGCTTGGCGACTGTTTACCCATCTCTATGGTACAGAGCTTGGAGACTGATTACCCATGTCTATGGTACAGAACTTGGAGACTAATTACCCATCTCTATGGTACAGAACTTGGAGACTGATAACCCATCTCTATGGTACAGAGCTTGGAGACTAATTACCCATCTCTATGGTACAGAACTTGGAGACTGATTACCCATCTCTATGGTACAAAACTTGGAGACTGATTACCCATCTCTATGGTACAGAGCTTGGCGACTGTTTACCCATCTCTATGGTACAGAGCTTGGAGACTGATTACCCATCTCTATGGTGCAGAGCTTGGCGACTGTTTACCCATCTCTATGGTACAGAGCTTGGAGACTGATTACCCATGTCTATGGTACAGAACTTGGAGACTAATTACCCATCTCTATGGTACAGAACTTGGAGACTGATAACCCATCTCTATGGTACAGAGCTTGGAGACTGATAACCCATCTCTATGGTACAGAGCTTGGAGACTGATTACCCATCTCTATGGTACAGAGCTTGGAGACTGATTACCCATCTCTATGGTGCAGAGCTTGGCGACTGTTTACCCATCTCTATGGTACAGAGCTTGGAGACTGATTACCCATCTCTATGGTACAGAGCTTGGAGACTGATTACCCATCTCTATGGTACAGAACATGGAGACGGATTACCCATCTCAATGGTACAGAGCTTGGAGACTGATTACCCATCTCTATGGTACAGAGCTTGGAGACAGATAACCCATCTCTATGGTACAGAGCTTGGAGACAGATAACCCATCTCTATGGTACAGAGCTTGGAGACTGATTACCCATCTCTATGGTACAGAGCTTTGAGACTGATAACCCATCTCTATGGTACAGAGCTTGGAGACGGATTACCCATCTCTTTGGTACAGAGCTTGGAGACGGATTACACATCTCTATGGTACAGAGCTTTGAGACTGATTACCCATCTCTATGGTACAGAGCTTGGAGACAGATAACCCATCTCTATGGTACAGAGCTTGGAGACGGATTACCCATCTCTTTGGTACAGAGCTTGGAGAATGTTCACCCATCTCTATGGTACAGAGCTTGGAGACTGATTACCCATCTCTATGGTACAGAGCTTGGAGACTGATTACCCATCTCTATGGTACAGAACATGGAGACGGATTACCCATCTCAATGGTACAGAGCTTGGAGACTGATTACCCATCTCTATGGTACAGAGCTTGGAGACTGATTACCCATCTCTATGGTACAGAGCTTGGAGACGGATTGCCCATCTCTATGGTACAGAGCTTGGAGACTGATAACCCATCTCTATGGTACAGAGCTTGGAGACTGATAACCCATCTCTATGGTACAGAGCTTGGAGACTGTTTACCCATCTCTATGGTGCAGAGCTTGGCGACTGTTTACCCATCTCTATGGTACAGAGCTTGGAGACGGATTATCCATCTCTATGGTGCAGAACATGGAGACTGATTACCCATCTCTATGGTACAGAGCTTGGAGACTGATTACCCATCTCTATGGTACAGAGCTTTGAGACTGATAACCCATCTCTATGGTACAGAGCTTGGAGACTGATTACCCATCTCTATGGTACAGAGCTTTGAGACTGATAACCCATCTCTATGGTACAGAGCTTGGAGACTGATAACCCATCTCTATGGTACAGAGCTTGGAGACTGATAACCCATCTCTATGGAACAGAGCTTGGAGACTGATAACCCATCTCTATGGTACAGAGCTTGGAGACTGTTTACCCATCTCTATGGTGCAGAGCTTGGCGACTGTTTACCCATCTCTATGGTACAGAGCTTGGAGACTAATTACCCATCTCTATGGTACAGAACTTGGAGACTGATTACCCATCTCTATGGTACAAAACTTGGAGACTGATTACCCATCTCTATGGTACAGAGCTTGGCGACTGTTTACCCATCTCTATGGTACAGAGCTTGGCGACTGTTTACCCATCTCTATGGTACAGAGCTTGGAGACAGATAACCCATCTCTATGGTACAGAGCTTGGAGACAGATTATCCATTTCTATGGTACAGAGCTTGGAGCAGATAACCCATCTCTATGGTACAGAACTTGGAGACAGATAACCCATCTCTATGGTACAGAGCTTGGAGACAGATTACCCATCTCTATGGTACAGAACTTGGAAACAGATAACCCATCTCTATGGTACAGAGCTTGGAGACAGATAACCCATCTGTATGGTACAGAACTTGGAGACTGATTACCCATCTCTATGGTACAGAGCTTGGAGACGGATAACCCATCTCTATGGTACAGAGCTTGGAGACAGATAACCCATCTCTATGGTACAGAGCTTGGCGACTGTTTACCCATCTCTATGGTACAGAGCTTGGAGACGGATTACCCATCTCTTTGGTACAGAGCTTGGAGACGGATTACCCATCTCTATGGTACAGAGCTTTGAGACTGATTACCCATCTCTATGGTACAGAGCTTGGAGACAGATAACCCATCTCTATGGTACAGAGCTTGGAGACGGATTACCCATCTCTTTGGTACAGAGCTTGGAGAATGTTCACCCATCTCTATGGTACAGAGCTTGGAAACTGATTACCCATCTCTATGGTACAGAGCTTGGAGACTGATTATCCATCTCTATGGTACAGAACATGGAGACGGATTACCCATGTCTATGGTACAGAGCTTGGAGACTGATTACCCATCTCTATGGTACAGAGCTTGGAGACTGATTACCCATCTCTATGGTACAGAACATGGAGACGGATTACCCATCTCTATGGTACAGAGCTTGGAGACTGATTACCCATCTCTATGGTACAGAGCTTGGAGACTGATTACCCATCTCTATGGTACAGAGCTTGGAGACGGATTGCCCATCTCTATGGTACAGAACATGGAGACGGATTGCCCATCTCTATGGTACAGAGCTTGGAGACGGATTACCCATCTCTATGGTACAGAGCTTGGAGACGGATTACCCATCTCTATGGTACAGAGCTTGGAGACGGATTACCCATCTCTATGGCAGTGAGAGCTGGGCAAGCTACAGGCGCAAAGAACATCACCCTAATAGCTCCATCTCCACGTCTGTTTGAAGGATAGCCAGATAAGAGAGAGACAGTGAGTTAGAGAGAGAGAAAGAAAGAGAGAGAGAGAGCGAGCTAGAGAGAGAGAGAGGGAGAGAGAGAGAGAGCGCGAGATAGAGACAGAGACACACAGACACACACAGACACACAGACACACACACAGAAAGAGAGGAGAGAAGAGAGAGAGAGAGAGAGAGAGAGAGAGAGAGAGAGAGAGAGAGAGAAACAGAAAAAGAGATAGACAGAGAGAAAGAGACAGACAGACAGACAGACCGCTAAAGAGAGAGAGAGAGACAGACAGACAGATAGACAGACAGAGACAGAGAGACAGAGAAACAGAGAGACAGACAAAGAGAGAGACAGAGAGAGACAGAGAGAGAGAGACTACAGACAGATAGATAGACAGACAGACAAACAGACAGAGACAGAGAAAGACAGAGAGAGAGAGAGAGACAGAGAAGACAGCCAGACAGACAGACAGAGAGACAGAGAGAGTGACAGATAGAGACAGAGACAGAGACAGAGAGAGAAGGGGGCGGTGAACAGAAGAAGAGAGGGCTAGAGAGAACAGAAACTGTTTTTCGCTGCAGTCAGTCCATCCATGAGTCCCTCACGTTGGAGTAACCACACCAAGTATAGCACAAACCACTCCAACACATTGTGCTCTGGTCCTCTCCACACTTGGCCAGCTTCTGTCAAAACACTCTGATGTCCAGTTACGGGCGACATCTAAAGCGTCCACTACTAAAAGCTTCACTTCCACTATTATTAACGTTTGACCTGACCTGTACCGAACTGACACCTATTTTCTCAACCCACTGGCTGACAATGTTAGCATGGTAGGATGTAGGATGGTAGGATGGTAGAATGGACATAAGAGATAGTCAAGAGTTCATTCCTATTTACACATACTGACAGACACAGACAGACAGACAGACAGACAGACAGATGCACGCACACACGCACGTACGCACGCACGCACGCACGTACACACGCACGCACGCACATAATAGACACAGACAAGGACACACACACACATAGACACACATGCACACATGCTCTGCGGTTAAGTACATTCTCTCTCTCTCTCTCTGTCTGTCTGTCTGTCTGTCTGTCTCTCGCTCTCTCTGTGTCTCTGTCAATCTGTCTGTCTGTCCGTCTGTCTCTCTTTCTCCCCATCTGAGCCAAACATATATTCGACGAAACCTTCACGGAAGACTTGGTTATTTTTTCCCCCCTAAATTTTTGCATATTTGCTCTTTTATTATCTTTTACGGGGCTTGACCAAATCCAGTTGGCAAAAAGTGTGCCTGTATTGTTTCCTTATACTAAATACTTGTTCTTATTCCATTTTTGCGTTTTATTCTGGTTCCAAACATACACAGCCACACATTCTTCCTTCTAAGTACTCGTCTGCCCTGGTCATCTCCAGACACATCAACCCGTATGGAAACATGTATATATTAGTACTTGCTTGCAACAGATGTACTAGTGTGTGTGTGTTGGGGGAGGGGGGGGGAGGGACTAGGAGTGGGAGTTAGTATAATCGAACACTAGGCATAGGGCTAATTGGGAAAAATAAACTAATTACTGTAAGGCGCAGTGAGTCTTTACCTTTGTGTAGGAGAATAGTGCTATATAAAAGTCATTTATTATTATTATTATTATTATTTTTATTATTATTATTATTATTATTATTATTTATTAACACTGAAATCTTCTACATGTTCGTCACATCAAAACTACCGTCACCAAAGCTTTCGTTTAACAATGAAAATTTGGCCCCATGGGTACCTGACTCTCTCTCTCTATCTCTCTCTCTCTCTCCTCACTCACTCTCCCTGTGTCTCTCTGTCTCTGTCTGTCTGTCTGGCTATCTGTCTGTCCGTCTGTCTCTCTGTCTCTGGCTGTCTGTCTGTCTGTCCGTCCGTCCGTCCGTCTCTCTCTCTTTTTCTCTTTCTCTCTCCCCTACAGGAACATCATCATTGCAGACATTTTTTTCTTTCAGAAACGGTTCAACAAGCTCCACAAACAAAAACCAGACTCTCTAAAACCTCAGAAAAAACACCAACCAAGCAAGCATCCTTAACAAGTTATATTATGATCAGTCAACTGTCCCCTTAGAAAACAAGACAAAAAGTGTGAAAGGCAGTCAGCGAAGCGTGCTGATCTCATGAGCTTCAGCCCTAATCTAATCCAGCTTCAGGAGCAAAGATAAACAACACCCTGGCCATTATTTTTGGTCAGTTAGCTTCGTGGGTGGGGGTGGGGGTGGGGGGGGGGGGGTGTGCTTTAAGGGGGGTGAAGAGAAAGGAGTGTTTGTTCAAAGTGCTGGTCTACCCGTCAGACTATTATTGTGCGCACGTTAAAGCGCGCCGTCTGATCTGGTGGACTGTCCCTACTGACCTGTTTGGTCGTGTGTAACGAAGTGCAGAGTATCGCGGCACAGTTGATAATTTGTCTGTCTGGTTCACATTTAAAAAGAGTGTAGATATAATTAGAGAGAGGAAGAGATATGCAAAGAGACAGACAGACAGACGGAGATAGAGAAGAGAGAGAGAGATAGAGAGAGATAGAGAGAGAGACAGATATACATACATACATACAGACAGACAACACAGACAGACACACAGAGACAGAGAGAGAGAGAGAGAGACAGACAGACATAGACAGACAGACATAGACAGACATAGGCAGACACAGACAGACAGAGACACATATACACAAATAAAAAAGTAAATAGACACTTTCATAAATTGTTGATGGAAATATCTGTGGGAGAGGGAAAGAGAAGGATGAGAACAGAGAGAGAGAGACAAGAGAAGAGGAGAGAGAGAGAGAGAGAGAGAGAGGAGAGATAGAGGGATGAGAGAGGGGAGAGAGAGAGAGAGAGAGAGAGAAAGAGGGAAGAAGAGAGAGAGAGTGGAGAGGGAGGAGAAAGAGAGAGAAGGAGAGAGACCGGGAGAGGACAAGAGAGAGAGAGAGAGGAGAAGAGAGAGAGAGAGAGAGAGAGAGAGAGAGAGAGAGAGAGAGAGAGAGAGAGAGAGAGAGAGGGAGAGAGGTTCTCTTTCAATCACAC
>JAPXFY010000013.1:68300434-68307934 GCA_030674185.1 Monoplex corrugatus
ACATCAATGCAAGAATCCGCTGCATACAACATACACACATATGCACGTTTTCACTGCTTTCTTTAAACTTCTATTTCAGTCTTTCGTCCTCTCTCTCTCTCTGTCTCCCTTCTCTCTCTTTCTCTCTCTCTCTCTTACTCTCTCTCTCTCTCTCCCTTCTCTTTCTTTCTCTCTGTCTCTCTTCCTCTCTCTTGTTTCTCTCTTCATTTTCTCTCTCTTTCTCCCCCCCCTATCTCTCTCTCTCTCTGTGTTAGAAGGATGGTCAGAAAGAGATAGGAAATGATTATCCAATGCAGGAAGCAAAACAACGTTCTCTCACTGTCTGGTGAACACGTTGTTTACACCACAAACACTTCAGCACACTCCCCTCTGGCCATGTGTGAAGTCGTCAGACTCTTATCAAAACACCCTGACCCACTGAGCGGAGGCGACATCAAAAGAGTCATCACAAAGGGCTTCAGTTTAAACCATCAGCTTTTGACCCAAACGGTACCCACTTGACACCAGACTGGCTGAATGTTCAGACGCTGTGGGATTGTCATACATGAGGTAGGGGTTAACACGACACAGTCCCATACACTCTGAGAGGCGCATAGACACGCATGCATGCGAACGAACACAACACACACACACACACACACACACACACAACACACACACACACACACACACACACACACACACACACACACACACACAGAGACACACACACACAAACAAACACACACACACACAAACACACACACCTATACATACACATACATACACTTATACAGACGGATAGTAAAGTCTAAGTGGGAGAGGTTTAGGAATCTAGTCCTTCACAGTTGCAAACACACACGCGCGCGTGCGCGCAAACACACACATACACACACACGCGCGCGCGCGCATACGTATAGACAGTAAATTTGTAATGGGACAGGTTTAAGATCCTAGTTCTTCATAGTTGAACACACTCGCAATCGCACATACACACACACACACACACACACACACACACACACACACACACACACACATCACACACACACCTGCGCACACACTCACACACACATGTGCGCGAACGCATACACACAAAGAAATTTCATTACTGCACATAACCGATCAGCAGTGATTAGCAAAAATACACAGCCCCACGAAACATCAGACGAGACCAAGCCAAAAGTGCTTAAAACCAACATGTATGATCACCCAAGCATCACTTTAATTAAAAAGACAACTGTGAAACGCCATGCATCTATGCGTGCTAAGTTTTGTCAGCGTCCAGGACAATCCCAGAGTAAAGCGACGACAAACAGACATATCTACGAGTATCTATCTATCTACCTATCTATCTATCTATCTATCTATCTATCTATCTATCTATCTATCTATCTATCTATCTATCTATCTATCTATCTGTCTGTCCGTCTATCTATCTATCTATCTATGATCTGTCTGTCTGTCTGTCTGTTGCCTGTCTTCTGCTGCTATCTACCTACCTATCTACCTATCTATCTATCTACTATCCTATCTATCTACCTATCTATCTATACTATCTATCTATCTATTATCTATTATCTATCTATTTATCTATCTATCTATCTAATTTATCTATCTATCTATCTATTTATTTATCTATCTATCTATCTATCTATCTATCTATTTATCTACTATCTATCTATCTATCTATTTATCTACCTATCTATCTATCTATCTACACTATCTATCTATCTATTTATCTATCTATCTATCTATCTAATCTATCTATCTATCTATCTATCTATCTGTCTATCTCTATGTATATACACCATGAAACACCATTACTGCACATTGCTAGAGCTGATCAGGACTGTACCAACGCACTTAGCAAAAACTCAGAACCCCATGAAAACACAGACAAGACCAAGCCAAACATGCTTCTTTACAGCAACACGTAGGCTATAATAATCACCCAACCATCGCTTTAAAAGACAACTGTGAAACGCCATGCAACGATGCATACTAACATGAGCTTTGTCAGCGTCCAGGACAATCCCAGAGTAAAGCGACGACAGACAAGACACCCCCTTGACATCCCTTTGTGTGTCAGTCAGCTGTGAGAGCTTTGGAAGTATGAAGACAGGGGGAGGGGTGTTTGTCCAAGGCGCCCTTTTTTTTCCTGTCAGAGTCTTTGTATGTGCACGTGAAGCGCGCTGTCTGACCTACATGTTCTGTTCCTAATTGATCTGTGTGTGTGTTGTGTGCGGCTTTGTCGGGTCACTTGTGGTTTGGCATGCTTTAGCTGTTTTTTGTTTTTTTTCAATGTCAAAAATGAGATAGGATCAGAGAGGGAAAGAAAGAAAGAGAGAGAAAGAGAGACAGAGAGAGACAAAGACAGAGAGAGACAGAGACAGAGCGACAGAGAGACAGAGACACAAAGAGAGGGGTGATGGAAGAAAGAGAGAGCGAGAGCAACAGAGAGAGAGAGAGAGAGACAGAGACAGAGAGACTGACAGAGACAGAGACAGAGAGAGAGAGAGAGAGAGAGGGAGAGAGAGGGAGGGAGAGAGAGAGAGAGAGAGTGAGAGCAACAGGGTGGTCTCATCACAAATTCCCTCAGAGCCCCACTTCCGCCAATTAAAGTCACGGAGAGTCTCTCGAACAACCGAAAGGGACATAACCCTGTACCCTCTCATGATTATTCACTCTTGGATTACTCACTTGCACCTGTACCCAAGCACACAAGCACACACACACACACAACACTACAGCCATTATCCTACCACCATTATCAACCAAATGACGCCAATGTCATCTCCTGAAAACCCGTGCTCAACACGCAACCCCCAGAGACGTCAGCTCAGCCAGACACCCAGATCTTACCCCCACGACACCTGCCCACCCGACCCCCCCCCCCTTTACCCTGCCACACTTGATCTGTGCTGGCACTCAGCTTCTCCCCCCCTCCCTACCACACCCATCCACAAAGAACTTATTGTCTCCCTTTACTGTCTGCTGCCCTGGACAGGTAAAGACTAATTACCGCCCCTGTCTGTCAAGGGGCAGATAATGTTCAGGGTTATCCTCCCCTTAGCTCAAGGTTAAGTGTAAGCGAGAGCTCGAGGATGAGCCAGGAGGTCTGCGTTTTCATGTCGTGTGTGTTGTGTTATGTTGTGGTGACTCTGTGTGTGTGTGTGTGTGTATATATATATATATATATATATATATATATATATATATGTGACCTGTTCTCACGAATGGGGTCACAACTTAATTTTGGGGGGTATAGAGATATTTATATCACCGGAAAGCAGAAAAAATGCTCTTTCCAATGATGTATAATTCAACTGTCTAACTGGAAAATTGAGCGAGTTTCAGTAATTTAAAGGGAGTGGGTGATGGGACGGCCATTTTGAGAAAAGCAGAGTTAAAGAAGGACAACAAAATTCTCTGCTTTTTCCTTAGCAACCAGTATTCTATCTTCATCAAACTTAGTGAAGTGATAGATAAAGTGGTTCTGCACTACATACTAGCTATTTCGCGAGCTGATTCCAATGGTATGCGATATGCTGAGGCCCTGTACGGTTTCATGGCCTAAATTAAAGCTCAAACACACGCATTTTCACGGAAAAAATCTGCACATTCTCGATGGGTTATCACTTTAAAATGTTATTTTAACACTCTTTCAGCCCAAATTTCACTTTAATCTTTGCCATAATTGATAGATTAATGGTCAGACAATGTGTAGGAACAAAAATCTCAAATCACCCAGATCGACCCTCACCACCTTTTCAGGCCCGTATCTCAGTTCACACGTTGCGACTTGTGACCCCGTTCGCAAGAACCAGTCACATATGTGTGTGTGTGTGTGTGTGTGTGCCTGTGTATGTGTGTATGGGTGTGTGTGTGTGTGTGTGTGTGTGTGTGTGTGTGTGTGTGTGTGTGTGGTGTGCCTGTGTGTACCTATGTGTCTGTGCCTGTGTGTGTGTGTGTGTGCCCATGTGTGTGTGTGTGTGTCTGTGTCTGTGCGTGTCTAAGTGTGTGTGTGTCTGTGTGTGTGAGCCTGTGCGCATGCGTGCGTGTATGCGTGCGTGCATGTGTGCGTGCGTGTATGTCTGTGCCTGTGTCTATGTGTGTGTCTCTGTGTGTGTTTTAACCCAAGGACAGTATTGTGTTTCTTCTGTGGTAAGAGGTTGACAATGGCGGCATTGAACTTTCTTGTCTTTCTCACGTCAAAGACAAATAGACTGGAGACAGAAAGCCGTGGAAACAAGCTCTTAAATTCAGTTCAAGTTAAAAGAGAGGGGATTATGGTGCACAAGCACCGATAAGCAAAAACACATACAGTGAGAAACATTACACGCACGCCCTCGTCTTGCACAGACAGAAAAAAACATAAGATATGCAACCCTGTAGATATCAACTTTCTCTTTTCATCATGAATTTGTTTACTTGATATACTTCATCAAAGTGGTAAAATTCACAAGATACTTTCTTCATCCATATTGAAAAATATGTTAACAAAAAAAATCATACTCTTAGCACTATCCTATTACACACATAAACGCATGTATACATTTGTATGGTGCGTAAGATGCTCAAATCTCCTTTTCACATTCATACATGGGTACGTGTGTGTATATTTCTTGTGTGTTTTTGTTCTCTCTCTCTCTCTTTCTTTCTCTCTCTCTCTCTTTCTCTCTCTCTCTTCTCTCTCTCTCTCTCTCTCTCTCTCTCAATCACACATACATGTGTATACAACACACGTGTGTGTGTGTGTGTGTGTGTGTGTTCGGTTGTTGCTGTGTTGTGTACACGTGTGTGTTGTGTTGTTGTGTTGTGTTGTGTGTTGCGTTGCGTTGCGTTGTGTTGTGTTGTGTGTGTGTGTGTGGTGGTGGTGTGGTGGTGGTGGTGGTTGTGTGTGTGTGTGTGGTGTGTATGTGTTGTGGGGGTGTGTATGTGTGTGTGTGTGTGTGTGTGTGTGTGTGTGTGTGTGTGTGTGTGTGTGTGTGTGTGTGAGTGATGGAAAATCGAGATTCATTTCATCTCTCTCTGTCCTTCTTTTCGTTCACCTCATCCCTCCAATCTCAGCTTACAGAGTTACAAACCTTACAAAGGGTTTCTCTTTTCTTCTTGTCTTTTCAGTCTGTCTTAGCTGTTACGGTCAATGTGTATGGTTTTCAACGTCCCGTAAATGCCTCGCTCCATCCACCCCAACGCACTCATTGTCTCCCCTTTTCCTTGCTCCCTCCTGGCTTTCTGTGTCCTTTTCTCTTTGTTTCTCTATGTGTTTTCTGTGCGTCTCTCTCTCTCTCTCTCTGTCTCTCTCTCTCTCTGTCTCTCTCTGTGTCTCTCTCTCTCTCTTTCTCTCTCAGTGCCTTTCTCCCATTCTCTCTGTCCCTGTGACTGTCTGTCTGTTTCTTTGTCTGTCTGTCTTTGTGTCTCTCTCTGTATGTCTGTCTGCCTCTCGCCGTCTGCTGTCTCCCTTTCTCTTTCTCATTCTGTCTCTCACTCTTCATAGACATTCTCTCTCTCTCTCTCTCTCTCTCTCTCTCTTTCTCTCTCTTCTTTCCTCTCTCTTCTCTTTCTTTCTTTCTTCTATCTCTCGGTATCTTCTCTTTTGTTCACATCATCCCTCTAATCTCAGCTTACTGAGTTACAAACCTTACAAAGGGTTTCTCTCTTCTTCTTGTCTCTTAATTACAATATTTGGATAGCGCAAAATCTTGATAAAATCAAATCTAAGCGCTGAAACAGACACACACACACGCACGCACACACATGCACGCACACACACACACACATACATACACACACTCACACACACACACACACACACACACACACACACACACACACACACACACACACACACACACACACACGCATGGCTATAAATGGGGAGAAAGAATAAAAGCAATGGAAAATTATAGAGAGCATATTATATACAATTATATATTACAATGTGATTCCCCTCCGAGTGGAGACAGGCTGCAGAGGGGGTTGAGTGAGGTCAGGATTTTATGCAGAGGAGAAAAGGTGAGTTTTGAGAGCGGACTTGAAGGAGACAAAAGTAGGTTGCTGACGGACTGAGAGAGGAAGTTTGTTCCAGGAAAGTGGACCAGAAACAGAGAAGGCTCGTGGACCATAGGTATTGAGCTTAGTGCGTGGAAAGCTAAAAGTCAGAGGATCGGAGGCAGAGCGGAGGGTACGTGAGGGAACATAGATCTCAAGTAGGCTTGACAGGTAATCGGGGGCTGCGTTATTGAGGCTTTTGTAGCACATGGTGTCTAGTTTGTACTGTATGCGCTTTGATACAGGGAGCCAGTGAAGTTGTGCCAGGAGAGGAGATATGTGGTCAGCTTTTTTCTTTTTGAGTACAAGGCGTGCAGCATTGTTTTGAATGCGCTGTAGGATGTGAATGGTGGAGGCAGGAAGACCAGACAGGAGTGAATTGCAATAGTCAATGCGAGACATTATGAAGGAGAGAACGAGTTTTGCAGTTGTTTCGACAGAGAGATACTTCCTAATCAGGCTTATACGATGGAGGTGATAGCAAGATCTGACAGTTTGAGAAACAAAGTTGTTCATGGAGAGGGTAGAGTCAAGGCAGACACCAAGGTTTTTAGCTGAATCAGAAATTGGGACTGATGTGTTACATAATGGGAGAGAAAGAGGCGGCAGCTGAGAAAGTTTCTGACGGGTGCCAATGAGGATAGCTTCTGTCTTGTCGTCGTTAAGCTGAAGTTTTTCTCTTCAGTCTGTCTTAATTGTTATAGTCAATGTGTGTGGTTTTCAACGTCCTAAACTGCCACGCTGTCTCCACCTCAATACACTCATTGTCTCCCCTACTCTCTTGCTCTTCCTGGCTTTGTGCCTTTGTCTCTTTGTCTCTTTCTCTTTGTCTCCTTACGCGCGCGCACGCGCGAGTGTGTGTGTATATGTATGTGTGCGTTTGTGTGTGTGTGTGTGTGTATGTGTGTGTATGTGTAGTATGTGTGTGTATGTGTGTTTGTTGTGTGTGTGTGTGTGTGTGTGTGTGTGTGTGTGTGTGTGTGTGTGTGTGTGTGTGTCCCTGTCTCTCTCCCTGTTTCTTTCTTTCTTATCTCTGTCTGTCTGTCAGTCTGTCCGTCTCCGTCTCTCTCCCTGTCTCTTTCTTCTCTGTCTCTGTTGGTCTGTCTGTCATCTGTCAGTCTGTCTGTCTGTCTGTCTATCTGTCTCTCTTTCTCTCTGTCGCTCTCTCTCTCTCTCTTTCTCTCTCCTCTTCCTCTCTCTCTCTCGCTCTCCCTCTCTCGTTTTCTCTCTCTCTCTCTCTCATTGTCTCTTTCTCGTTCTCTCTGTATATCTGACTGTTTGTCTATCTGTCTGTCTATGTCTGTCGCTCGCTCGCTCTCTGTCCCTCTTTCTCTCTTCTCTGTCATTCACTTTCTCCCTCTAACTCTCTCTCTCTCTCTCTCTCATTCTTTCTCCTTCCCTCTCTGTGTCGCTCTCTTATTTCTTTGTTACTGTGTTTGTCTGTCTCGTTTAAATGTTAATTCT
>JAPXFY010000013.1:68312934-68315434 GCA_030674185.1 Monoplex corrugatus
GTATGTTTGTTTGTGTGGGTGGGTGTTTGTGTGTTTGTATGTGTGTGTTTGTGTGGTGTATGTGTGTGTGTGTTTGTGTGTGTGTGTGTGTGTGTGTGTGAGAGAGAGAGAGAGAGAGAGAGAGAGAGTGATAGACAGAGAGACAAACAGACAGACAGACAGACAGACAGAGACAGAGAGAAAGAGTATATACATATATATATATAAATACATATGTGTGTGTATGTGTGTGATTGTGTGTGTTAGTGTGTGTGTGTGTGTGTGTGTGTGTGTGTGTGTGTGTGTGTGTGTGTGTGTTGTGCACGCGCGTGTGTGTGTATGTGTGTGTCCGCGCGCACGTGCACAAGTGCCTACTTTTGATGAGTGATTGCATACACGCACATGTGTATGTTTGAATATTGATCTAACGATTAATCAATAGTCACTGACCCATTGACCCTCTGTAAGTGTACGCGCACGAATGTTGCTATACTCATGACTGAGTGCGCGCGAGCGCGTGTGTGTGTAAATGTACCCATGCGTACGGGAGTGTCTTGTGTGTGTATGTGTATGCATGTGTATGCATGTGTTGAGTCTCTGTGTGTCTGCGCGCGCGTGTGTGTGTGTGTGTCATCGTTCGTGCGTGCATGTGTATGCGCACGTGTTCGCATGTGTGTGCGTGTGTGTATGTGTGCGTGTATATGTGTGTGTATGTGTGTGTGTGTGTATGTATGTATGTGTGTGTGCGTGCGCGCGCGCGCGCGCGCGTGTGTGTGTGTGTGTGTGTGTGTGCAGCCTACAGTCTACCTAGCTAAGAATGGGTACCTGACTATCTGCAAAGTTTGGGAAGCTAAACTAGAAAGGCAGAAGAGATGGACACTGCCATCATTATGTTGGCCATTCCAAGCAAAAGTTGCATTCTCTCTCTCTCTCTCTACCCTTCTGCCTCAGTTCCATGCGACTTCAAGGTCACAGGAAAATCCTTATCTTTTATTCTCCTGATTGGTTTTATGTGCTTGTTTGTTTGTTTTTGTTTTTGTTTTGTTTTTTGTTTTGTTTTTTGTCTGTTCCATTTCTTAAGCAGGATTATGAAGTTTCCACACCAGCTCTGATCTTGTGTCTGGTTGTGAGAATCGTCACATAATTATGTACATCCACTTAATTTCAGATCAGACAATACTTTAAACGTAATCATGTTCCACGCTAATTTATACATTTGTGACCTCCCACCACGAAATCAGTCTTAACTAGCATTTTGGGCATTTTGACATATACATATCACTGGAAAGTGTACATTCTGCTGATAATTTTGGTACTTGAATGAAGCTTGTACTCAAACAAATGTAGAAGTTATGTATGTTTAAAGTCATTAAGTTGTATGACGGCCATTTTGAGAAAACGGCCTCTAAAGTTTTTGTGTGCTCTCCGACACATTTTCCTTAAATTTCTTTATTTGGTGGCTTTGACTCAGTTTGTTTCTAATTTTCGCTGTCATTATCTGAATGGTGCACCAAAGAGCTTTCCATCAGTATATTACATGTGCGGGTACTGTACAGGTTACGGATCATAATAAGAGACAAAAATAGGTACTTTTGGTAGGAAACTGCGTTCTTTCTGTTGCCATCAGTGCATTAAAATACCATTTTAAATTGATTAATAAATTTTTTCAAGAAAAAAAATTCTGTGGGGAATAGATTATAATCCACAGAAATCAATTTTGAGAAAAAGTCAAAACACCCCAGATAGACCCTCAGTCACCTCACCTTTTCAGCTCCTAGCGCTGTTCGACTGACCTCGAGTTAAGACTGATTTCGTGGTGGGAGGTCACATTTTACATTTTGAACTGTTGTATTCTATCTTAACCTGGTTGTCGTTTTTGATGCAGTGTTTGCCTTGATAATATCCGCTGGGCTATAAGCAATATGAACCTGAACCTACATTTACATTCATAGACGTAAAGAAAGTATACCACAGATAAATTGCTTCAGAAGGTATCTTAAAAGCCTTTGATACAGAACACACATCATTTACAAATATGACTTACAATGAATTAAAGAATGACTAGTTCATCTAAAAAATCAAAATAAAACAAAACAAAACAAAACAAAAAAAAACAATCTGACCAGTTAATCATGCTAAGCCTATTATATTATTGTTATTTTTGTTTTTAGTCCAGCCGACTGCATAGAGCCATATCAGGGCTATAACCGGTTCAAAACATACACAATACTCCAACAGGTGAAAAAAAAGAAAAGAAAATTAAGCGCATATATCAATGCATTTGCACACAAAATCTATGGAGATGCCCCCGAAAGTTGACCACTCCGTCCAATTTATCACACAGGGGATCTTAAAAACATACCTGAATACAAGTTTAAACATAACTAAAGATACTAAAACATATATAAAAACAGGTCTAAACTACCTAAAATTGCTTCCGCAGATCTCATTTCCCTAGAGCCAAAAATGCACTTAATACATGTACCCAATCCTAAGAGAAAGTACGTAAGACTTTATTGAA
>JAPXFY010000013.1:68320434-68325434 GCA_030674185.1 Monoplex corrugatus
GAGCTCCTACCTAGATAGTTCAATAACCCTGGGATCCTAGGGGAATGAGGTGGCAGAGACCTCAACTTTTCCCGTGGCCAGCACCACGAGGGCGGCGCCCATCTCCTCTCCAGCGTACTAATGTTCAGTACTTACTATGAGGGTAATCGATTTTTGTGTTATGTGATTTGGAAGCTTGGGGGCAAGGGATAGAGATAGATGGAGGTCCATGATCGCCAATGTCATGCAGCAAGGCACCTGATGATGATGATGATGATGTGATTTGGAAGCTGCAGGAATATTTGATTAAAAATCCTTTCTGTGCGATGACCAGCAATGAAGTGTTTCACTATGTTTGATGGTCCACAAATGCATTCAGGTTATGATAATACCAGGCCTGCTATGCATGTTCCGTACTTTCCAGGACTCACTGTGTCTGCATTGTGGATATTGACTGGTGTACAACAAGCCATTGTCTGTCTGTCTGTCTTGTCTGTCTGTCTGTCTGTACCATTTCTGTCTGTCTGGCTCTACCATTTCTTTTTTTTTTCCCTGTCTGTCTGTATATCACTCTTTCCCTTTTTCTCTTTCTAGCATTACTTTGCTTGTGCCTCTACCCTCAAAAAGAAAAAAAAAATTGAAATCTCTCTCTCTCTCTTTCTCTCTCTCTCTCGCTCTCCCCCCTGTCTCTGTCTGTTTTCTCTTTGTCTATCTCTTTGTCTGTCTGTATGTAACACACACATACATACACTCTCACACAGACACACACAGACATACACACATACACACACACACAAACACGGAGATACAGAGCATCATAAAACCTCAGCACACGTACATTCAAAATTATTACAGTCACCGCAAAAATACCTCCATTAGGTATCCTTGGCACATTTACCATAACTGTAAATAATAATAATAATAATAATAATAATAATAATAATAATAATAATGATAATAATAATAATAATAATAATAATGATTATAATATAATAATAATAATAATAATAATAATAATAATAATAATTAATAATAATAAACTTTTCACCTTGGGGCAAATAAAAAAAAGACCTATATATCACTTCCACTTCCTTATAACCATGACCTCCTGACCTGCATGTCAGGGAAACTGACCAGGGCGTCACGTGCACGTCACGAGCTCTATGTCAGGCATTAGGCCACGTGACAAGACAGGAACACGTCGAGGAAAAAGCCTAAAAATAGAATGAAGAATTAAAGAACAAACTATGAAGGACACGTTTATGGCGCAGTGGGTCTACCATGGCTTGTACAGCTGCATTATCCCCCTTCCCCTCCCCTCCCCCTCCCCTACCCTCCCCCTCCCCTCTATTTCCCTGTCTAATTACAAAAGTATGAATACCTAGAGAACAAACGATGAAGGAGACGAAAGGCAACCAAGTAAAGAAAACATTCTAAAGAATTATATAGAAAACCAACTATGGAGGACATTATGTACTGGTCAATGGTGATGCCTCCATTTCCTGTAGGGCTGTATCAGATTCTTTTGCCTTTAAAATGAGAGAGAGAGGAAGAGTTAGAGAGTGAGAGACAGAGAGAAGGGGGGGGGAGAGGAAAGAGAGGGACGGAGACAGACAGGGAGAGACAGAGAGAAACAGAGAGAAACAGAGAGACAGCGAGATCGAGACAGACAGACAGACAGAAGAGAGAGAGAGAGAGAAGAGAGAGACAGAGAGACAGAGACAGAGAGAGACAGAGACACACACACAGAGACACAGAGACAGAGACAGAGATAGATATAGAGAGAGAAAACAGAGAGACAGAGAAAGAGAAGGAGAGAAAGAAAGAAAGAGAGAAGACAAAACAGACAGACAGATAGAGACAGCGATAGAGAGAGAGAGAAAGAGAGACAGACACACACACAGATACAGAGAAAGAAAGGAAGAAAAAAAAAAAGAAGAGAGAGAGAGAGAGAGAAACAGACACACAGGCAGACAGACAGACAGACAGAGAGACAGACAGACAGACAGACAGACAGAGACAGAGATAAACGGAGAAATGACAGAATGGAAATGGAATCTTTATTTAATGTCTGTTCACAACAGTGATTTTAGACACACACACACACACACACACACACACACACACACACACACACACACACCACACACACACACACACACACACACACACACACACACACACACACACACACACACACACATACACAAGGGAGAGGGAAAAAAAAGAGAGTGACAGAGAGAACGAATATTTACCTCATGGACTACATGTATTATCGCCCCTACCCACTCCACTCCCCAGTGTAATCACAAACGTATGAAGAACTAGACAATAAGTTATGAGGGAGACGAAATGTACCCAAGTAAGTAAAGGAAATCTAAAGAATTATACAGAAAACAAAATGTAAAGGACATATCTTTTGTTCAATAGTGATGCCACCATTTTTCCTTTAGGGTCGTATCAGATATCTTTTTGTCCTCATAATGTTCTTTTCCTGGACGTGCATGGCGTGAAAGAAAGAAAGACAAACACAAAAGGAGACGAAATAAAAGAGAGAGAGAGAGAGAGAGAGAGAGAAGAGAGAGACAGAGACAGAGAAGAGGGGGACAGAGACAGAGACAGACAGACAGACAGACAGAGACAGAGGAAGACAGAGAGAGAAGACTCAGAGAGTAAAGCGTAGAGTACAGTCCTATCACGCAGTCTCAATCCTAGGTGGAACTCCACAGCATCATGATTATCATCTTCATCGACATCATCATCACCGCATTGTAAAAAACTGTGCCAGCTTCTGTGGCCATTAAGGTAGCGTAGAAAAAGGGACGAAAAAAAAAGTGAGAACAAAGGTAACCTTCCTGAGTGCGATGATCCCAAAAAGAGCGAAGAGACAAGGAGACAGAGAGGAGGGGAAAGAAAGAAGAGCAGAGAGAGAGAGAGGAGTGAAAGAAGAGCAGAGAGAGAGAGCGAGAGAGAGAGAGAGAGAGAGAGAGAGAGAGAGAGAGGTGAGGAGAGAGAGAAGAAACTGAAACTGAAACTGAAACTGTTTATTGTCATTACCCGAAAAGGTCTTTTGACAAGGGGGATAACAATTTTCCAGTAGTGCGACACATAATCCACTCTTTGTATGTGCGCAAGTTCTTCACGCATAATCAAAAAAATATCGAACATCCATTCCTTGAACAGTCGAACATATTCAAATTATATATAATGAACAATCATCCATTTTATCAGTATTACATAATGCAAACAAAAAAAATATCAGAACAGTGTTCCTACATTCAGGCCTATAATTTGTCTAGGTTTAGGCAAACCAAAATCTTTTTCACACCCACACTCACACCACACACAGACACACGCACCATACACACACACGCGGCGCGCGCTCGTGCGCACGCACACACACACACATATCAAAACTGTATTATGATGATACATCTGGTCTCGACCACCCAAATCTTACATTTAGTGATAATGATATAATCTTCACATAACTGCCCCATAATACTCTGTTAACAAGGGACATAACTATGCCTTTTATTTATTTGTTTTTGGTTGTTTTTTTGTTTTTGTTTTGTTTTTTGTTTTTTTGTTAACATGTATAGTAGACCCTTAAGTCTACCACACATGTTAACATATCCCTTTCAATATCCACTTCTAACATATTCTACAAATATACCATTATTTTCATGTTATTAGCTACTCTTAAATTATCGGCAAACAAAGCAAAATAAAGCAAATGAAAACAGCTCTTTACAAAACAGAGTCCATAATAAAGCGGCTTCTTTTGGAGTTAACGTGATATAGCCCACATCAGTCAAAAAGTTTGAATTAATCCCAGTATGATATTGTCTCGCAGAGCACTATTGTCGGGCTTGTAGGTGTTTATGTCTTATTTTTTGTGCTTCCGCAATGTATAGTGCCACTGATTTGATTATGATTTCGTCATCAGACGACAAAATAGATAACAACATCTTGTCTTTTGGCCATGTCGGATTCAAAAACTTTGCACAGTATTGTGTCAAAAATTTGGCATTGGAATAAAAAGTGTTTTTCATTATCGACATTGTTTCCACATAAGGAGCAAGGATATACTGTGGACGTCCCAGGTTGAAACCAATTTTTATTTGCATTGAAACCAAGTGTTCTTAATCTAAATCTTGCGTAATTAGTTCTTTGCCATTTATCCGTAACAACACTGAGATATTTTTCGGTTTGAAAAACATCTTTAAATGAGAAGAACCAACTATATTTTTCTTTGTTTTCCATATCTGAGTGCCAATTTTGTTTAAACGAACAAATAAGCCTGTCTTTAAATTCATTAATAAACTGACACTCATTTCCTACTCCCTGGGACAACCACACGATTCCAAACCCAAGTTCTGATAAAGCCTTTTTTACCTGATAGGTCCAGTTCTGTTTTCCTATTTCCATTTGAGTAACCATCATTTCATATGCCTGTTTACATAACCGAGATTGTGGAAGCCTTAACAACTTCAACCAGTATTTAATACTCTTCACAAAGGTTCTAATGTATAAAGGATATCTTCCAGTTTCTCCATATAAAACAGTATTAGAAGAGTGAATTGGTACAGCCAAAAAACGTTTTATAGCATATGTATGCACTTTTTCCATATGTGGATTTACAGTAAGACCCCATACTTCAGCTGCATATGTAAGTAAAGAACTCGAACTCGAACTCGAACTCGAACTCGAACTCGAACTCGAACTCGAACTCGAACTCGAACTCGAACTCGAACTCGAACTCGAACTCGAACTTGACTTATTGACTTATGGCACAAAGACCAATGTCACTAAGTGAGCTGAATATGTAGGTCATAACCAATTTAGTCTATAATGGACATCATACTGGTTGTGTTCTTATTTCAAAACATTTATGAATAAACCATGCTACTTGTCTGGTTAAGCAAACATCTTTGCATGACATGACTTTAACTAAATATTCATTTTCATAATGCAATGGGACATTTTTGAAAACATTTGGTCGTATCTTACTGTATTTA
>JAPXFY010000013.1:68347934-68350434 GCA_030674185.1 Monoplex corrugatus
GTAGGATAATTTAGACCTGACCAGCGCTGTTGACAGATGAATCAGTACATTTGTATCCATTCCCCAGGGTAATTTGCTTATTATCTTTAGAAAATTTAAGGTTTTTCGAGCTTTTGTTAAAATATAATCAAAATGGACATTCCAGCTTAATTTGGACGTGATGTAAACTCCCAGGAATTTTACGACCTGTTTGTAATTTAACACTTCACCAAGCAATTTGAAAATAGGCAAGTTATTTGAGTTACCACCAGGATCAAACAGCATCATGTTAGTTTTTTCTGCTGACAACGACAGCCCATTTTCTAACATATAGTTTCCAAGATTATCAAGATCAATTTGATACAACTTCCTGATGTAATTTCGCGTTCTCTGTGGAGTTGTCTTTTTTAAAGTGATATTCATCCAAGTGCATATATCATCAGCGTACTGTACTAAAACAACACGATTTGAAAGAGCTTTAGGAAGATCCTGTATAAGGATATTAAATAAAATAGGTGCTATCACTGAACCTTGTGGAATCCCCATGTCGAGGCATCGTGAAGAAGAATAACTAGCTCCCACTCTTGCCTGAATTGTTCTATTAGCTAAAAAAGATTTAATGTAATTGAACATATTGCCCGATAAACCAACAGATTTTAGCTTGAACAATAAACGTTTATGCCAAACTTGATCGTAAGCTTTTTTCACATCAAAGAAAGTAGCTAAAACACTTTTTCTGCGGGCAAACTGTTGTTTGATCTGAGTTGTAAGTTTAACTAGGTGCTCAACTGCGGATCTTCCTTTTCTAAAACCTGCCTGGTTTACCGGAATAACGTTATTTTTATCACAGTAGTGTAAAAGTCTGTTTAAGACCAATCTTTCCATTAGTTTGCTTGTATGGGACGTTAAAGCAATAGGTCTGTAACTGTTTTTATCGGTTTTCGATTTTCCTGTTTTTAAGATTGGTATAACTATAGACTTTTGCCAGATTTGTGGCACAGTTCCAGTAACCCAGCATTTCTGCAAAATTTTGTGTAGGAAAATAAGGTAGCTTTCAGGGAGATGTTTAATCATTTCAGTCGAAACTGCATCAACACCTACCGAACTCTTTTTGTTGTGTAGAGACAGTACTGTGTTTTTTAGCTCTTCTAAGGTGATTGGAGAATTAAACCAGAGATCATTCTGTGGTACTGGATCAGTGTAGATTGGGTTGTAATCTTCCATTTCTCTGTGATGTTTGCAGTCTGGAGATAAACCTTCAACTTTACTGTTTTTGGCGAACAGATCCACAAAAGTTTCTGCTTTGTCCATGTCTGAAGGAAATGTGTTACATGTTTCAATCATTATCGGACACCTAGGTAAGTTGGTTCCATCCTTCATTTGTTTCATTTTCGTCCAGACTTTATGGAAATCTTTGAAATCTGAAATTTCTTTTGTGCAGAATGATGCCCAATAATCTTTCTTTGCTTCAGCAATGATTTTGTTACATTGGATGTTAGCTTTTTTCATTTCGACATGATCCTCAGGTTTCCGGCTTTTGATGTAGATTTTGAATTTCTCCCTTTTATATTGAACTGCTTTCTCACATGCCTCTGTCCACCAAACATTACCCAATCGATTATTTGATCTAGAAGATTTGAGTTTCGGAATCGATAGGTCTGCAGCGGCTAAAATTGACTCTTGGAATTTAGAAAACATAATGTCTACATTTTCACTTTCATAATGTCTGTAATCTTGATTAGCTAGAGCAGTTCGAAATAAGGACCAGTCAGAACGCTTGTAATTATATTTTGGAATAATTTCAGGAGAGCTGTCTTTCATCCTGATGTTTTTGTCAGTTATGGTTATGATGATAGGTAGGTGATCGCTTCCCAAAGTGTCTCTGTGAGTTTCCCAGGTACAGGATGGTGCTAATTCTGGTGAGATTAGAGACAAATCGATGGCTGTCGCCCTGTGTTTGGAAACATCAGGGATCCTAGTGACACTACCATCATTTAGAAGGTAAAGCGAACTATCAACGATATTTTCTACCAAACGATTGCTCGTAACAGTAGAACAGTTCTTTTCCCAAAATGGGGAGTGGGAATTAAAGTCTCCACCTATTAGCCATTTACCACGCTGCTGATCTTGGATAGTGCGCAGCCATTCTGTGTTGTGGTCATTTGGACCTGTTGGTAGGTAGACTGACAAAACGTTAATGTTTAGAGAATTGCTTAATTGGACAGTGGCAGCACAAGCATGCAAATCTTCGCTTGATTTCAAAACTGGGGAAGTAAGTAAGCAGTATTGTAACTCTTTGAGTATATAAATCGCGGTGGATACCTTCTTCCCGTGATTCCCACATTCATAGACTGGAGGATAATAATAATTGGGGAAATTGGGAAGCTTGGTAGCGACAACATTCATCGACTGTAGAATCAAAATTTCACACCTATTTGATGCTAGGAAATGCTCCAAGTAAGCCGAATTGGTGGAAAGGGATCTACAATTCCATTGCAAAAACTTGACTTGGGATTGTTTT
>JAPXFY010000013.1:68355434-68375434 GCA_030674185.1 Monoplex corrugatus
CAATTAATGACCTAGTCTGTTTCAAAACAGGGTCTTGACTCAACCTATCAATCAACCAACCAGCGCAGCCTTTACAGGACAAACATGACTCAGAATATATTAGAATAATGAAGACATCTTTGACTGAAGTCATTCTTTAAACGACATTGCTCGTTCTCACGTCATCTGTATGACGTCATGGTGATGGGTGTTTACGTCATTGAAACTGACGTGGGATCATTAACTAAAAACAGTCAGCTGGTGGAGTTGTCAACACACTTGCTTAAGACTGCGCAGTACACTTTTAGCCTAGTAGGCTGAGGTGTTTGTCTGTTTTTTCCCTATTTTTGTGTCTGTTGGCGTGTATGTTTCTGTCTGTCTGACTGTTTCTCTCTGATTTTCTCTGTCTCTGTCTGTCTGGCCGTCCATTTCTCGCTCTCATGCTCTGCGTCTTCTTCTTCTTCATCTTCTTCTTTTTCTTCTTCTTCTTCTTCTTTCTCTCTCTCTTTCTCTCTCCCTCACGCCCTCTGTGTGTATGTGTGTGTGTTGAGGCAGACAGACAGATAGACAGATAGATAGTAAGATAGAGAGAGAGAGAGACAGAGAGAGGGAGAGAGAGAGAGAGAGAGAGAGAGACAGCGTGTGTGTATGTGTGTGTGTGTGTAAGTGTGTGATGTGTGTGTGTGTGTATGTGTGTGTGTGCGTGTATGTGTGTGTGTATGTGTGTGTGTATGTGTGTGTGTGTGTGTGTGTGTGTGTGTGTGTGTGTATGTGTGTGTGTGTGTGTGTATGTATGTGTGTGTGTGTGGTGTGTGTGTGTGTGTGTGTGTGTGTGTGTGTGTGTGTGTGTCTGTGACAGAGAAAGATAGAGAGAGATGGAGGGAGACAAATGGAGAGAGAGTTGATGAAAAAAAAAGAAGAAGAAGAAGCAGGAGAGGAGAATGAGGAGGAAGAGGAGAGGAGGAGGAAGAGGAGAGGAGGAGAAGAGCTGAGGAGGAGGAAGAGGAGAGGAGGAGGAAGAAAAACAGTCACTGGTGAGCGTTGTCTAACCACTTTCTAGGACTCGCAGTCATGTAGTAGTAGGTGATGTATTGTGTTTTCCTATTTTTGTGTCTGTCGGTGTATGTTTCTGTCTGTTGTGTTTCGTCTGATTTCTCTGTCTCTGTCTGCCTGTCGTCTATGCTTCGCTTTTGTCTGCGTTTTCTTCATATCATCATCATCATTTGTCGTGTCTTATTCCTCATTAATTTTGAGTGTCTTTACTGTCTTCAGTTTTCGTCTTATATGTTATCTTCGTACTGATCTTCTCTTCCAACTGTTCTCTCCGCTCTGTGAGTTGGAAGTGTGTGTGAGCAGACAGATGCGACAGACAGAAGACAGAATTGGATAGTAAGATAGAAGAAGTGAAAAAGACAGAGAGGAGGCGAAGAAGAAGGAAGAGAGAAGAGAAGAGAAGAGAGAAGCGAGTGTGTAGTAAGTGTGTGTGTATGTATGAGGTAGAGTAGTTGTAAATGTGTGTGTGTATGTGATGAGGTGTGGGTGGTGTGAAGTAGATGTATGTGTGAGTAGTGTGTGATGAACAGAAAAGAATAGAGAAGAGATAGAAAGGGAGAAGAGATGGAGAGAGAGTTGATGAAAAAGAAGAAGAAGAAGAAGCAAGGAGGAGGGGGAATGAGGAGGAAGAGGAGAGGAGGAAGAAAAGAAGAAAAAGACGACGAAGACGACTACGAAGAAGAAGGAGAAGAAGAGGAAGAAGAAAAAGAAGGCGGAAGCGTGTATCTATAAATGTGCGAGTGTGTATGTATGTGAGTATGTATGTATGTATGTGTGTGTGTGTGTGTGTGTGTGTGTGTGTGTGTGTGTGTCTATGTGTTTCTGTGTCTGTGTGTCTGTGTCTGTACGTGCATGTGTGTATGTGCGTGCATCCCACGCGCGTGTGTGCGTAGTTCGGATGTGCACTCGTACTTGCTTTCAAACGTTTATGTATGGGTGTTTACGTTCACGTTTGGGCGAGCATGTGCGCGTATGTGCCAGCGATGACTGTCTGAAAAGTGTCAACGAAGCTCTTATTTTTTGAAGATCACGACTGCCCACACTTAAAGAACACGAAACGGCACTTGTGTTTTCAGGCTTGGCTTAATGAAGTTGATTCTCCTTGTGGGTGTGAAACACATATGTACACTACATCCAATGAATTTGGGAGCTAGAGCAAGCCTCCAGTGCCTTCTATTCTAAATCACTGACTTAGGAAGCTGTTGCGTTTTTTGTTTGTTTGTTCTTTGTTTAGTTTTTGTTTTCTGAATCGAAGTAATTGTTGCCAGTGTTCGAAATAGGAATTAGAATTTCACGCGAGCGGTGCACGCGCACACACACACACCCCTACGCACACACACACACACACACACACACACACACACACACACACACACACACACCACACACACACACACACACACACACAACACACACATTGAAACAGAACACATGTTTAATAAAAACAAAAATGTTTTCTCTCGCTCAACGCAGCATCAGGGAAGTCGTCTACTGGTTTTTAAAAAAATTATCACAGCATCAGGGAAGTCGTCTACTGTTGTTTTTTTTTAAATTTATCACAGCATCAAGGAAGTCGTCCACTGTTTTTTTTTAATTTATCTTTTTTCACTTAATTTTTGCGTTTTTAATGTCTTTTGTATAACATTGACAAAAGTCAATTGGTCGAAAATTTGCGCCTGTGTCCATTGTTCTAAAGCCAGCAACAACTCACCATATAAAACTAGAATGACAGAGCCCAGATTTAGTCGGTCATCCTTTCGCCCTGCCTGTGTGTCTCTGCCTCATAAATATGTCAGAATAACGCATGCACCATCCTCACATACTGTATCGTGTGCTTTTCTCGTAAATAAGGAGTAGGGAAGGGGAGAGGAACAGTGAGTCTATTGTCCTTCTCTAGCACAGTAAGACCAGGAATTAATGTCTATCATCTGTAGGCTTTAACTTATGAATGAGAAGCTAAAGCAAAAAGTGTTATGTATTCGCTAAGAGGCACAGTAAGTATATGGTGTTCTCCAGCATAGAAAGACCGGGAATTGATGTCTACCATCTGTTGGCTTCACTTGTTAATGAGAAGCAAAACCATAAGCATTGTTCAGGGGGGTTGCAAAAGTAGGTATACAGTAAGTATCACATCATTATTATAATGCTTAATTCCGCTCTCGATTAATGGAGTGTGTGAATACCGACGGCGAGCAGTTTGAGTATCTGAGGGATTAAGGCTGTGCTTATTATTACGTGTATATGCAATATTCATTTGTTTGTATAATAAATGCAATGAGTATTGTACGTGTTTTCTTTTTTCATAACTGTATACCCACTTTTGCACTCCCCCCCCCCCCCCCTGTATATCACCTAGGAAGGGAGAGGCAGAGTGAGTATGTCGTCGTTTTCTAGCATGATAAGACAGGGAATTAATGTCTATCATCTGTCGGCTTAACTTATGAATGAGAAGCAAAAGCAAAAGCATTGTATATCCCCTAACTTTTGAATAAGAAGCAAAAGCAAAAGCATTGTATATCCCCTAACTTATGAATGAGAAGCAAAGCATTGTATATCCCCTAACTTATGAATGAGAAGGAAAAGCATTGTATATCCCCTAACTTATGAATGAAAAGCAAAAACAGAGGCATTGTATATCCCCTAACTTATGAATTAGAAGCAAAAGCAAAAGCGTTGCATATCCCCTAACCTATAAATGAGAAGCAAATACAAACACATTGTATATCCCCTATCTTATAAATAAGAAGCAAAAGCAAAAGCATTGTGTATCCCTTAACTAATGAATGAGAAGCAAAAACAAACACATTGTATATACCTTGACTTATAAATGAGAAGTGAAAGCAAGAGCATTGTATATCCCCTAACGTATGAATGAGAAGCAAAGCATTATATATCCCCTAACTTATGAATGAGAAGTGAAAGCAAGAGCATTGTATATCCCCTAACATACGAATGAGAAGTAAAAGCAAAAGCATTGTATATCCCCTAACTTATGAATGAGAAACAAAAGAAGAGCATTGCATATCCCCTAACTTATGAATGAAAAGCAAAAGAAGAGCATTGTATATCCCCTAACTTATGAATGAGAAGCAAAAGAAGAGCATTGTATATCCCCTAACTTATGAATGAGAAGCAAACGTATTGTATATCCCCTAACTTATGAATGAACAGCAAAGCATTGTATATCCCCTAACTTATGAATGAGAAGCAAGAGCAAAAGCATTGTATATCCCCTAATTTATGAATGAAAAGCAAAAATATTGTATATCCCCTAACTTATGAATAAGAAGTAAAAGCAAAAGCATTGTATATCCCCTAACATATAAATGAGGAACAAAAGCAAAAGCATTGTATATCCCCTAACTTATCAATTAGAAGCAAAAGCGTTGTATATCCCCTAACGTATGAATGAGAAGCAAAGCACTGTGTATCCCCTAACTTATAAATGAGAAGCAAAAGCATTGTATATCCCCTAACTGATGAATGAAAAGCAAAAACAGAGGCATTGCATATCCCCTAACTTATGAATGAGAAGCTAAACCAAAAGCATGGTGTATCCCCTAACTTATAAATGGGAAAGTAAACCAAAAGCATTGTATATCCCCTAACTTATGAATGAGAAGCAAAAGCAAAAACATTGTATATCGCCTTGTCGCATCTAATCAGAGTGAGGTATATCAAGCTATAATTCGTAAGGCGTAATTATACGCTGATCTTTTAAATGATAATAATAGCAAGTGTGTAATAGAGGGGGTTTTGTTTTTGTTTACCGAATTCTATCGTCTTTCTGGCGTTAGGATTTCGATTGAATGGAGCAGGTGCTGGTATTGTGTTGACAGGTCTTAATAACCGGTGTGGACAAATGATGATACTCCAAATGATCAGTACTTATAACTATGAAAATACACGCTATTCATTCAGTGCACACAATAACGAAATATCGAGCTACACCACACAGACAGAGAGACAGACAGACATAGAGACAGACAGACATAGAGACAGACATATCTTATATACATACACACACCACACACACATAGAGAGAGAGAGAGAGAGAGAGAGAGAGAGAGAGAAGAGACAGACAGACAGAAGAGTGACAGACAGAGACAGACAGATGGACAGACAGACAGACAGACGCATGTTCACACACACACACACACACACACACACACACACACACACACACACACACACACACACACACACACACACACACACGTATATATATATGTATATACATATATATGTGTATATATATAAATATATATATAATATATATAATCATATATGTATATATATACATATAAACGCACGCGCGCGCACACACGCAAAACACACACGCACACATGCACACACACACACACACACACACACACACACACACACACACACGCACATACACACGTGTACGTATCCAACACAGAAATAAGTGATGGAGGGCATAGAAAACAGAGAGAGTGAGAAAGAAAAGGAAAGAATGAAAGAACGAGAAGAGAGAGGGGGGGGAGAGAGAGGGGGGTAGGGAGAGAGAGAAACAGACAGAGACAGACAGACAGAGAGACAGAGAGAGACAGAGAGATCAAGAGAAAGAGACAGACAGAGATACAGGTAGGAGAGAGAGAGAGAGAGAAGACAGAGAGACAGACAGAGACAGAGAGACAGAAAGAGACGAGAGAGACAGAAAGAGAGACAGAGACAGCAACAGAAGAAGCGAGAGACAGACAGAACAGACAGAAGAGAGAGCAGAAGACAGAGAGAGAAGAGAGAAGACAGACAGAGAGAGACAGAGAGAGAGAGAACAACGAAAAAGACAGACAGACAGACAGAGAGGACGAAAGACAGATAGACTAGAAAAAGACAGAAAGAGAGAGAAGAGAGACAGAGAGGAGACAGACAAAGAGAAAGAAGACAGAAGGACAGAACAGGACGAGACAGACAGACAGACAGACAGAAGGCAGATAGGCAGATAGACGGAAACAGACTAAATAGAAACGTGCAGAGACGAAGATTCCCAATGAGTCCTTACCAATTGATAGATAGATACATCAAAGACTACTTTAAACGTAATATACCAAAACCAGTCTGACGAAATCCTAGTCACTACTCAACACATCTCATCTCAACATCCATCCATCTCTGTTGTCAATCGAACCATAGGTGACGAAAACGTTTCCCCCCAGGCCAAATTTGCCACCACATTATTTTTTTTCAAAGTAGATAACATCGTTTTTAATAGTAGCAGTCAGGTTTTACAGTTCACTATATGAGATAGTATCTCTGGTTATAGTTTGTTCTCGTGTGTGGTTTGTGTGTGTGTGTGTGGTGTGTGTGTGTGTGTGTGTGTGTGTGTGTGTGTGTGTGTGTGTGTGTGTGTGTGTGTGTGTATGTGTGTGTGTGTGTGTAGTGTGCGTGGTATGTCTGTGAGTGAGTGTGTGTGTGTGTTGAATAAGAAAAAGAGAATGTGTTTTGTGTGTGTGTGGTGTGTGTGTGTGTGTGTGTGTGTGTGTGTGTGTTGTGTGTGTGTGTGTGTGTGTGAGTAGTGTGTGAGTGTGTGTATGTGTGTTTTTATGTGTGTGTGTGTTGTGTGTGTATGTGTGTGTGTGAAATGTGTGTATGTGTGTGTGTGTGTGTGTGTATGTGGTGTACATGTGTGTGGTGAGTGGTGGTGTGTTGTGTGTGTGTGTCGTGTGAGTGAGTGTGTGTGTGAGAGAGAGAAAGAGAGAGAAAGAGAGAGAGAGAGAATGTATGTGTTTATGTGTGTGTGTACGTGTGTGTTTGCGTGTGTGTGTGTGTGTGTGTGTGTGTGTGTGGACGTGTGTACTGCGTGTGGTACGTGTGTGCGATGTGTGCGTATGTGTGTTGTATGTGTGTGTGTGTTGTGCATGCGTGTGGGTGTGTGTGGGCGTGTGTGTGAGTGTGTGTGTGTGTATATGTGTGTGATTTTGTACATGCAATTTTTTCTATATAGTAAACACCATACCCTCGCGCATTCATTCATACGTATATGACATTAAATACATACATGTATACCTACTTCATATGAGATACATGCGCAATACACATATCTGCACAGACCTATCACAAACAGTGATTTATACATGCATATGACAAAAGTATTTGATAACATATAACACATCCCACACCTTTCTATCCCCCTTCCACCCACCTCCACCATTCTCTGTCTCTCTGTCTCTGTCTGTCTGTCTATCCGTCTGTCTGATGTATCTATCTATCTATCTATCTATCTATCTATCTATCTATTCTTTCTATCTTTCTATCTATTCTATCATCTATCTATCTTTCTATCTTTCTATCTATCTATCTATCTTTCTTCTAGCTATCTATCTGTCTATCTGTCTATCTATCTGTCCTGTCGCTTTGTCTGTCTGTCTGCCTGTCTGTCTCCTCCCTCTGTCTCTGTCTCTGTCTGTCTGTCTGTCTCTCTGTCTCTGTCTCTCTGTCTTTGTCTCTGTATGTTTGTCCTCTTCTCTTTCTCTGTCTCTGTCCTGTCTCTGTCTCTGTCTTGTCTGTCCTGTCTGTCTGTCTGTCTGTCTTCTCTCTCTCTCTCTCTCTCTCTCTCTCTCTCTCTCTCTCTCATTTCCTTTCCCCTGAAGGTACACGGCAAACAAAATGACTCTTACGGTATAGGACACAGATAGCATCTCAAGTGAGCGAGTTAGGATCACCTATGTTTCAACAAGAGTCGTTAGTTGTCAGATGCTGTGAGGCAAGAGGACCTAGAACTACACATCACACAAGATCAAAGAGATGGTATCTGACGCAGTCTTGCAGTGCAGAGAGGTTCAGCGTTCATTTTTCACGCCTTACCGACAATACTGAAAATGTTCAGTACAGAGTGGTGACAAATCACTTCTTTAACGATGGTGTGTAACTCCAAAACCAGTCGCCGTAACGAAATGGTTAACGTCACGAATTGACGACTGTAAGATTGGGTGTTTTCAATCTTATCAGTTTTGGCAGATTCTGATGTGCCTGTCATGTTGCTATGTTGTTTTTAAGTTAGTTTTCTTTTTTCTTCGAGTGAATAGTCTAGGGATGCGAGGGGTCATCATCATTATTCATGTGCCCTGCCGCATGGCGATGATGGCCCTCCATACGAATCTATCTCCTTTTGCTGCAAGTACATCTCCTACCCTCTCTGTTTTCAGCCACCCTGGAAGTCCGTCCGATATTTTTTCCATGGGTCTACCTGGTGTTCTCTTTCCCTCCAGCTTTACTGTTGTGACCAGGTGCTCTAATTCCCCTTTCCTCATAAAATGTCCTACGAATGTTGCTTGCTTTTCCTGATCTTCTTTATCACTGATCTTCTTGTGCTGCCTCCCTCAAGACTGTCTCATTTGTTTTCTTTGCTGTTCATGGAACTCAAATTCTTCTTAGAAACCACATCTCGGCTGCCTCAATCTTCGTTCTGGATTTGCTTGTTGACTGTCCACGCCTCACAATCGTATAACATTATCGGTTCTATATAACATCAAGAACTCTCTTCCTGATGTCAGTTGATAGACATTCTTTTTGGTAAGAATGCTTGTCATCTTCTTGAATGCTGTTTTGGTTTGGCCGATTCTGCTGGCTATTTCTGATGTACATCTGCCGTCTGGTGAGATGACCATTCCCGGATATTTAAACTTATCAACCTGTCTCAAAGTTGGAGGGGCATATGTGGTTAAAAGAGATATTGAAATCTATCCTGTCATTGATATAGTCCAGCTCCTTCTACTACGAAACATGAATGTACAGCCCTGGGAGGTGTGCACACATTAACCCTTTGACTCCTGCAAACCTTTCTACCAACTGCAAAAACTTAACTCTTTGATTCCCTCACCCTGTCCACCAGCTTACTGCAGGAAGATTAAGGACAGGGTGAGAGAATTAAATGTGACCTGCCAGCACGAAATCAGTCTAAACTAGCATTTTGGGTATTTTGACATATACATATCACTGGAAAGTGTACATTTTGCTGATTATTTTGATACTTGAATAAAGCTTGTACTAAAAAAAAAAGAGTAGAAGTTATGTATGTTTAAATTCATTAAGTTGTATGATGGCCATTTTGAGAAAACGGCCTCTAAAGTTTTTATGTCTTTCCTACACATTTCCTTAAATTTCTTTGTTTTGTGGCTTTGGCCCAGTTTGTTTCTAATTTTAGCTGTCATTATCTGAAAGGTGCACCAAAGAGCTTTCCGTCAGTATATGACATGGGGGTTGGGGGTACTGTACAGGTTACGATTCAAAATAAGAGACAAAAAGAGGTACTTTTGGTAGGAAATTGCATTCTTTCTGCTGCGATCAGTGCATTAAAATACCATTTTAAATTGATTAATAATATTTTTTCAAGAAAAACATTTCTGTGGGGGATAATTTATAGTCTACAGAAATCAATTTTGAGAAAAAGTCAAAACACCCAAGGTAGACCCTCAGTCACCTTTTCAGCTCCTAGTGCTGTTCGACTGACTGCGAATTAAGACTGATTTCGTGGTGGGAGGTCACAAAAACGATTAAGTTTTTGCTTTGCTAGCATGGTTGATAATAGAGGATGCTAGTGGACAGTCTGCGGGAGTCAAAGGGTTAATGCATGGTGATGTTTTCAACATGCCATAGAAGTCACGTACTGGATGCGGACCCCTGTAGCTCAGTTGGTTTGATCGTCGGATTCACATGCTAATGGTTGTGGGTTCGAATCTCGGGGTGCGCTACATTAAAACTGGTATTCTCATTGTCCCATCTTAACATCATTGTCGTTCTGGTGGTGTCAGTATAGGATTAGATAAGTCCCCCTTCCCCCACTTCCCTGGGATGGTTATCCCCGTCGGCCATATCACCTGAGGTGAGTGCCGACGTAAAAACTAACCAAAATCACGTACTAAGCTAAGATTGTTTATTATGCATATCCAGTTCTTACGTAATATATATCTTATGTATACATAACACTGTGTCGGTTACAATAATTCAGTTAAAAATGAGTGACTGTATCAAATTATTCAGATTATGTAATGTATCTTAAACTCGTCTCAGTGGTTGAACAATGACAACATGTACAAATGTTGGTAGAAAGAATTAGGAGACTAGAACAAAGTTTCAGAAGTAACCCCTTAGACATTTTCGCTGAATCCTTACACTCGGGGGCACTCAGGTCATACTCGATGCTTTGCTGTGTCTATTTTTTTTTCACGCGGCGAACGGCATTCGCGTCAACTGCGACGCGGTTTACAAGTGCTAACGGAACTCATCTGAGGATTTATCTTAGAGTTCACTTTCGTTTCCTGCAATCCAGCTTGAGCTCTTTGCTGCCCTGCCTCGCTAGTCTGTCCTCTCTTCCAATGCGAGTGTTTCATGGATATAAGCGAGGTGCACACCTCTGCCGACTTATGCGATTTGACCCGCAGACTCTTCTTAGGCTGCAGACCGGTATTTCGGTCTGTAATAGTGCTTCTTCCATTCTGCTTTCGTATGGCACGTGGTTCTATCAGAATCACTGTTCGAGATCAAGTGAGAGCGATGTCTGGTCTCATGCTGTCTGTGATGCATTGGTAAAGTATGTTAAGTTAAGCTAGGTTCTCTTCTGCGTCTGTCTCTCTGTTGTTGTGTCTTGTCTCGTCTGCTGTTGTCTGTCCTCTCTCAGGTATGGAAAGGATAGTAGGTTAATTAGCATTGTTGCAGAGAGCTTTTTGCCTGTCCTGACGAGATGGTCTAGGTCACCTGAATCGTGAGGTGGAAAGAAGAACCAACGCTCGGTTGAAGATCGCCTGTGGAAGACTGCCCTGTGAAACGAAAGCCACATCGCCCGGTGGAAGATCACTTGTGGAAAATTGTTCCTGTGAAAGGAGAATTATCACCCTGTGGAAGAATGTTGTGAAAGATCGCCTTACGAAAAATCATCATCATCATCATCATGTCATCATCATCATCATCATCATCATCACCATCATCCATCATCATCATCATCATCCATCATCATCTCACCATCATATAATCTATCATCATCATGTGCCCTGTCGCATGGCGTTGGCGGTCATGCCCTCCATACGAATCTGTCCCTTGTCGCTAAAAGTACATCTCCCACCCTCTCTGTCTTCTGCCACCCTGCAAGTCCGTTCAATATTTTCTCCCTGGGTCTACCTGGTGCCTCTCTCTCCCCCCCCCCTCCCCGATTTCCTGTTGTGAGTAAGTGCTCTAATTTCTCTTGCCTCATAAAATGTCCCATAAATGTTGCTTATCTTTTCCTTATCTTCTTCACTGATGTTCTTCTTGTGTCTGCCTCCTTCAATACTTCTCATTTGCTCTCTTTGTTGTCTGTAGAGCTATTAACATTTTTTTTAGAAACCACATTTTAGCTGCCTCAATCTTGTTCTGCTTCGCGTGTTGACTGTCTACGCCTCACAACCGTACAACAATATCGGTTCCATACAGCACTGAAGAACTCCTTTCCTGATGTTAATTGATAGGCATTTACTTCGAAAGAAACGCTTTTCATTTTCTTGAATGCTGTTTTAGCTTGACCGATTCTGCTGGCTATTTCTAATGTGCATCTACCGTCTGGTGAGATGACTGTTCTAAGATATTTAAGCTGATCAACTTGTCTCAATGTTGTGCCATTATGAAAGATCATCCTGTAAAACTGTCTCGTGAGAAGAGAACCATTGCCTGGGGGGAAGATCACCTTAGTAGAAGATTGTCCTGTGAAGGGAGAACTCGGAACTCGGAACTCGGAATTTTAATGAATTTAGGCCAACAGCCCCTTTCATGGAGGAAATCTTAAGACACATTTCTATACAACATTACTTGATTAATTAACACACTTCAGTGTATTTACATGGGATATTCAAAGGTACTAGTGTAGAAAACAACTGTTGTTTCAAGTACGTACGTTCAAAATACTTTTTTCTCTTATTTCAAAGGCATCGACCAAAAACTTCGCCAGGTTCACTATGGTTCCCGCAAAGTCATACGTCATTTTTCTAATAAAAAAATCTTCTAAGTTATCACCTTCAGTGGCCTCTAAATGATAAGACTATCTGACCTGGTTGTACAGAGGGCATTCAAATAGAAAATGTATCTCGTTTTCCTGCACATTTGGACAAAACTGGACATGAAGTGTTGACAGTCGTAGGCGCAAAGCGATATCTGTGAACGTTTGACCGGGACACGCCCATCCTCAATTGTGCCATAGCGTTCCTAAACACCTGCACATACAGTATTTCAATATACTTTGTGTAAAAGATCTGCCGTGGAAGATCGCTTTGTGGAAGATTATCTCGGTGGAAGGCTATCCTGTGAAAAGAGAGCCATCATTCTGTAGAAGATCTTCGTGTCAAAGATCACTTTATGGAAGTCTATCACGTGGAAGATGGCCCTGCGGGTAATTATCCTTAGGAATATTTGTACGTAAACTTTGGTGACATAGTCACCTCTGTAAGAGTGTACCGATGCCACAGCCTGTCGCTGCGCTCATAATTCAACGTGAAAACTTGGACTGTCAGAAGTTACAGTAACCTCTTCTTCTTTATCAGAAGATATTGTTGCGCCAGTAACCCTAGTTGACATACCTTGACAGTCAAAGGTTATTATGGCCTTTTTTTTCTTTATAAGAGTTTATTAGGACGGACCACTGTGTTATTGTTGCGCTTATAACTCAACGTGCAATATTTGAATGTCCGAAGTGGCAGACACACATTCGTCTCTGTAAGGGTGTACTAGTGCCACTGCTTTGGTGCAGCACCGGTCACTCAACGTGTGTCATTAACCCTTTGACTCCCGCAGCCTGTCCATCAGTATCCTTCATTGTCAATCATGTTAGCAAGGCAAAAACTTAACCCTTTGACTCCCTCACCCTGTCCACCAGCATCCTGCATTGTCAACCATGCTAGCAAGGCAAAAACTTAACCTTTGATTCCCTCACCCCATCCACCAACTTCCTGCAGGAAGCTAGTGGATAAGGTGAGAGAATCGATGGGTTAAGATTTTTTGCGGATTGGTAGACAGGGTGTGGGATTCAAAGGGTTAAACAGCCAGAAACCCTAGCGACATATTGCCCCTGTGAGAATATATCATTACCACGATGTTGTCGTTGCACTGATAGTTCCGGATATAATTATCAGGATGCTGATCCTCAATCATAATTTCTGACCTGCTGCTTTGATAATACGAATGGTGTTGGTAAGTTGAGTGCGTCCGTAGCGTTATATTGTCTACTGTCGTTATGTGTGTGTGTGTGTGTGTGTGTGTGTGTGTGTGTGTGTGTGTGTGTGTGTGTGTGTGTGTGTGTGTGTGTGTGTGTGTGCGTGTATGTGTGTGTGTGTTTGTGTTTGTGTGTGTGTGTGTGTGTGTGTATGTGAGTGTGTGTGTGTGTGTGTGTGTGTGTATGTGTATGTGTGTGTGTGTGTATGTGTGTGTGTGTGTGTGTGTGTGTGTGTGTGCGTGCGTGCGCGCGCGCGTGTGTGGGAACGGGAGAAAGGAATGAATAAAACTGTCCACTTTTGTTGGCTATATTGTGGATGGACTTTGCAGTTTTGTTTCTGATCGTGATGTAGCTGTGTTGCGTTAGCTCCGGGAAAGTTTTGTTTAGTTTTTTTTTTTTTATTCAGACTTTAGTAGGTCTATAGTTTGACAGAGGCATCAACTTACAAATGAATAATTTGTCTCAATCATCATATACCCTGCCACATGGCGTTGGAGATCATGGCCCTCCACACGAATGTATCCTCTGTTACTGCGAGTACATCTCCCACCCTCTCCGTCTTCATCCACTCCGCAACTCCGTCTTATATTTTGTCTCTGGGTCTCCCTGGTGCTCTTTTTCCCTCCAGGTGCTGTAATGTCTCTGGCCTCATAGAATGTCCTATAAATGTTGCTTGGTTTTCCTAATCTTCTTCTTTTTGTGTCTGCCTCTTTCAAGATTATCTCGTTTGTTTTCTTTGCTGTCCATGGAACTCTCAACATTCTTTTTAGAATCATATGTCAGCTGCCTCAATTTTCCGACTTTGCGTGTTTACTGTCCACGCTTCACATCCGTACAACAATATCGGATCTATGTTAACACTGAGAAACTCTCTTCCTGATGTTAACTGACAGGCATTTGTTGGTAAGAACAATTTGTCTTATTTTCATTAAATTAAGTATTGCTGTGTGTTCAACCATTCATAAATGTCAGTGGTCAAAGAAATAAACCGTTTTGAGTCTTTAAGTCTACCTATCCATCTAATTCTACTTTTTCTAATAGACTAATAAGCCCATAGCTTGTAGCTTTACCCATTAGATGTTGCTTCATCATCATCATCATGTGCCCTGCCGCATGGCGTTGGCGATCATGGCCCTCCATATGTATCTATCCCTTGTTGCCGCAAGCACATCTTCCACCCTCTCTGTCTTCAGCCACTCTGCAAGTCCGTCCAATATTTTTTCCCTGGGTCTACCTGGTACTGTCTTTCCCTCCAGCTTTCCTGTTGTGACCAGGTGCGCTAATTCCCCTTTCCTCATAAAATAGCCTATAAATGTTGCCTGTCTTTTCCTAATCTAATATTGCTTCCCGCTTGAGGTATGAGTATATTATGGACACACACCTCGTCTCTTCCAAAACTGGAAAATGGAGCCTCTCACCTTACTACCACTCCTACGTGACCCAACCTCTCCTATCCCTCACCTCACTCTTTGCCCACGAGCAAGGGCAAGGTAGGAGGGGAGGTCAGTGAACCGTGTGCAAGGTGTTAAGTTTTTTGTCAGGTAGGTGGGCAGCCATCCATGACAGTTTCCACAAAAAGATGATTGATGACCGCTGGAGGTGTAAAGCCTTCAAGCGGTCAGGTTACCTACACCCCTGCCACCCCTCCTTAACCCCCTCCCCCCCACCCACATCACTACTTCACTCCAATGCCTGTCAAAAGGATTTGTAATATTCGCTCACCCCGTATCTAGCTATCCGGTTCACACACACACAAAACGGTACGCTAGAGAAGGAAGGATGGTTTTGAATACAGAATTCATTCAAGTAACTCGTCCTCTATAAAGATCACACACACACACACACACACACAAAACGCCACCCTTTAGAATTGGAAGGGAATATGGTGGCAAGTTGGTGGAGCCATGGACTCAAGATCTGATATTTTGAGTTCAGTCCCAGCCCGCCTTTTGACTTTGTTCAGTTTCCACATTTTTCATACTTATTCTGCTTACTAGTGCTTCAAATCGTCCTTCACACACACACATCGCTTTTTGGATGAAACTGTTAAGCAGTGGTCTGTGTGCGAATGTATTGCTATTTGTGCTTAACGGTGAGCATGCACAGGCATAACTCAGATTAGCACTTTTTTGTGATATTATGTTTGTTTTAGCCTCTTTTTTTAATTGCATGATTTAAATTTATAATGCAGGCTGTTACATTCATTGTACCGAGAACTTTAGTTGATTTTACTGTAAATATTGAACATCAGTTTTGTAAACGTTCATTGTAACAAGATTTTTAGCCTATTTCATTATATATATGAATATGAAAATAGTGTATCTTTATGTATGCATTTATGTCATGATGATTAGTATAAATTTGTTGTATGTGCTGTTAATAAACTAGAAAACTGGCCTGTTTACTGCCCATCTTAATGTTTCTATCATTCTGGTGATGTCAGCTTAGTGTTTGATAGGTCCCTTCTCCCCTTTTCCCCCGTTTCAAGACCTTGCCAGCTCATAGGGTTTTGTGCAGGCTCAGGAAGTTTGTCAGATAGTTGCTTGCGGATTTGGATGGAGCGCATACGCAGTTGTCCGAGCGCGGTGAATCCCTCTTGAAATAACCAATAACTCTATGGCAGGTATTCGTTTAACCTGAGAATAACAAAACAGCATACTGCGAAATGAGGGAGATTATATATTATTTTTATAGTTATGATTGGAATTTCCTGGTAGACCCAGGGAGAAGATACTAGACGGACTTGCAGAGTGGCTGAAGACAGGGAAGGTGGAAGAGATGCTTGAGGCAACAAGAGACAGAGACAGATGGAAGTCCATAATCGCCAACGCCATGCGGCAAGGCACCTGATGATGATGATGATTGGAATTCACGTGCAAGGTAAGGCAAAGGTCATGACTGTCTTGAAAACTTGAGGTCGCAGGAGCGTGAGGTGGTAGAGATCGACCGCTCTCCTCGAGGCCAGTATTATGAGGGTGGTGTCCTGTTTTCTCTTCCTTGTTGCTTTACCTTTCCAGAACCCTAAAAAAAAGGTCAGAGACTAGGATTCTGACCCAAACTTCTTAGGCACGAAATTATCACCTATGAGACGCTTTGTTTGAAATACTTGAAAACAAGGGTGAAAGTGAAATTACAATTACGGTCGTTCGACCTACTTCCTGGCTATAAAGATCACACACATACACACATACGCGCTCACTCACACGCGCGCGCGTACACACACACACACACACACACACACACACACACACACACACACACACACACACACACACACACGCACATATAGACAGACAGACACACATACACAACACACACACACACACACACATACAGAGAGAGAGAGAGAGAGAGAGAGAGAGAACGCCACAGGTAACAAAAGCAACTAAATGTAGGTATGGCTGGAATTCACCTTGAGCTACCCTGACCAGCAAGTCTTTTGAATCGTGCCTTAAGAATGAACCGCCCCAGAAGAATACTTTGCTTTTGGGTCGGCTGTCTTGGTATGTGAGCTCCACCACACCAGTGTAACGGTCAAGGCAGAGTACAGAATTGTCCCATAACCGTGATGTCTTTACGACAGGCTGAGTTTGTGTTTGGTCTGAGATGGGGTTCGTGACGCTTAGATATTTCCATATATGCGCTTCATCCGAAACTGCCAACAATTCTCAGACAGATTCCTCGAGCCTGCGCAAAAACCTATCCGGTGGCAAGGCGTTGAAACGCAGAAGGGGAACAAGAGCTACGAAACATTAAACACCACCACAATGATGGGAACATTAAGATGGACTTCAGATTTCAGGTTTCATGGTTTAGACTTTAGGCTTTAGGCTTCGGACTTGGGACTTGGGACTTGCTTCAGACTTGGACTTGACTGACTTCGGACTTCAGACTTAAACTTCAGACTTCGGGCTTCAGACTTCATGCTTTAGACTTCAGACTTCAGACTTCAGACTTCTGCTTTAGACTTTAGACTTCAGACTTCATGCTTTAGACTTTAGACTTCAGACTTCATGCTTTAGACTTAGACTTCAGACTTCATGCTTTAGATTTTAGACTTCAGACTTCATGCTTTAGACTTTAGACTTTAGACTTTAGACTTAATTGACTTCAGGATCTTCATGCTTTAGATTTAGACTTCAGGACTTCAGACTTCATGCTTTAGACTTAGGACTTTCAGACTTCAGACTTCTTGCTTAGACTTTAGACTTCAGACTTCGATTTCATTGCTTTAGACTTTAGACTTTAGACTTAGACTTCAGACTTCATGCTTTAGACTTAGACTTCAGACTTCAGACTTATTGCTTTAGACTTTAGACTTTAGACTTCGACTTCAGACTTCGGACTTCATACTTCAGAGGCTTTAGACTCCATGCTTTAGACTACTGACTTCGGCTTTAGACATCGACTTTAACCAGACTTTAACTTCAGACTTTAGCGTCAGACGTCAGGCTTAAAACTTTAGACTTCAGGATTTAGACTTTAAGCTGTAGACTTCCGACTTCAGGATTAAGACTTCAGACTTTAGATTTTAGACTTCGGGCTTCGGACTTCAGGCTTTAGATTTTAGGATTCAGACTTCAGACTTTAGACTTCGGAGCTCGGAGTTCAGACTTTAGACTTCAGACTTCGGATTTCAGATTCATACTTGAGACTTCGGACTTTTAACATCCGACTTAAGACATCGGACTGCATACTTTGCAATTCAGATTTCAGACTTCAGACTTAAGGCTTCGGACTTCAGACTTCAAACTTCAGACTTCGGAACTTTATCACTCAAGGATGGCAGCACTGGGTCCTCCCACTGGACCTTGTCTTACAGTCACTCTTTGCTGCTCTACACACGATAATTACAGGTTTATTTTAAACAAAATCAAAAGTTAACAAGCCACCTTTTATTTTGTGGGGTGGACTGAATATGACACAAGAAGGGGAGTGAGGTGGAAAAGACCACTTTTTTTTTTTGGACAGAATTATGAGGGCGGAGCCCGTCTTCCCCCACTACCCCCTCTCCCTCCCCCTGCTGCTTTACCGTCTATAACCTTGAACAGGGTCAGATGTTTCTTTCACAGCTGGGTGGATGACAGACAACGTACTCGAAACTACTCCCAAGTCACACTCGAAGATGGGAAGCTGTGTATCTACGACAACCATGTCTCCATTGTTGACTTTAGAGTCACACAAAAATTCCATACTACATTATAGAAGAAATTACGATTATGGGCATTCGTTTTACCAGTTTGTCAGCTACAGAGGTCACACACAAAACGGACGCTAAAGAAAGGAGACAATTATCAGTATTCGACTTGAAAAGCACACCTTTGATTTGCGCGCCTTAGAAATGAGCCTTCACTAAAAATAGAGTGTCTTTAACCCTTCGACTCCTGCACTCTATCCACCAACTGCAAAAACTTAACCCTTTGCCTCCCTCACCTGATCCACCAGCCGCAGGCCAGGAGGCTGGCGGATAGGTTGAGGAAATCAAAGGGTTAAGTTTTTTATTTTGCTGAGATGGTTGGCAATGCAGGATGCTGGTGGACAGAGTGCGGGAGTCAAAGAGTTAATGGAGGTCTTATGGAACGTTGGTGTCTCCCTTTCTGACAAAATGCTTAGCTGGTAGATTGACTGAAAATAATGTGTATCATGTTTCGCGTGCGGGTTGGTAATTTTGATAGAGCCCCGTGGGCCTAAGATCTGATATCTTGAGTTCAATCCCGATCCCCAACATTAAAAACTGGCCTGGTCACTGCCCATCTTAATGTTCCATTCGTTCTGCTGGTGCCAGCTTAGAGTTTCACAGGTCCTTTTCCCTACACTGTACACTCCATATTTAACCCTTTCACTCCGCACCTTATCCACCTCTGCAAAAACTTAACCCTTTGACTCCATCACCCTATCCACCAGCTTCCTGCAAAAAACTGATGGATAGGGAGAGAGAGAGTCATAGGGTTACGTTTTTGCTTTGCTACATGGTTAACAATGAAGGATGCTGGGGAACAGGCTGCAGGAGTCAAAGGGTTAAAATCCTTGCCAGTGCATAGGGTTTTCTGCAGGCTCAGGAAGACTGCAGATAATAGTTGGCAAATTGGGTTGAGCACATACGGATTTGTCCGAATGTGATGACTTTCTCTGAACAATCTCCAACTCCAAACTCGTAACAGAGCGAGAAGCTCTACTCAAGTACACATAAGATAAAACGCTGTTCAGATGTCATGATTCTCTACCTGATGTACACACAAAACATACACCAACACCATAAAGAAAGTAAAGGAAAGCTATTGACAACAGCAACAATGAAAGCAAGTCGAAGTAGTAAGAAACTCTGGGGAGAGCCGGACCGCAGAAGGTCCTCATATATCATTGAAAGACAACAACAACAACAACAACAACAACAACAACAGAAACAATGACAACAACAACAACGACAACAGCACAACAACAATAGCACATACTGTATACCATTTGACACTGAAGAAAGTACGCATTCTTTTTATATTTGTATTTTACTTTTTCCTCACCACGATACGTATATTGAAGTAGAACTCGGGCCACTTATTCCGGGGGTTGGGGGAGGGGGGGGAGGGGTTGGGGGAGGAGGGACTAGAGGACGTGAAGCCAGCAAACATCGTAGCTATCATTTTGTCTCCCCCTCCCCTTTCTTGTTTGTTTGTTTTTGTGCTGTCTATTAGTATTCATTTATGAAAATGAAATTCTAACAAAATGTTGTCAGTGACAACTCTTCTGTTGCGTTGGGTCTTTCTTAATGCGCTAA
>JAPXFY010000013.1:68385434-68390434 GCA_030674185.1 Monoplex corrugatus
GTTCTATTAGCCTGTAACAGTGTACATCTTTCTTGTTGTCTGCATGGTTAATTGATGGCCGTCACAGTGACGTTAATTGTCTTATGTTTTGGCCAGGAGCAGACGGCCAATCTTCTTCATGATTATTTTATACCTGCAGACAAACGTCATTTGATGTGATTTCTTTTTCTTTCTCTCTATCCCCTGTTAATAAAACAATGGGGAACGGATTCAAATCAGCCAGTGACATCTGCACCCAAGTGTGTTGTTTAACTATGTGTGTGTGTGTGTGGGGGGGGGGTCTGTTGTGTTCCTGTCTTTTTGCCTGTAGTCCCTTTGTGTGTGTGTGAATAGTACACAATACATGAATTTCACAGACACTGTGATAGGAATGAATACTGTATGAGTTGGAAAGAGCTCAAAGCAAAAACATAACAAACACGAAAGGGGAAATAGAAACGTGAAGATAGTTGGACAAAGAAAGATAAACATTCGAAAAAAGAAAACAACCACCACCACACACCACCACACCAACCACACCACCGCAACACTCGCAAGAACACTAACAACATTAATAACAATAACAGAGCAAGAGCAGTAACAACAACACAACAACCAACAACAACAACACAACAACAGCAACACCCACACACCATTAAAAACAATTCTGTAACATGGTGCACACCACACAACACACACACACCACAACACAACACACACACACACACACACACAACAGGAAGAAATTCGAACAACATGGAAATTGAATTATTTGAGCTTTCTGCAACAATTATATTACCGTTTCTTGGCACTGGCCTCAAAACACTTTGTTCAGACACTGACACACCCAAACACAGAACTGCCTTAATATCTCACTCTGACCAGAAAAGAGGAACCCACAGAAGCAGAACCAAGGTCTACAGGACGCCTACCCACGCGGTACCTACGGAAGAACAAACACTTCCAGGACTGGTCTCTTCTATCCCACACGAGGATCTAAATCAGACTCTGTAGACAAGTATAGTATATATGACATATCGGCAGAAGTCGTCATCAGTCTCACTGGCTCAAGCTGAAAAAAAACCAACAAAGTCTCCGTCTACATGCAATTAATAAGAACAACTAGGTGTTGACAGCAGGATAATGGTAGGTATTCATCTGCCTCGACAGTTTATAGATCTGTACCCTTTTACGTCAATGAAGAAAATTAGGAAAAGACAAGCAACATTTATAGGACGTATTATGAGGAAAGGAGAAATACAACACCTGGTTACAACAGGAAAGCTAGAAGGGAAAGAGAACACCAGGCAGACCCAGGGAGAAAATATTGGACGGACTTGCAAGGTGGCTGAGGACAGTGAGGGTGGGAGAGTGTACTTGCAGCGACAAGGGATAGATTCGTACGGAGGGCCATGATCGCCAACGCCATGTGGCAGGGCACATGATGAAAACGTCTGATGGCTGGCGATTTGCCTATATTGTAACTGCTGGTCTGAATATGTGAATGAAACTCCTTGATCTGTTTGGCACATCAAAAGATAATGTTAACTTGTCTACATGTTGACTGCTGTTTTTAGAGTCCCCCGTGTTCTTTGCTTATTTACACTTGTGATTCTTTGCCCTTCTGAATATTCTTCATTCGTTTGTCAATCTTTACCTTTCCTCTGTTTTGATAATAACTGTTATTCACCAATAATAAAGAGAACTCACTCAGCACATTAATTTTGTTCAGCATTCTATATCATTTTGCGATAAAGATAACATTAAAGAGAAATACTGACTAAAAATTTTAGGTGGGACACACGCTCGCGGGCGCGTGCGCGCGCGCTCACACACACACACACACACACACACACACACACATACGCACATGCACACACACACACACACACACACACACACACGCACACACACACACAGAGCACACACACACACACACACGCACACTCACACTCACACACATACACACATACATGCATACACGCATACACACAATCACACACACACACATACACACACAGTTGATAACTAAATGATCTCTCAAAAAAGGAGTGGGTGTGCGTTAGAGATAGATAGAGAGAGAGACAGAGAGAGAGACAGAGTGAGAGTGAGAGAGAGAATGAGAAAGAGAGAAAGAAAGAGAGAGAGAGAGAGGAGAGAGAGAGAGAGAGAGAGAGAGAGGGGTGTAGTGTATGGTGAGGAGAGAGAGAGAGAGAGAGAGAGAGAAGAGAGAGAGGCGTGTGTGCATATGTGTGTATGCGTGTGTTTTACTACAGGTACCATAACGATCAGTCCAGAGCATGGCTGCCGACAACGAGACCGTTGACAGAGCTCTTATAATGGAACCGTAGACTCAAACTCTAATACTTCGAGTTCAGTCCCAGCCAGCAACATAACGACTGGCCTATTTGCTGCCCATCAGTTTCAGTTTCAGTTTCAGTTTCTCAAGATGACGTCTTCACGCTCGGAATGAATTCCATACGCACTAACGTCACTGGTACCATGTGATGGAGAAGATCTAGAATGATCACGGCACAAGCCTTCAGCCTGCACGTAATCCCACGAGCTAGCCAGGTCCTAAGGTCCTACGTAGGTAGTGCCATAACCATGAGGTCGTAGGGGAGTGAGGTGGTAGAGACCTCAACTTTTCCCTGGGTCAGCGTCACGAGGGTGGCGCCAATCCCCTCTTCCTTGCTCAGATCTTCTTACCAACACCGCAGGTGTTTGTATCTCTCGGGCTTGGTTGACGCCAGGATATATTATGACAGTAAGCGTAGAGTACAACCTTGTCACACAATCTCAATCCTAGATGGAACTCCATAGCATCATGATTATTATTCTCATCGACATTATCATCATCGCATTGTGATAAAAAAAATGTTCCAGATTCTGTGACCATTAAAGTGGCGCAGAAAATGGCACGAAAAAAAAGGTGAGCACAAAGGTAATCTCCCTGAATGCAATGATACTAAAAACAAATTTAAAAAATGCCGCCCATTAAAACACTCCAATCAGTTTAATGGCATTAGTTTAATGTTACACTGGTCCTGTAACCCATCCCCATCCTCACCTTTTCCTTTCAAATTCAAGATCTTGCCAGTGCAGGGTTTGGCGTAGACTCACTGCACAACTCGTTCTCTCCTTCACAATGTCTCGCATTGACTATTGCAATTCACTCCTGTCTGGTCTTCCTGCCTCCACCATTCACATCCTACAGCTCATTCAAAACAATGCTGCACGCCTTGTACTCAAAAAGAAAAAAGCTTACCACATATCCCCTCTTCTGGCACAACTTCACTGGCTCCCTGTATCAAAGCGCATACAGTACAAACTAGACACCACGTGCTACAAAAGCCTCAATAACGCAGCTCCCGATTACCTGTCAAGCCTGCTTGAGATCTATGTTCCCTCACGTACCCTCCGCTCTGCCTCCGATCCTCTGACTTTTCGCTTTCCACGCACTAAGCTCAATACCTATGGTTCACGAACCTTCTCTGTTTCTGGTCCACTCTCCTGGAACAAACTTCCTCTCTCAGTCCGTCAGCAACCTACTTTGTCTCCTTCAAGTCCCCTCTCAAAACTCACCTTTTCTCCTCTGCATAAAATCCTAACCTCACTCAGCCCCCTGCAGCCTGTCTCCACTCGGTGTGGAATCACATTGCAAATTATATTTGTATGTAATATGTTTTCTATAATTTTCAGTTGCTTTTCTTCTTTTTCCCCATTTATAGCCATGGGTATGTGTGTGTGTGCGTGTGTGTGCATGCGTGCATATGTGTATGTTCAGCGCTTAGATTTGATTTATATCAAGATTTTGCGCTATACAAATATTGTAATTATTATTATTATGAAGTTAACAGATGATAGATTGGGTAAAACAGGTAAGAAAGTGTCCGATTGCAACGAATCTCTATCCAATGAACTTCAACCTTCGAACTTAGAACATCTAAGACGGCAACTTCTTTTGTGTCCATGAATAACAATCTGAAAGTTAACAGATGACAAAGTGAGTGAAACGTGTAAGAAATTGTCGGAATGAATTGAATCTTTATTGAAAAAACTTCAAATTTAGAACTTCCACGAAGGCTGATAGGCAATTAGGTTTGTGTCCATAAATAGAAGAATGTATAGAGTTCCATGGACAGCAAAGAAAATAAACGAGACAGTCTTGAAAGAGGCAAACACAAAAAGAACAACAATGAAGAAAATTTAGAAAAAAAAGCAATATTTATAGGGCATTTTATGAAGCAAGAGAAATTTGAGCACCTAGTCACAACAGGAAGGCTGGAGAGAAAAACCCAGGGAGAAAATATTGGAAGGACGTGCTCATTGGATGAAGACAGAAAGAGTGGGAGAAGTACTTGCAGCAACAAAAGATAAATTCGTATGGAGGGCCATGATCGCTAACGCCATGCAGCAGGGCACGTGATAATGAAATAGCAGTCTGCGGGTTAACGGATGACAAATTAGTTGGAGCGTATAAGGGATTGTCCGAATGCAATGAACAATCCATTTGGAATAAACTTCAAAATACGAACAGCAAACTTCCAGGAGACAGATATGCAGCTACTACTGTGTCCATAAATATCTTCTTTAAATCAGGCTTCCAAAATGTCCTTAAGCTGAAACATACGTGAGGTTGATAGATGGATTGGGCATACAGTAAATCTTCGGGGATTTTACCATCAGATTATACCAGAGTGGCATTAACGCCAGAGCCGTCCAAAGCATCAATTAGTATCAGGTTTGAAGCCTGCTTAAAGCAAAGCTCTATTTTACACGACAAGGACGAAATGACTTTGAAATTTATCCACATAACAGGAACAGTGAAAAGGTATTAGTTTCAACATAACGTTTGTTTGCCATTTTCGTGCTGAGTGGGTTGAAAAACGTATGCTTGGCATAAAATCTACGGGAATCCTTTGCGTCTCCCTTCACAAAGTAAAGGTTAAAACCACGTATAATGTCAGGCCTTTTTGGAGTGACAGGCTGTGGGAGAGAGAGGGGGGGGGGGGGGTGAC
>JAPXFY010000013.1:68392934-68405434 GCA_030674185.1 Monoplex corrugatus
ATTAGGTAGAGAGTTCTTGAATGTTATACGGAACCAATACTGTTGTACGGTTGTGGGGCGTGGACAGTCAACACGCAAAGCCAGGACAAGATTGAGGCAGCCGAGATGTGGTTTCTAAGAAGAATGTTAAGAGTTCCATGGACGGCAAAGAAAACGAGACAGTCTTGATGGAGGCAGACACAAGAAGATCATTCATAAGGAAGATTAGGAAAAGACAGGCAACATTTGTAGACCATTTTATGAGGAGGGGGATTGGAGCACCTGGTCACGACGGGAAAGCTGGAGGGGAAGAGAGCACCAGGTAGACCCAGGAAGAAGATACTAGACGGACTTGCAGAGTGGCTGAGGACAAAGAGGGTGGAAGAGATGCTTGAGGCAACAAGAGATAGAGACAGATGGAAGTCCATGATCGCCAACGCCATGCGGCAAGGCACCTGATGATGATGGTGATGATGAACACTCACACCTGTCTCACCTATCGGCATCACCGGGTTCAGTGTTGGCCGCTGCGCTTTTTGACACAGCCACCGCTTCCAAAAGGATCTGTCTTGACTTTGTGGACAACTATTTGAATATTTAGGTCACTGATGTTGGTTATGTTGTCGATGTATGAGATCGGAGGTCTGCCTTTCTTCCTTTTTGCCTCTGTTTTTTCCTTGTAAAATGATTGTCATGAGGTCTGTGTTCTTGCTACGTGTAATATTAATGTACATAAAATTTGAAGAGAGTGAAATTAGATAAATCAACTGATCCAGAGAGGATTCCAATCAACAATACGAAACGTTGTGCTATTCAACTGTGTTCAGCTTTAACGACTATTCTCAATCTGTCATTGGCTTAAAGTGAAAAAAAAACCAACAAAAACAAAATCCCTTCTGTTCTTTAAAAGTTTTTTTATGGTCTTCATCTCTTCTTTTTTTCCATTAGTTCTGTTAAGTCCATAGGACACTGCATTAAATAACTCTTCACCAGAGTCCAACTCTGTCGGTTGTATGCCTAAGCTTGGGTCTGTGCAAATGGTTTGTCTGTCATTTCTGCAATTATATCAATACATTAATTTTCCTGTTATCCTCTCTATCTCCTTCCCATAGCAGTTCTCTGGGGAACTGATTTAGCAATGCCACTGGATCTTGTTACATGGCCAAACCAACATAATTTTCTTTTCTTAGCTGGTCAGCAAATCTTTATACGGTCCAGCGTGCTACTTGATATGATCAGTGTATCTGATGTTTAGCATCTTGCGGTAACACTTCATTTCTATGGCTGAGAACGGGAGGATTCATGTCTCAACAAGGAAGCTGAAATACGTAAAAGTCTGATCTCGTGTTTAACCTTTTGACTCCTGCACTGTATCCACCAACTGATAAAACTTAACCCTTTGATTCCCTGCAGGAAGCTGGTGGATAGGGTAAAAGTAAGGGAATCAAAAGTTAAGTATTTGCTTTGCTACCATGACTGACAATGCAGGATGCTGGTGGACAGAGCGCTGGATTAATGGAGGCGATTTTGTCCTTCCACGCAGATTTCAGTCTGGACAGTGCTATGGGTGTCTTTGCTGCCTTTGAAAGGATTTCTAGCTTCGATCCCTCATTGCTAATGATGGATCCCAGTAAGTGAAAATTTTGAACTACTCCTAGCTTCAACCCCTGGATAATTATATCAGTTGTGATGGCAATGTTGTGGCTGGCCATCAATTTGGTCTTCTCGATGCTGATTGCTATACCATATCTTGTCGACGTTTTATCTAGCTTTTTTTAAAACACGTTTGGTGAGTTCTGGCTCACTGCCTACCAGCCTGTCAGTCCCATTTGTGTAAAGAAAGTTTGTGGTGGTTCTTCCCTCAAAGATGACTTGCTGGAAAGTGCAAGAGACAGATGGCAGCCCTGGAGAACTCCAACCGAAGTATAGATACTTTTTCTGATAATGCCGTGTGTGAGTGCTGCACTGCTTGCTTTGGAATACAGTTGGTAGATGTTGCTGCTGGGTGTATGATTTAATTATGATAAGGCTTAGTCTTATTTGAAGGGGTGGTGTAAACACGATCACAAACATAAAATATCACAGACGAAGTAATGTGTGAAAGATAGAACGTGAGAAAAGAAACAGAGAGAGAGAGAGAGAGAGAGACAGAGACAGAGACAGAGACAGAGACAGAAACAGAGACAGAGACAGAGACAGACAGACAGACAGACAGACAGAGACAGACAGACAGTCAAACAGACGGACGGACAGACAGACGGGCGGACAGACAGACACAGAGACAGCTATACACAGACAGACAGAGAGAAAGAGAGAGAGAGAGAGAAACAGACAGACAGACAGACAAACAGACAGACAAACAGACAGAGGGAATTTTTCCAGTTGCCTATTCTTTTATGAACTTCAGCTGAGTCATAGATTGGAAAAGGTAAGGAGTCACTAATGTGTAAATATCAAAAAGAGCACAATATTACCGTACATTTTTCGGTCAACTTCGAAGCAAAACACCCAATTACAGTGATTCAGAAGTTCTATAATTACTTAATCTAGTCATTATAATGTATAGAAATAACCTTGAACGAAAATAAATGCATTTGTATATTTAGGGACACCGATAACTTAAAACGGCCGAATATATCAAAACGAAAACAAGAAATTCAAACCTGTTTATAATATTTTTTAATAAACTGATGTTGATGTGAGCGTGCTAACCATCACAATGCAATTCAACATTTTTCTCTTTTGAAGTATTTCTTTTTTTAAGGTTATTTCAAAACGATTTGTGAACATGTGTGTGAGTGCAAGCAATCAAAATTGTATTCCACTTTTTTCCCTTCTTGATTAAACAGCTTTAAATTGAAGAGTTGTGTGAGAGCGTCTTCGTGTGAACAATGACGTTTTAATCGTATCTTGATCACTTGAGGAAGCCAGTCGTTGTCTCACGACCGTTGACGTTTCAATGGTCTTGAAGCGTGTCACAGGTTACAGCCATGAGATCATCGTTATCTTTGAGAGGACGAAAGATCATGAAAACCATTTTCATGCCAACAACGTCTAGAAACGGGTAGTGACAGCAAGGGACATAAGTGGCGTCTTCTTAATAACCCGTAGAAGGAATATGTGTTGATTGTTTTTAGTTTGTTTGGTTGTTTGGCTGGTCGGTTGTTTGGCTGGTTGTTGGTTGGTTGGTTGGTTGGTTGGTTGGTTGGTGTTGGTTGGTTGGTTGGTTGTGGTTGGTTGTTGGTTGGTTGGCTGATTGGTTAGTTGGTTGGTTGGTTTTGTTTTTGTTTTTGTTTTTGATACAACCGTGAACTCAAAATCCGACGTCCTGAGTTCAGTCCCAAGCTGAAAACAAAACCTGACCTGTTCGATGCCCATCTTAATGTTTCAGGGAGAAAAGTGGCAGAATGGTTCAGACGTTCGCCTGTCAATACCTAAACTCGAGGTTCCAGGGTTCGCTCCACGTACAGGCCTCGACTTTTCTCCTCAGTTTGACCGGAAAATCGAACTGAACGTCTAGTCCTTTGGAAGGAGACGAAAAACGAGTCGGACTCTTGTGCCATCTGGCTGCGCACGCAAAAGATCCCATGGCAATTGAAAATCGTTAAGAGCAGTGCATTGCCCGGCTGCCTTGGTATAAAACATTGAGAGATAGGTTGATTTCCCAGGTCCCACCCTTGGAGACCAGTTAGCCTTCTTGACTTTCTGAAGTCTTGGTTAAAAAATGTGAATATGAATATGAATTTGAAGCGAGGGAGAGGGGATGGGCGCCGCCCTTGTGGTGCTGGCCCCGGGAAAAGTTGGGGTCTCTGCCACTTCACTCCCCTTCGACCTCATGGTTAGGAAACTATCTAGGTAGGACCTCTGAACCCGGCCAGCTCTTGGGTTTATGTGCAGGCTTAAGGTCTGTGCGAGGATCATTCTGGATTTTCTCCATCACATGGCACCTGAGAAGTTAGTGCGTATGGAATTCATTCCGAGCGCGGAGACGTCGTCTTGAAAGTGAATGTTTCCATCAGCATGGTGGTGTTGGTTTAATGTTTTATTGGGTCCCTCTCCCCCACTCCCTATTTCCTAAACTCAACACCTTGCCAGCGCATCGAGTTTTCCGCAGGCTCAGAGATCTTCTAGATAACTGCTGGCAGATTCAGATGGAGCGCATATGGAATTGCCCCTGGACGATTAATCCCTCTGCATAAAATCAAAACTAACGACGAATTATAAAATAATACCATCATTGTTTTAGGCTCTTCTGTATGACCAAGTGACATCAGCATTGTTCGTTGTTGTCGTTGTTGTCGTTGTTGTCGTTGTTGTTGTTGTCGTCGTTGTTTTCGTTGTTGTTGTTGTTGTCGTTGTTGTCATTGCTGTTGTTGTTGTCGTTGTTGTCATTGTTGTCATTGTTGTCGTTGTTGTCGTTGTTGTGTTGTTGTGTGTTGTCGTGTTGTTGTCGTTGTTGTGGTTGTTGTGTTGTTGTCGCTGTTGTCGTTGTTGTCGTTGTTGTCGTTGTTGTCGTTGGTGTCCTGTTGTCGTTGTTTGTTGTTGTGTGTGTTGTTGTTGCGTTGTTGTGGTTGTTGTGGTTGTTGTGGTTGTTGTCGTTGTTGTCGTTGTTGTCGTTGGTTGTCGTTGTTGTCGTTGTTGTCGTTGTTGTCGTTGTTGTCGTTGTTGTCGTTGTTGTCGTTGTTGTCGTTGTTGTCGTTGTTGTCGTTGTTGTCGTTGTTGTCGTTGTTGTCATTGTTGTCGTTGTTGTCGATTGATTGTCATTGTTGTCTTGTTGTCGTTGTTGTCATTGTTGTCGTTGTTGTCGTTGTTGTTGTCGTTGTTGTCAGTTGTTGTCCTTGTTGTCTTGTTGTCGTTGTTGTTTGTTGTCGTTGTTGTCGTTGTTGTCGTTGTTTGTCTGTTGTCGTTGTTGTCGTTGTTGTTGTCGTTGTTGTCGTTGTTGTCGTTGTTGTCATTGTTGTCGTTGTTGTCGTTGTTGTAGTTGTTGTCGTTGTCGTTGTCCTTGTTGTCGTTGTTGTCATTGTTGTCATTGTTGTCGTTGTTGTCGTTGTTGTCATTGTTGTCGTTGTTGTCGTTGTTGTCATTGTTGTCGTTGTTGTCGTTGTTGTGGTTGTTGTGCGTTGTTGTCGCTGTTGTCGTTGTTGTCGTTGTTGTCGTTGTTGTCGTTGGTGTCCTTGTTGTCGTTGTTGTGGTTGTTGTGGTTGTTGTCGTTGTTGTCGTTGTTGTCGTTGTTGTCGTTGTTGTCTTGTTGTCGTTGTTGTCGTTGTTGTCGTTGTTGTCGTTGTTGTCGTTGTGTCGTTGTTGTCGTTGTTGTCGTTGTTGTCGTTGTTGTCGTTGTTGTCGTTGTTGTCCTTGTTGTCGTTGTTGTCGTTGTTGTCGTTGTTGTCATTGTTGTCGTTGTTGTCATTATTGTCTTGTTGTCGTTGTGTTGTTGTCAGTTGTTGTAGTTGTTGTCGTTGTTGTTGTCGTTGTTGTCGTTGTTGTCGTTGTTGTCGTTGTTGTCGTTGTTGTCGTTGTTGTTGCGTTGTTGTCGTTTTGTTGTCGTTGTTGTCGTTGTTGTTGTCGTTGTTGTCGTTGTTGTCATTGTTGTCGTTGTTGTCGTTGTTGTAGTTGTTGTCGTTGTCGTTGTTGTTGTCCTTGTTGTCGTTGTTGTCATTGTTGTCATTGTTGTCGTTGTTGTCGTTGTTGTCATTGTTGTCGTTGTTGTCGTTGTTGTATTGTTGTCGTTGTTGTCGTTGTTGTAGTTGTTGTCGTTGTCGTTGAGCGATGTTTTGGACTGATGGACAGTTTTACTGGTGCCGTCGTTTTTGGCTTGGGCGATCGATGTGGTTGGTTCAGAGGCTTACAGACATGTGTGTAATTTTCCCCTTTTCCCATTTATTTCTCATACGGTCCCTCAGCTCGTGTTTGTCGTTCAGGGTCATGTGTACTGGGGGGCTGTCAAGTGGTGACTACACATAAGGTACAAGTTCAAGGACAAGTGGGAGTTTGCTCTTCTCCAGTCAGTGGAGTTATTGGAATTGTTTCAAGAAAGATTCACCGGGATCAGACAGATCCATATGCGCTCCACCCACATCCGCCAGCAATTATCTGGCACATTTCTTGAGCCGGCACAAAAGCCTATGTGTTGGCAAGGTCTTGAAACGGGGAAAAGGGAGAAGGGACCTATCAAACTCTAAACTAATTAACTGACAACAGCAGACGGATGGAAACATTAAGATGGGCAGTGAACAGGTAAGTTTTAAATGTTGCGGCCTGGTATAAACTCAAGATATCAGATCTTGAGTCTATTGCTCTACCAACTAATCCGAGTAAAAAAAAATCTTCTCCAGGTAAAGTGTGAGTATCGTGTGTCATCATCATCATCATCATGCGCCCTGCCGCATGGCGTTGGCGATCATGGCCCTCCACACAAATCTATCCCTTGTCACTGCTAGTACATCTTCCACCCACTCTATTCTCAGCCACCTTGCAAGTCCGTCCAATAAATATATTTCTCCCTGGGTCTACCTGGAGTTCTCTTTCCCTCCAACTTTCCTGTTGTGATCAGGTGCTCCAATTCCACTTTCCTCATAAAATGGCTGGTTTTCTTTTCCTAATCGTCTTTATCAATGATCCTTTTGTGTCTACTCCATCAAGACTGTCTCTCGTTTGTTTTCTCTGCTGTCCATGGACCTTTCAACATTCTTCTTAGAAACTACATTTTGGCTGCCTCAATCTTGTTCTGGTTTTGCATAATTATGTGTCTTGGCTGCTGGAAAAAGTGGGAGAACGTTGTGTTCATCCCAAGCGTTGCAGGTTTGAGAATCCTGATCTTGCTTTTGGGCCCATAAGATTCAGGACACACAGACAGACATCTCAGGAGAATGGCTGTGATTTTTCCAACTTTTTTCTTATCACTGTATCTACCGCACCATATTCACCAATTGTAAAAACTTAACCCTTTGACTTTACCACCTTAATCACCCAGCATCACAATACTGTGCATAGCTGCGAGGAATATGACTGTTTCACAATCAATCCCTTTCCCGCAGGAAGCTTGTGAATAGGGTGAGGGAGTCAAAGGTTTTTTTTTCTTTGCTTTCCTAGCATGGTTGACAATGCAGGATGCCGGTGGACAGGATGCGGGAGAGAAAGGGTTAAGTCTGGTTTTACCATTAAAAAGTTAGTCCTTGTGTCTGGTACTGATGGCCTTGAGGGACTCTGACTGTGTTGTATGGTTTCTTCGTTCTTAACAAAAGTATTGCGATGGGCCTTCGTCAAGCGAGCAGATTGATGTTCGCCTTTAGACATGGTCTCCATATTGTCTGTGCTAGTCATGCCTTTAATTAAGAGTTTGAACTTCGCGAGGTATCTGCCCCCCCCCCTCCTCACATCCAGCAACGACACACACACACAGACACACACACACAGACACACAGACACAGACACACACACACACACATACACTACACACACTTACACATTCGTTTAAAAGCACATATGTGAATAGACGTTAAAAGAAATAACGAACGAACACACACACACACAAACACACACACACACACACACACACACACACACACACACACACATACACACACACAAAACACACACACACACACAAGCACACACACATACGCATGCACACACAGAGAAAGACAGAGAGGGAGAAATAAAGAGACAGAAAGTCAGAGACAAAGAGGGAGAGAGAGAGTGAGAGAAAGAGAGAGAAAAGAAAGAGAAAGAGACAGAGAGACAGAGGAGAAAGAGGCAGAAAGACAGAGATATATAGAGAGAGACAGACAGACATAGACAGACGAGAGAGAGAGAGAGGAGAGAGAGAGACAGACAGACAGACAGACAGACAGAACAACAGCCGCGGTGTAAAGTGGAAGACCGTACTTTGAAAATATGAATAATTACCGTGATTAACATTAACAGTATGGCAGTGCCATGAAGTGAGCGATAGACTCCACCTTGTACGCATTTTTCAGTTTGAGTTGTCTTTTCTTGCTGAGATCCATCGATATATATATGTATGTATGTATGTATGTATGTATGTATGTATGTATGTATGTATGTATGTATGTATGTATGTATGTATGTATGTATGTATGCATGCATGCGTGTGTATGTATGTATGTGTGCATGTATGTAGTGTGTATATATGTATGTATGTATGTATGTATTACGTATGTATGTATTATGTATGTATGTATATATGTATGTATGTGTGCATATATGTAAGTGTGTATGTATGTATGTATGTATGTATTACGTATGTATGTATTATGTATGTATGTATATATGTATGTATGTATGTATGTACGTACGTACGCACGTACGTATGTATGTATGTATATGTGTGTGTGTACGTAAGTATGTATGTATGTATGTATGCATGAATGTATGTATGTATGTATGTATGTTTGTATGTATGTATGTATGTATGTATGTATGTATGTATGTGTGTATGTATGTTTGTATGTATGTATGTATGTATTATGTATGTATGTATATATACATGTATGTATGTATGTATGTATGAACGTATGTATGCATGTATATGTGTATATATGTATGTGTGTATGTATGTATGTACGTACGTATGCATGTATGTATGTATGTGTGTGTGTACGTAAGTATGTATGTATGTATGCATGTATATATGTATGTATGTACATACGTACATACGTATGTATGTATGTATGTATGTATGTTTGTATGCATGTATTTGTCCTGTGATGTATGTATGTATGTATGTATGTATGTATGTATGTATGTATGTATGCATGTATGAATGTATGTATGTCTGTATGTATGTATGTATGTATGTATGTATGTATCTGTCTGTCTGTCTGTCTATCTGTGTATGTATATGAACGTGTTGCTAATGTTGTTATTAATGCGCTTGTATTAAGCGTGCAGCCAATTTAAAAGTGGCAAACCCGGTGCTATCTGTTTTCCATCAATTTGCTCGATTTGTTTTCTTTCTTTCTTTTTTCCCCTTTTTTCATTTTTCTATCTGGCCTTTAATCTCGCTTCCACTTTGTTAATCCTTCTGAATTTCAGTTTCTTTTCCTGTCTAATTCATCTTGTTGATGACTAAGAAGTTAACAAATAAGCGAACAAACAAAAAAATCTAAGAAGGTTGCTAGTTTCCTCCCTTTATTATCAGTTGTCCACCCTGACCATCAGTTAATGAAGACAGAGCCTGGTCTCTTCCCCATGCACTCAATCAAGACAAGACCAGAAGTATCGACAAACCAATCAACAACGCTAATAAATAACAGTCATGTCAGTGGCCCGCCAATCAGCGCAGGCGTCACGTTTGTCTCCTCGTCTCCGCTTAAAGAATGGAGGAACGCAAGAAGCATATGTGGTGAGGCCTGGAAATTGATCGGCTTTGATTTAGGAAACATCAGATTGATGTCTTGTCCACTCAATTTTTATTGTATACGTTTCACTGAGGTGGAGGTCGATATATTGAGACACTGTCTATCCCTTCATTTCAGTTCCAGATGTTAGATTCAAAATGATACGTCCAGAGGCTAAACTAACTCCACCATAGAACTGTATCAATCTAGCATTCTTCTGTCATTACAACAAGATGTCAAACACCACAGAACTGTGTCAGTCTTCTGTCATTAGAACAAGATGTCAAACACCACAGAACTGTGTCAGTATTCTGTCATTAGAACAAGATGTCAAACACCACAGAACTGTGACAGTCTTCTGTCGTTACAACAAGATGTCAAACACCACAGAACTGTGTCAGTCTTCTGTCATTAGAACAAGATGTCAAACACCACAGAACTGTGTCAGTCTTCTGTCATTACAACAAGATGTCAAACACCACAGAACTGTGTCAGTATTCTGTCATTAGAACAAGATGTCAAACACCACAGAACTGTGTCAGTCTTCTGTCATTAGAACAAGATGTCAAACACCACAGAACTGTGTCACTCTTCTGTCATTAGCTGAAGGTGCAAAACACCATAGAACTGTGTCACTCTTCTGTCATTAGCTCTAGGTACAAAACACTATAGAACTGTGTCACTCTTCTGTCATTAGCTCTAGGTACAAAACACTATAGAACTGTGTCACTCTTCTGTCATTAGCTCTAGGTACAAAACACTATAGAACTGTGTCACTCTTCTGTCATTAGCTCAAGGTGCAAAACACTATAGAACTGTGTCACTCTTCTGTCATTAGCTCTAGGTACAAAACACTATAGAACTGTGTCACTCTTTTGTCATTAGCTCTAGGTGCAAAACACTATAGAACTGTGTCACTCTTCTGTCATTAGCTCAGGTACAAAACACCATAGAACTGTGTCACTCTTCTGTCATTAGCTCAAGGTACAAAACACTATAGAACTGTGTCACTCTTCTGTCATTAGCTCTAGTCAAACACTATAGAACTGTTCATCTCTGTCATTAGCTCTAGGTACAAAACACTATAGAACTGTGTCACTCTTCTGTCATTAGCTCTAGGTACAAAACACTATAGAACTGTGTCACTCTTCTGTCATTAGCTCAAGGTACAAAACACCATAGAACTGTGTCACTCTTCTGTCATTAGCTCTAGGTACAAAACACCATAGAACTGTGTCACTCTTCTGTCATTAGCTCAAGGTACAAAACAGCATAGAACTGTGTCACTCTTCTGTCATTAGCTCTAGGTACAAAACACCATAGAACTGTGTCATTCTTCTGTCATTAGTCCAAGTAAAAACACTCTAACTGTTCACTCTTCTGTCATTAGTTCAAGATACAAAACACTATAGAACTGTGCCATTCTTCTGTCATTAGCTCAAGGTACAAAAAATTCCTCTTTCTTTTGAGTAATGAAATGTCGATATGACATCAATATATATAATATTTGGCATGTGTAAGAACGGACGAACAACGCATCTTTTGTTATCTATATCCGACTGAGCGTAGTTTTGGTTTTGTTTTAATTATTGTAAATTCCGATGCAAAAATAACAGTTCTTTTTGTATTTAGCTTAGCTGAGCTCTAAATGTTTTCTGTTTCTGTCCGAGACAGTCTTGATGGAGGCAGACACGAGTAGATCACTCATAAGGAAGATTAGAAAAAGACAGGCAACATTTATAGGCCATTTTATGAGGAAGGGGATTTGGAGCACCGGTCACAACGGGAAAGCTGGAGGGAAAGAGAGCACCGGGTAGACCCAGGGAGAAAATGCTGGACGGACTTGCAGAGTGGCTGGGGACGAGGGGGGTGGGAGAGATGCTAGGAGCAACGAGAGATAGAGACAGATGGAAGTCCATGATCGCCAACGCCATGCGGCAGGGCATCTAATGATGATGATTATGATGAGCTCGAAATATCATCTATTCTTTAAGGCAGCTTTCTCGTTCCTTCCTTCTGTCACCAACATTTCTTTAAACCTTTTGAATACTCGTCACTAGTTTTACCAAACTGCATATTTCTGCCAAAACTTAATGTTCCTTTATTCTGTGTCTATGTTTAGTTCCTTTAGATAAAAGAAATATAGTGTGTGTTTTGGAATGGGTATAGCCCTGATATGGCTCTACGCAGTCGGCTGGACTTTAAACGAAAATAACAAATAACAATAAAGTAGTAAACGCTCCGACGCAGTAAGGCTAGGATAGCTTATGAGCTTTTCGCCAATAACAGTACATCTTTAGCGACTTTTGCCATCTGATTATTCTCTAAACAACACAACGCTCCGGTGCAAATATTAAGTTTCAGGTTGAAAGCACTGACTAAGCAGATCCCCAGTTTATGCGACGGGACCAAATGACTTTTGAATGTTTATCGAGTGTAGAAGTGGTATGGAGGTATTAGTTTCAACATACGTTTGTTTGGCTTTCTCTAGCTCAATGGTCTTATAGCGCACACCTTGAATAAAATCTCCACAAATCTTCTGCCACTCTCTTGACAAAGTTAAATCTTTAAACCCTGCTAGCAGTCTGCCTTTTTAATGTGGAATCTTACACCCTCCTCTGTCCTCCAGAGGTTTGAAAGCCACAGAAAAACTGATTCAATCTTTAACAAACAAACAAACAAACAAAAACAGACAGACAGACAGACAGACGAACAGACAGACAGGCAAAAAACAAGCGAACGAACGAACAAAAGAACAAAAGAAGAAACAAAGGAACGAATGAACGAACAAACGAACGAACCAATCAACCAACCAACCAACCAACCAACCAACCCACCAATCAACCAACCCACCCACCAACCAACCAACCAACCAACCAACCAACCAACCAACCAACAACCCTCCCAACCATCCACCCAGCAACCAAACGACCAATCAACCAACCATCAAACCGACCAACCAACCAACCAACCAACCAACCAACCGATCAACCAACCATCCAACCAACCAATCAACCAACCAACCAACCAACCTACCAGCCAACCAACCAACAATCAACCAACCAATCAGCAAACAAACAAACGAACGAACGAACAAACGAACGTACGAACAAACAAACAAACGAACAAACAAGCGAACAATTAATCTGACATCTTCGATGA
>JAPXFY010000013.1:68410434-68422934 GCA_030674185.1 Monoplex corrugatus
TATCTGAATGTGATCAGATAATTCCCTCTTTAACAAACGCCACCTTCCTTATCTTCATCCTTGTCATACTGCAGTTATTATTACTGCAATTACAACAACAACAGCTGCTGCTGCTACTGAGACTACCACTAGTACTGTTGCTGTTGCTGCTGCTGCTGCTACTACTACTACTACTACTACTACTACTACTACTACCACTACTACTGCTACTACTACTACTACTTCCATTACTACAACCCATACTACCACTACTGCTGCTGCGCTGCTGCTGCTACTACTTCTACTACTACTACTACTACTACTACCACTACTACTGCTACCACTATTACCACTACTACTACTAATGCTACTACTACTACCACCACCACCATGACTACTACTACTACTACTACCACCACCACCCACCACCAACACCAACACCTCTGCTACTACCACCACTATTACTACTATTACTTGTACCACCACCACCAACCACTAATACCACTATTATTACTACTACAACAACTGCTACTATTACAACTAGTTATACGTACTACTACTACTACTATACTACTACCACCACCATCACCACCACTATTACTGCTGCTACTGTTACCACTTCTACTGCCATTGCCATTTCTATTTCTACTATTGTTACAACTACTTCGACCTTTCATTCAAACGAGTTTGTTTTTGAACGCAAAAATTCCTTTCCTCACTTTTAACACAAAACGTCGGCCATAGCTCAAGTATACATATGTACGGTGGCGGGGAAAGAGCGCGTCAGACGAGTTGACATGAATGGACACGATCGGGTTTCACCATTGGAAAGTGGAAAAGGCTGTTCCGACCACCCTGCTCCCTCAATGCAGCCTCAAATGGGTGGGAGGCAAAAGAGACAGATAAATGGTCTCCGTGGATTTGTAAGGTTTGAGAGGCTAGGGATGGGGTGGGAAGTGGAAATGACCTTGACATCTGTTTTATGGTAGGGGAGAGAATAAAAGGACAAAAAAGAGGGGAGTTAAAAAGAAGGAAAAAAAACTTGGAAGAAATATGACATTTGTGTCTGTGTTCTATGTCTTCCTCCCTCACGTAAAAAAAGCCTTTTTGGAGTTAGGTTTCGTTTTAGTTTTTATTGCTTTTTTTGGGGTGGTGTTGGTGGTCGATGACGGGGTGAGGGTATGGTGGTGGTTTAGCAAGAAAATCAGAGCAAGCCTGTAAACCTGCATAGAGCATTTTTTGTTGCAGAGATATTTTGCAAACGCTTTTTAGGCAGCATACTTTCATTTTTCCAATCAGTACATCAAAAGAAAAGCAGAATTTAAAAAGACCTGTTACAACTGTTACTGTTATTTTTGTTTAAAGACCAACCCACTGCGCACAGCCATATCAAAGCTATAACCATTTCAAAAGATACACAATGCTTCAACACGAAAAAAAGGGAAAAGAAAATAAAGTACACATATCAGTGCATTCCCTGGCGATGACCACTCTGTCCAGTTTATCGCGCAAGGGATTTAGAAAGCATACCTGAATACAAATTTAAACACAGCTAAGGACACTAAAACATACACAAAACAGGTTTAAGTTAACTAAAATTGCTTCCGCATATCCAATTTCCCTAGAGCCAAAAATGCACTTTAAAATGTACCCCAATATCGATCCCTAGAGTGTACTGCTCTCATTCTGTTATTTTATGCTATTGCATATGTGACCTGTTCTCACGAATGGGGTCACAACTTAATTTTGGGGGGTATAGAGATATTTATATCACCGGAAAGCAGAAAATATGCTCTTTCCAATGATGTATAATTCAACTGTCTAACTGGAAAATCGAGCGAGTTACAGTAATTTAAAGGGAGTGGTGATGGGACGGCCATTTTGAGAAAAGCAGAGTTAAAGAAGGACAACAAAATTCTCTGCTTTTTCCTTAGCAACCAGTATTCTATCTTCATCAAACTTAGTGAAGTGATAGATAAAGTGGTTCTGCACTACATACTAGCTATTTCGCGAGCTGATTCCAACGGTATGCGATATGCTCAGGCCCTGTACGGTTTCATGGCCTAAATTAAAGCTCAAACACACGCATTTTCACGGAAAAAATCTGCACATTCTCGATGGGTTATCACTTTAAAATGTTATTTTAACACTCTTTCAGCCCAAATTTCATTTTAATCTTTGCCATAATTAATAGATTAATGGTCAGACAATGTGTAGGAACAAAAATCTCAAATCACCCAGATCGACCCTCACCACCTTTTCAGGCCCGTATCTCAGTTCACACGTTGCGACCTGTGACCCCGTTCGCAAGAACCAGTCACATATTCTCTCTTCTCTCTCTCCTCTCTCTCTCTCTCTCTCTCTCTCTCTCTCTCTCTCTCTCTCTCTCTCTCTCTCTTTCCCCTCTCTGCATCAGAGCAGTACTTTTGGAATGATGTCTATTTGGAAAAAATGCTCCTACGTGTGTGTGAAAATGATGATTGAATTATCTTTTTATTTTTTATCCTTTTGAACGATTTCATTTGAAAACAATGTATGATCGTGTGCGTGATTGCAAGCAATTAATTCACAGCCTTTTATTGTCTTATTAAACAGTTTATTTCGAGAGAAGCGCAAAAAACGTGTTCCTGATAAGGATTGTCATTTTGATCCCATCTTGACCACCAGTAAAACCAGACGTATTCAGCACGATTTCTAAAGTATGCAATTTTTTAATATTTTTTTAAATTCATATTTTGCTTCACAACAAATGGACACCAAACACACAATGTGGCGACGAAAAACAACAAAATTATACAGATAAATGACACTGTTGACATATGAACTCCATATAGCATACAGAACATACATAATGATATTTTAAACATTGGAGGTTTAAAAAAGAACATCAAGATCTAAGCACATGTCAATGTTATTTTATGAAGTTTGTTTTTCATATTATATCTTTTTTGCTGTACCACTGATATATGCGATTGATTTGAAGCTTTTGATGTAGGCAAATGGTTTGAAGCTTTTGATGTAGCAATTGATTTGAAGCTTTTGATGTAGGCAATTAATTTGAAGCTTTTGTAGATCATCACTAGCAGATAAACATTACTACTGGCATGACATTACAAGTAACGTCTTACTTCCCACCAACCATGATAATCCACCATCTGGTTCTAGTGGTAGAGCCTTGGACACAAGATTTGATATCTTTAGTTCAGTAAAGCATTCACTGCAAAGAACTGGTCTGTCCCCTGCCCTTCCTTATGTTCCAACCATTCTAATGGTATCGTCTTCAGCCTAATGTTTCATGGTGTCCTTTCTCTCCAATTTAGAAGTTTTTTCCTTTGTTTCTCTTTGTCATTTTTTTTTCTTTTCTTTGTTCTTTCTTTTTTGTTCTTTCTCCATTCACGTCTTTTTTTCTTGCACTTCCTTCACTCTCTCTCTCTCTTGTCTCTTCTTGTCTCTCTCTCTCTGTCTCTCTCTCTCCTCTCTGTCTTCTCTCTCTCCCTCTCTCTCTCTTCTTTCTGTCATTCTTTCTGTCTCTCTGTCTCTGTCTGTCTGTCTTCTCTCTCTCTCTCTCTCTCTCTCTCTCCTCTCTCTCTCTCTCTCTCTCTCTCTCTCTCTCTCTCCCTTCTCTATTTCTTTCCTTCTTTAATAGTTTAAAAGTCTGGTTTCTTTTCTTTTACTTTGCTTTGCATTGATTTCAACCGGTTGGTTTTTCTTTCTTTCTTTTCTTCCTTTTTTTCTTTCTTTCTTTTCTTCCTTTTTTCTTTCTTTCTTTTCTTCCTTTTTTCTTTCTTTCTTTTCTTCCTTTGTTTTTCTTTCTCTTTATCTCAGCTGCCTCCTCTTTCTCTCCCATTATGTAACACATCAATCCCAATTTCTGATTCAGCTAAAAACCTTGGTGTCTGCATTGACTCTGCCCTCTCCATGAACAACTTTGTTTCTCAAACTGCCAGATCTTGCTACTATCACCTCCATCGTATAAGGCTGATCAGGAAGTATCTCTCTGTCGAAACAACTGCAAAACTCGTTCTCTCCTTCATAATGTCTCGCATTGACTATTGCAATTCACTCCTGTCCGGTCTTCCTGCCTCCACCACTCACATCCTACAGCGCATTCAAAACAATGCTGCACGCCTTGTACTGAAAAAGAAAAAAGCTGACCACATATCTCCTCTCCTGGCACAACTTCACTGGCTCCCTGTATCAAAGCGCATACAGTACAAACTAGACACCATGTGCTACAAAAGCCTCAATAACGCAGCCCCCGATTACCTGTCAAGCCCACTTGAGATCTATGTTCCCTCACGTACCCTCCGCTCTGCCTCCGATCCTCTGACTTTTCGCTTTCCACGCACTAAGCTCAATACCTATGGTCCACGAGCCTTCTCTGTTTCTGGTCCGCTGTCCTGGAACAAACTTCCTCTCTCAGTCCGTCAGCAACCTACTTTTGTCTCCTTCAAGTCCGCTCTCAAAACTCACCTTTTCTCCTCTGCATAAAATCCTGACCTCACTCAATCCCCTCTGCAGCCTGTCTCCACTCGGAGGGGAATCACATTGCAATATATAATTGTATATAATATGCTCTCTATAATTTTCCATTGTTTTTATTCTTTCTCCCCATTTATAGCCGTGTGTGTGTGTGTGTGTGTGTGTGTGTGTGTGTGTGTGTGTGTGTGTGTGTGTGTGTGTGTGTGCGTGGGTGCGTGTGTGTGCGTGCGTGCGTGCGTGTGTGTGCGTGCGTACGTGTGTGTGTGTTTCAGCGCTTAGATTTGATTTTATCAAGATTTTGCGCTTATATAATATTGTAATTATTATTATTATTATAATTGTATAATATTAATTGGTCTTAACCCCCGATTCATCTTTCTCTTCCTTTCTTCCTGCATCTGTCTCCATGTTGCCATTCGTCTTCCTGATAACTTTTTGGAAGAAACAAGAAGAACAAAAAACAAAAACAAAAAACCAACAACCAAAGAAAGAAAGAAACAAAAACTGCTGAGTTGTATTTTCTCCTTCATTTTTAGTTTCCCATCTTGACCATCCGTTAATGAAGTCATATCCTGGTCTCTTCCCTATGCACTCCATCAAGGCAAGACCGGAAGTAGTGACGAACCAATCAACAGAGCTCATCCATATTAATCTTGTTTGTGGCCAGCCAATCAGCAATGGGGTTTCATTTGCCTCTTCGTTTCCGCTGAAGGAAAAAGTAGCACAGCAGAAGAAGAAGCAGCAATAGTCAGCTTGGAAATCCATCTGCACTGATTCAAAGAATTGTTCATGTTGTTGATGGTTTGTCCACATCAGTTATTAATCGTATGGGCCTTTGGGTGTGTGTGTACATGTATCTATCTATCTATCTATCTATCTATCTATCTATCTATCTATCTATCTATCTATCTATCTATCTATCTATCTATCTATCTATCTGTCTGTCTATCTATCTATCTATCTATCTATCTGTCTATCTATCTATCTATCTGTCTATCTATCTATATATCTATCTATCTGTCTGTCTATCTATCTATCTATCTATCTGTCTGTCTATCTATCTATCTATCTGTCTGTCTATCTATCTATCTATCTATCTATCTATCTGTCTATCTATCTATCCATCTATCTATCTGTCTGTCTATCTATCTATCTATCTTTCTATCTATCTATCTTTCTATCTGTCTGTCCGTCTATCTATGTATCTATCTATCTGTCTGTCTGTCTTTCTATCTATCTATCTATCTATCTATTTATCTGTCTGTCTGTATGTATGTATATCAGTCTATTTATTTAGCTACCTACCTATCTATCGCTATTTATCTATCTATATACCTACCTATCTAGTTATCCATCTATCTATTTATTATCTATCTATCTATCTATCTATTATCTATCTATCTATCTATCTATCTATCTATCTATCTATCTATATCTATCTATGTAACTATGTATGTATGTATGTATGTAGTTAGGTAGGTAGGTAGGTAGGAGGTAGGTAGGTAGGTATCTATCTATCTATGTAACTATGTATGTATGTATGTATGTATGTATGTATGTATGTAGTTAGGTAGGTAGGTAGGTATCTATCTATCTATCTATCCACCTACTGATATACCCATCTACTATCTGTCTGTGTGTTTATGTGTCTGTCTGTGTGCCTGTGTGTCTGTGTGTCTGTGTGTCTGTCAGGTATGCTTAATAATTGAGACTTTTCTCTGCTTATGAACTTAATCAAGCCTTCTATACGAAACAAATAATACCCAGTCACAAGAAATAGTAACACTTCCTAAAACCGAAATATGATCTGCCCCTCTATCCATTTGATAACTCGTGGTGACATTCAAAGCGTCTTCACTATTTAGCTAACTGAGACCTGGTGACTGTAATGTTCATCCTGACTTGTGAGGTTTGAATATTCTATTATAAAGTGCTTCTAACACAAACATCGATCCATAAGTAGTCCACAAATCATAAGCGCACTTGCAGCACACACACACACACACACACACACACACACACACACACACACACACACACACACACACACACACACACACACACACACACACTCATACACACACGTACGTGACAAAATCACTAAGTGAATAGACATTAAATGAAAGGCCACCACCACACACACACACACACACACACACACACACACACACACACACACACACACACACACACACACACACATACACACACACATACACACACGTACGTGACACATACATAAAGATATTTATATCTACACATATGTATTTAACATATGCATGTATGTGTGTATGTGTGTGTGTGTGTGTGTGCGCGCGCGCGCGCGTGTGTGTGTGTGTGTGTCTGTGTATATGTGTGTCTGTCTGTGTGTACGTGTATGTGTGTGTGCACATGCTCACATATGTTCTCTCTCTCTCTCTCCCTCTCTCTCCCCCTCTCTCTCTCTCTGTGTCTATCTATCTGTCTGTCACTCTCTCTCTCTCTCTCTCTCTCTCTCTCTCTCTCTCTCTCTCTCTCAATTTCATTTTAAAAACTTCTGTGATGTTACATGTGTTATAGCGCATATACTTTAATCATCACATTATATAACATGTCTCCTCCCCAATCTCTTGTGTGTTGTTAATGTTTCCTTCACTTTCCTTCAGCTTTTCATTGATTGTATGTCTATGTGAGGCAAGAGAACTTCAAGCTCCTGGTCACATCAGGAAAACTGGAAGGATAAAGAACACCACGTAGACCCAGGGAGAAAATACTGAATGGACTTGCGCAGTGGACAAAGACAGACAGGGTGGTGAGATGTACTTGCATCGACAATGGATAGATTCATATGGAGCGCAATGATCGTGAAAGCCACGCGGCAGGGCACGTGCTCATGATGATGATGATGATATATATATGTAATTTGTTTTCTTTTAACAAAACAGAGAAACAGGACAGAGAACGAGAGAGAGATACATGGTAAGACTCAGAGAGAGAGAGAGAGAGACAGACAGACAGACAGACAGACACACACACACACACAGACAGACACAAAGACAGACAGACAGAGAAACAGAGAAAGAGAGAGAGAGACACAGAGAGAGACAGAGACAGAGACAGAGACACACACACACACACAGAGACAGAGAGAGACAGAGAGGGACAGAGACAGACAGAGACAGAGTGAGCAAGACAGACAGACAGACAGACAGAGAGACGGACGGACAGATAGCAGGAAATATTGAATGGTAATATGTAAACCAAGGCCAATAAATCCATCAGACATGAAAACCCGTTTACCCTTTGTCTGGAGCCGCAACTGAAGACGAGACAAACGTGATAGGGTAGGAGGAATAGATTACACGAAAAAATATATATGTGATGGATGGCAATAGATAACATGATATGTTTTTTAGGAACAAGGAAGTCCTTTACATGTTAAGTGAGGTCATAGCTCCAGACAACACAAGTAAACACACATGCACACACACCCACGCGCGCGCGCCTGAAACGCATGCGCAAACAGACAAACAAACACACACGCACACAAACACACATACACACGCACGCACAGACACACGCACGCACACACACACGCACACACACACACACACACACACACACACAGCACAGACGTGCACGCACGAGCGACGAAGAGAGGGCGAGAGAGAAAAGAAAAGGAGGAGGGAGAGAGAGAGAGAGAGAGAGAGAGAGAGAGAGAGAGAGAGAGAGAGAGCTGAGAGAGAGAGAGACAGGCAGAGCAGAGACAGAGACAGAGTAGACAGAGAGACAGACAGAGACAGAGAGACAGAGAGAAGAGGACAGAGAGAAGAGAGACAGAGAGACAGAGAGAAAATGAGAGAGAGAGAGAGGGGGGGGAGAGAGCGAGAGCGAGAGACAGACAGAGAGACAGAGAGACAGACAGAGACAGGGAGAGAGAGAGTCACACAAAGGGAGTCATTAAAAACGAAAGATTGATGGAGAAGTAAGAAACGTTCAGAACAGGAAAGCCCTTTACTGTAAACACAGGATCACAGACCTTCGGTTAAAACTGTGTGACCCTGCAAACATACCCATCCATTCCTGTCTTCCTTTCATTATTTAACCTCTCTCTCTCTCTCTTTCTCCTCCTCTCTCCTCTCTCTCTCTCTCTTGTACACACACACACCACACATACTCACGCACACACACACACACACACACACACACACCACACACACACACACACACAACACACACACACACACACACACACACACACACAACACACACACACACACACATACGCACAAATCGAACCCATGCACCTTATCATTTTGAAACCATAAGCCAGGGACGCCCATCACTCAAATGTTATAGCTCTTAGACATCATCAGGGTTTTCAGACCAGATCAAATTTCACTAACACATAATCTAAAGCGATTGTGGACAACCAATATCATAATTATCATTATCTTTATTGTTCAAAACACAGCCGACTGCGTAGAGACATATCAGGGCTGTAACCTTCCCAAAGCGTACACAGCACTTTGCTGACCCTGAAAAACAGATAACTTGGAAAGGAAAATTAAATATCTATATCAATACATTCGCTCACATAATGTAAGGGTGTGCCCGTGGCATGAACCATTCTTCCCTTTTTATCAACAGTAAGAAACAAACCCAAATACATATATAACTAAGGACACACAAACATAAAAACTGAAAGTTTCAGTTTCAGTTTCTCAAGATGACGTCTCCGCGCTCGGAACGAATTCTATATGCACTAACGACACAGGTGCCATGTGTATTGATGATCATGGCACAAGCCTTAAGCCTGCACATAAACCCATGAGCTGGCCAGGTCCTGAGGTCCTACCTAGACTATGTTTTACCTGGTCTATAGTTTATACTGAAAAACTGAAAAACCGGCCTAAATTACCAACACCTGCTTCTGTGCAACAGATTTCCTCAAAGTAAAAAAAAATGTAGTTAATGCACATCCTCAGTTACTAATTCTAACAGAAGGTATGCAAAATCTTACAGAACACATACGGTTGATATACTGTTCATTTCGAGGTAGGTTAACGTGCAGTTTTGCAAATAATGCTTCGCAGACAAAGATACTGAATTCCGTGCATTTAATTTAACTCTGAAATAAATGTAGTTATTTTGACAGAAAGTATGCAAAATCTTATAGAACACACATGGTTGATATACTGTTCATCTCAAGTGTCGGTCTTTGGTTTTAGAAATACTTAACGTGCAGTTTTGCAAATATTGCTTCGCAAACAAAGATACTGAATTGAGTGCATTTAACTCTGAAATAAATGTAATAATTTTAATAGAAGGTATGCAAAATCTTCGGAAATAGCTGGCAGAATCGGCCAAGCCAAAACAGCATTCAAGAAGATGAGAAGCATTCTTACCAACAAATGCCTATCAATTAACATCAGAAAGAGAGTCCTTGAATGTTATATAGAACCAATACTGTTGTGCGGATGCGAGGCGTGGATAGTCAGCAAGCAAAGCCAGAGCAAGATTGTGGCTTCTGGGAAGAATGTTGAGAGTTCCATGGACAGCAAAGAAAACAAACGAGACAGTCTTGATGGAGGCAGACACAAGTAGATCACTCATAAGGAAGATTAGGAAAAGACAGGCAACATTTATAGGCCATTTTATGAGGAAGGGGGATTTGGAGCACCTGGTCACAAGGGGAAAAGCTGGAGGGAAAGAGAGCACCAGGGAGAGAATGCTGGACGGACTTGCAGAGTGGCTGGGGATGAGGAGGGTGGGGGAGATGCTAGGGGCAACGAGATATAGAGATGGATGGAAGTCCGTGGTCGCCAACGCCATGCGGCAGGGCACCTGATGATGATGATGATGATGATGCAAAATCTTATAGAACACACATGGTTGATATACTGTTCAACTCAAGGGTCGGTCTTTGGTTTAAGAAATACTTAACTTGCAGTTTTGCAAATGATGCTTTGCAAACAATGATACTCATTTCAGTGCATTTAACTCTGAAATAAATGTAGTCTTCACTTTTTAAAACTGTTTTCGTTCAGCCAGTCAAAGGGCAATCAAGGTGAGTAGAAAAGTGACATAGAATCGCCATTTTCACATTCATGTTAATTAAGATAAAAGTTTTAGGTTTGGCCTTCCGTTCCATCATGCTAGAGGTTGTGCCCTCTTCTTTCTTGCTGCCTCCATGATTAATTGATAATGGCAGTGTGATGTTAATTGTCTCCTGTCTGCACTGGGATCCGACACTCGATCTTCGTCATGATTATTTTATATTTGCAGACAAATGTTATCTGGGGGGTGAAACGTTTTCTTTTATTCTTTTTTTTTTATATACCTGACTTATGTAAAGTAATAGAGTCTGATTCAGATCGAACCGTGTCACCTGTCTGTCAGCATGTTGTTGAATGTTTGCCTGTATATCCGTGTGTGCTATTTTGAATGTTTGTCTGTATATCCGAGTTGTTATTTTAGGGACTGATGAGTTTTGCTCTGTGGACTCTCACTCTGGACCACAACTTGTCACAATGCTGAAAACTCACAATCGTGGTTAACGCTTTCATGTACTGACACAGATCTGTAGGTATTTTTGTCCTTCTCCTCGTTGTTGTTGTTGATGTTTGCTGTTGTTGTCGTCGTTTTCTTCTTCTTCTTTTCGGCTTTTTCTTCCTCTTTTCTTCTTCTCAATCCTCTCCTTCACTTCTTCCCTTTCCTTCTCTCCTTTCTTTTGTCTCCTCCTCTCCTTCTGCTTCTTCTTCTTTTGTTCTTCTTCTTCTTCTTCTTCTTCTTCTTCGTTCTTCATTCTTCTTCTTTTCTCTTCTTTCTTACTTTCTTCTCCTTTTTCTTTCTTTTCTTCTTCTTCTTACTTCTTCTTCTTTCTTCTTCTCTTCTTTCTTCGCAATTCTTCTTCTTCTTCGCAATCTTCTTCTTCTTCGCAATTCTTCTTCTTCAAATTCTTCTTCTTCTTCAAATTCTTCTTCTTCTTCAATTCTTCTTCTCTTCAAATTCTTCTCTTTCTTCTTCATATTCTTTAAATTCTTCTTCTTCTTCTTCTTCTTTTTTCTTCTCTTCTTCTTCTTTTCCTCCACCCTTTTCTTTTTTTCTTCTCTTTTTCTTCTTCTCTGTTTCTTGTTGTTGTTGTTGCTGTTGTTGTTGTTGATGATGTTGTTGTTGTTGTTGTTGTTTTCTTCTTCTTCTTCTTCCTAAACTCCGTGCAGAGTCATTGGGTCGCCGCATTAATCAACTGTTCATCAGATTCCTCATGTCGGTTGTGTGCCAAAGCCTGGGTCTTTGCAAATGGTATCTCTATCCATTCTCCAGTTTTGTCAGTTTGTCATTTTTCTTTAGGCGATAGGACGCTTTTATTCTAGAGTGTTTGGTTTTGTTGCTGTTGTTGTTATGAAAGATTCCTCTTCCTCGACTATAGAATGATTTCATGTAGATGTACCATCACCATCATCATCATCATCATCATCATCATCATCATCATCATCATCATCATCATCATCAGGTGCTCTGCCGCATGGTGTTGGCAATCTTGGCCATCCACTCGAATCTGTCCTTGGTGCCGCGAGTACATCTCCCACCCTCTCTGTCCTCAGCCACCCTGCAAGTTCGTCCAATATTTTCTCCCTAGGTCTGCCAAGTGCTCTCCTTCCCTCCTGCTTTCCTGTTGTGATTAGGTGCACTCATTTCTCCTGCCTCATAAAATGTCCTATAGATGTTGCTTGTTTTTTTCCCGTAATCTTCGTTATTGAAGTTCTTTTTGTGTCTGCATTCTTCAAGACTGTCTCATTGGTTTTCTTTGCTGTCCATAGAACTCACAGCATTCTTCTGAGAAACCACATTTCAGTTGCTTCAATCTTGTTCCGACTTTGCGTGTTGACATGTATCTCATAGTGACTGTGTGTTCCACGAACTGTGTCAATTTTACTAGTGTCATGCATGTCCTTCAGTAAAGTAGCATTCGTGTTACATCCATGCTGTCCAGGGTCACAAAAGGCTACAATGCACCTCCCGTTCATGTTTCTCCATACATCGTTTTCGTTGAATTC
>JAPXFY010000013.1:68427934-68432934 GCA_030674185.1 Monoplex corrugatus
ATACAGTACAAACTAGACACCATGTGCTATAAAAGCCTCAATAACGCAGCCCCCGATTACCTGTCAAGCCTACTTGAGATCTGTGTTCCTTCACGTACCCTCCGCTCTGCCTCCGATCCTCTGACTTTTCGCTTTCCACGCACTAAGCTCAATACCTATGGTCCACGAGCCTTCTCTGTTTCTGGTCCAATTTCCTGGAACAAACTTCCTCTCTCAGTCCGTCAGCAACCTACTTTTGTCTCCTTCAAGTCCGCTCTCAAAACTCACCTTTTCTCCTCTGCATAAAATCCTGACCTCACTCAATCCCCTCTGCAGCCTGTCTCCACTCGGAGGGGAATCAATTGTAATATATAATTGTATATAATATGCTCTCTATAATTTTCCATTGCTTTTATTCTTTCTCCCCATTTTAGCCATGTGCGTGTGTGTGTGTGTGTGTGTGTGTGTGTGTGTGTGTGTGTGTGTGTGTGTGTGTGTGTGTGTGTGTGTGTGTGGTGTGTGTGTGTGTGTGCGTGTGCGTGCGTGCGTGCGTGTGTGTCTGTTTTAGCGCTTAGATTTGATTTTATCAAGATTTTGCGCTATACAAAATAAATATTGTATTGTACTGTATTATGTATACGTGGTTACATTTATTGGTACAGCTAAAAAATATCAAGTTAGTATACTTTGATTTTGAATTTGAAGATATTGTGGTGAAGAAAAATTCTTGTTTTACTGGAGAGAGCGTATGTAAACTGAATCATTTATAACGAAACTTGACATTCAGTTTCAGGTTTTCCTTGTTAAAGATGAGAGAAAGCAAAACGCGAATTATTGTGTTTATACATATGTATTTACGTTTGTTTTTAAACTCCCTCGTTGTAAAGTGGGCTGGATGATCAATGCCAGGAGCATGTTCTTAGACTATATACGCGAATGCGTTGAAATGTGTACTTTTTCTTTTTCAGTTTTTTTCCAGGGTCAGTGAGCTGTTGTACGTGTTTTGAAATATTTATAGTCCTGATGTAGTCCATGCATTCGGCTGGCCTTTAAACAACAACAACAACAACACTATCAATCATCACGATCATCATCATCATCATCATCTCATCAGTAACAACAACAACACTGATGATAATGGTAATAATTTAAGAAAGAAGGAGAAAAAGGAAAAAATAAGAAAGAAGAAGAAGAAAGAAAAGAAAAAGAAGAAGAATAATTTTTTTATTTGTTTGTTTTTTGTTTGTTTTTGTTTGTTTAAACCCAGCTGACTGATAGAGCCATGTCAGGGCATAAGAGAAGATGAAGTAGAGAAAAGAAGAAGAAGAAGAAGAAAAGAAGAAAGGAGAAGAAGAAGAGAGAAGAAGAAGGAGAAGAAGAGAAAGAAGAAGAAGAAGAAGAATGCAAAGAAGAAAAATGCGAAAGAAAGAAGAAAAGAAGAAGAAGAAGAAAGAAAAAAGAAGAATGCGAGAAGAGAAGAAGAAGAAGAATGCAAAAGAAGAAAGAACGAAAAGAAGAAAAAGAAGAGAATGGAAGAAGAGAGAAGAAGAAGAAATTGCGAATAGAAGAAGAATGAGAAGAAGAAGAATTGCGGAAAGAAGAAGAATTGAGAGGAATTGAAGAAAGAAGAAGAAAATTGCGAAAAGAAGAAGAAAGAAGATGGAATGCGAAGAAGAAGAAAAAATGAATGCATTAGCGAAGACATGGATTTGCAGAGAATCAGAAGAAGAAGGTCGGAGAAGAACGAAGAACACGAATCGAAGAAGAAGGAAAGAAGAAAAAGAAAGAAGAAGAAAAGAGAAGAAGATGGAGAAGGAAGAAGGAAAGAAGAAGAAGAAGAAGAAGAAGAAGAAGAAGAAGAAGAAGAGAAGAAGAAGAAGAAGAAGAAAAAGAAATGACAATTACAACAATAATAATAAATAAACTGACATTATCCTTGGAAAGAGCAACCTTAATTTGACGAGGTCAATCCTTAGTGACAAAAACAAGTATAAATAATAACAAACAGTCAACATGGCCAACAGACTCAAGACTGGTCAATCGCTGGTTTATATCCCAGTCAGTTCAAAATCACATCGTGATATTCATTCAGTCTCAGCTGGCTCCTACCGAGAGCTCAGCAAACTATTGCCTCGTTGGAAAGACCAGGACCACACTGTCACCGTCTAAAAGCATTTATGTGAATAGACATTAAAAGAAATAACGAACGAACCACATTGTCGAGTCTCATCCACTTTATGGGTGTGTTTGTGAGGCTGATGCGCAAATTTTATTCTTCTCCCTTCCTACTGGTTATGGTGGACTGTATTCATGACAGCTATGGCTATAAAAGGAAACTGGCAGTAATTGCTACAACTTCTTTATAACTAGTACATGAACATTTCTCTACTTCCATTCTAATCATAAATTGTAAATATGACCACACCATTCACACACCTAAAGGTTATTCTTTGATCTTTGGTGATATTTTGGAAACAAATAAACAACACACAAACACAACGCACACACGCGGCACACCACACACACACACACACACACACACACACACACACACACACACACACACACAACACACACACAACACATTAATACACCATATGAAAGACTAAATCAAAGAACGAACGACACACCACACAACACACACACAACACAACAACACAACACACACAACAACACACACACAACACATGAACGTCTAAGTTCACTTTTCTGAAAGACGTTAAATTAAAGATACGACACATACTGACAACAACAAAAAATGAAGGATAGACAGACATACAATACCCGACACTATACTCGAATCAGACAGAGAGACAGACAGAAGACAGACAAACAATCAAACACATGGAGAGATGTGCACTTCTCCTGATCCGTGTCCATCCTGAACCATCAGTTAATGAAGTCAATGCTGGTCCTTCCGACCTTCTCAATCAAGACTGGACGAAGTAGTGACAACCAACAACACAACTAATCCAAAATCAATCCTGTATGTGGCAGTCAAATGAGACAGGCGTTAAATCTGTCTTTCGCTTCCGCTAGGAGGCAAAACACAACTACAATGACAATCAACAACAACAACAAATCAAGCAGTAGAAGAAAGAGTGGATCAGCTGGGAATCGATTTGCTTTATAGGACATCTGACTAGTATTTTGTATATTAATATCTATGTTGTGATTGCGATGTATGTGTGTGTGTGTGTGTGTGTGTGTGTGTGTGTGTGTGTGTGTGTGTGTTGTGTTTGTGGAGAGAGAGAGTGAATGAGAGAGGGGGGAAAAAGAGGAAAGAAGAGAGAGGGAGGAGAGAGAAAGAAGAAAAGGAGAGAGAGAGGAGAGAGAGAGAGAGAGAGGAGAGAGAGAGAGATTGGTTAATATATAGCTTTGGCTCTGTGTGTATGTGAGAGAGAGAGAGAGAGAGAAAGAGAGACAGAGAGAAAGAGAAAGACAGAGACAGAGAAAGAGAAGAGAAGAGGGACAGAAACAGAGCCAATCAGCCAGCCAGACAGACAAACAGACAAAGTCAGAGACAGAGACAGATTGGTTCTATATACCTGTGGCTTTGAGAGAGAGAGAGACAGAGACAGAGAGACAGACAGGGCACACACACACACAGACAGACACACAGACACACAGATACAGACAGAAACAGAGAGACAGAGAAGCAGACAGACAGAGAGACACAGAGAAAGACAGAGAGACAGGGAGAGAACGTATGCATATGTGTCTGATTACTGGTAATGATTTGAACTTTTGTTTTCTAAGTAACGAGGACACTGAAATAGGCAACGTTAGACACATAGCCACGGCTCTTGGAAAAATCAAATCATGAAGTAAATGCTGGTCTCTATTTTGTACCCTAACAAGAGACACACGAGGAAGACAGACAACACACATTCTTCTAAAGACAGACGGACAGATAAACAAACAAACAAAAACAAACAAACAATCACACAAACACACAAACACACAAACAAACAAACACGATAGGAGAGATGGTTGCACTTTCTCCTTGATCCCCAGCTGTCCATCCTGACCATCAGTTAATGAAGTCAAAGCCTGGTCCCTTTCCGACACTCTCAATCAAGACAGGACCGGAAGTAGTGACGAACCAATCAACGCAGCTAATCCACATCAATCCTGTATGTGGCCAGTCAATCAGCACTGGCGTTACATCTGTTTCTTCGCCTCCGCTAGGAGAGAAAACAAAAAGAAAACAAACAAACAAACAAAAAGAGAAAAACCAGAGCAGAGAGGAAAAGAGTGGAGATCAGCCTGAAAATCGATTTGCTTTAAATAAGGAATCGTCTGACCTAAGTATTGTCTATATCAATTATCTATTGTTTGATTGCCGATGTGTATGTCTGCGTGTAAGAAAGAGAGGGGGGAGACAGAAAGGGAGAGAGAGTAGAGAAGAGAGAGGGAGAGAGAGAGGGAGAGAGAGAAAGTGAGATAGAGAGGCAGAGACAGAGAGAGATTGGTTCATATTTAGCTGTAGCTATGTGTGTATGCGTGTGTGTGTGTGTGTGTGGTGTGGTGTGTGTGTGTGTGTGTGTGTGTGTGTGTGTGTGTGTGTGTGTTGTGTGTGTGTGGAGAGAGAGAGAGAGAGAGAGAAGAAAGACAGAGACAAAGACAGAGCCAGCTCAGCCAGCCAGCCAGACAGAAAGGCAAAGACAGAGGCAGTGTCAGATTAGTTTTATGCATCTGTGGCTGTGTATGAATGAGAGAGAGAGAGACTGAGAGAAACAGAGAGAGGCGGACAGACAAACAGACAGACAGACAAAGACAGAGACACATTGGTTCTATTATACCTTTGGCTCTGTGTACATATGAGAGAGAGAGAAAGGGGGTAAAGAGAGAGAGAGTGGAGAGAGAAGAGAGAAAAGAGAGAGGAGAGATAGAGAGAGAGAGAGACAGACAGACAAGAGAGAGAAAGAGACACAGAGAGAGAAAGGTGGAGACAGGCAGAGATGGTTTATATATACCTGTGGCTCTGTGTGTATGAAAAGGTGAGAGAGAGAGAGAGA
>JAPXFY010000013.1:68445434-68447934 GCA_030674185.1 Monoplex corrugatus
CATGTTTCGCACAGTACGTTAGCTGGTGGATAGGATGAGAGAGTCAAAGGGTTAAGTTTTTGTTTTTGGTAGCATAGTTGAAGATGCAGGGTGGTGTTGGTGGACAGGGTGCAGGAGTCAAAGGGTTAATGCTAATGTTAGTTGTTGTTTTTTTCGTTATTATAAAACATGTTTTGTACAAAAGCGTTTTAATTTCATCATAGCCACAGCAGCAAGAAACACTGGGCAGAGCTGGACAGCGAAAGGTCCTCAGAGGAGAAACCCCCGTCAAGCAAGTGTTTCGGCCCTTGACTCCTGACACTCTAAGGGGATGAGGTCGCATCCAGGTCCTGACTCCTAGATGCCCGCTTTGTCCAAGGCATACAAACAAACAAACAAACAAACAAACAAACAAATAAACAAATTAATAAAAATGAATAAATGAATGAATAAACGAATAAATAAATAAATAAATAAATAAACGAATAAATAAACAAACAAACAGATAGATAATAATGAATAAATAAATAAACGATAAATAAAAAAATAAATCGAAATGAAAAAATGAATAGTTTATTCGGATTGGTTGCTCGGTTTCGTTTTTGCAGTCTAATCTGCATAAAATTCAAGCCATAATACATATAGCTTACACGCACAGAATGAGAGAGAGAGAGAAAGAAGAGAGACAGACAGACAAACAGAAGACAGAGAGAGAAAGAGAGAGGAGTGAAAGAGATAGAGAGAGAGAAGAGAGAAGAGAAGAGAAAGAGAGAGAGAAAGAAAGAGAGAGAAAGAGCAGAGAGAAAGAGAGAAAGAAAGAGGCAGAGAAAAAGAAGAGAGAGAGAGAGAAGAAAGAGAGAAGAGAAAGAGAGAAAGAAAGAAGAGAGAGAGAAGAGAGAGAGAGAGAGACAGAGATACAGAGAAAGAGAGAGAGAAAGAGAGAGAGAAGAGAGAGAGAAAGAGAAGAAAGAGAGAGAGAGAGAGAGAGAGAGAAGAGAGAGAGAAGTCCTTCCAGTCAGCATGAAACAACTTCCGCTGTATTTATCTCCAAACCTTAGAAGAAAAAAACAAACAAAACAAAACAATACACAAGCCGTGCGGACACAGCAGGTTGTCCTAAACCAGCTGTCTTTGTTTTGAAAAGGACAGAGAAAGAGATAAAATGTTAACATCACAGCACACACGGCACTCTTTATTCCTACTGTGTTACAACAGTAGCAACCTGAAAGCGCCGCTTCACACACTTTCTGACGAAGTTGACGACGAACCTTTTCATTCAGCCCCCCCTATATACTGAGTTTTGTTTGTTTGTTTGTTTGTTTGTTTGTTTGTTTGTTTCGTTTTGTTGTTGTTGTTGTTGTTATTGTTGTTTTTTCGGCTGGTCGTGAGTTGTTTAGTCTAAATATCTGGGAACAGTCATCTCACCAGACGGCAGCAGATGCACGGTAGAAATAGCCAACAGAATCGGCCAGACAAAAACAGCTTTCAAGAAAATGAAAAGCGTTCATACCAACAAATGCCTTTCAATTAACATCAGGAAGAGAGTTATTGAGTGTTATATAGAACCGATACTGCTGTACGGTTGTGAAGCGTGGACAGTCAACACGCAAAGTCAGAAGAATATTGAGCCAGCTGAAATGTGGTTTCTAAGAAGAATGTTAAGAGTTCCATGGACAGCAAAGAAAACAAACGAGACAGTCTTGAAGGAGGCAGACACAAAAAGGACATTAATGAAGAAGATTAGAAAAAGACAATCAACATTTATAGGACCTTTTATGAGACAAGAGAAATTAGAGCACCTGGTCACAACAGGAAATCTGCAGGGAAAAAGAGACCCAGGGAGAAAACATTCGACGGACTTGTGGAGTGGATGAAGACAGAGAGGGTGGGAGAAGTACTTGTTGCGACAGGGGATAGATTCGTGTGGACGGCCATGATTGCCAAAGCCACTTGTCAGGGTACATGATGATGATATATTGAATGTTCTCATGCAGGCGCAGTATTGGCTCAAATGTTGTCTGTGGATAATAAAAAAAACAGTATCCCTTTCGTTCTCGGCCAGTCGCCGTGGTGCAGTGGTCTGGAAAAAGCAATCAAAAGCCAGGGATTACCGACTAAAAGGTTGTGGGTTCGAATACCCAATAGTCCCACCATTGTGAGATTTTCCGGCCCTAACCAGCTCCTTCCCAGGGTTGTGAAGCGTGCTATGAACTCAGTGGGAAGACTGGGACCACACAGTCGAGTCTCATCCACTTCGTGGTTGCGTCCTTGATGATGTTCCTCGAATCTTCTGACCAGCACCGCAGGTGTCAGTATCTCTAGGGCCTGGGTGACGCCAGGGTCTGTTATGATAGAAGGCGCAGGGTACAGCCCTGTCACGCAGTCTCAATTTTTTTGATGGAACGCAGTATCGTCATGGTTATCATTCTCATCGTCACTACCATCATAGCATTGCGAAAACTGCCCCAGTGCTTGTGACCATTAAGGTAGTGTAGAAATTGAGACAAAAAAATGAAACAAA
>JAPXFY010000013.1:68452934-68460434 GCA_030674185.1 Monoplex corrugatus
TAATAATAATTACAATATTTATATAGCGCAAAATCTTGATAAAATCAAATCTAAGCGCTGAAGCAGACACACACGCAAGCACGCACGCACGCACGCACGCACACACACGCACGCACGCACGCACACACACACACACACACACACACACACACACACACACACTCACACACACGCATGGCTATAAATGGGGAGAAAGAATAAAAGCAATAAAAGCAAGAATAAAAGCAATGGAAAATTATAGAGAGCATAGCATATACAATTATATATTATAACCATGTGATTCCCCTCCGAGCGGAGACAGGCTGCAGAGGGGGGGGGGGGGGTTGAATGAGGTTAGGATTTTATGCGGAGGAGAAAAGGTGAGTTTTGAGAGCGGACTTGAAGGAGACAAAAGTAGGTTGCTGACGGACTGAGAGAGGAAGTTTGTTCCAAGAGAGTGGACCAGAAACATACTTCAACAGGAAAAAAAGAAAAGAACAACTGGAAGAAAGGAAAAGAACATTAAGTACACATATCAATGCTTTCACTCACATGATCTAAAAAGATGTCCCTGGTGTTGACCATTCCATCCTATTTATCATACACAGGGGATTAAAAAAAAAAACGTACCTGAATACAAATTTAAAGACAACTAAGGACACTAAAACATATATAACAAAAAGCCTAAATTATCTGAAATTGCCTCCACATATCTCATTTCCCTAGATCCAAAAATGCACTTAATACACGTACCCAATTATCAATCCTAAGAGAAAGTACGTAAAAAAAAGTTTATCGAACACATGCAGGTGAATGGACCAACAAGGCAGAAAAAAAAGAAGAAATGACAGAAAGCAAAGAAACAAGGCAGAAACAAAGAGAGTGACAGAAAAGAGGACATCTCTATTACAAAATTTCCTGAAGGATGGGATATTATTTATACTGAAAGACCCCCAGCATCCCCACGGGAATAGACATATAACCAGATAGGCAGAAGTACAGAGTTACATCGTTGACTGTTCCAAAGCACATAATTGCTGGAGTTCTTCTTATATAGTGTTTTGATGAACTGAATTAGACCCACTCCTATGCTGAAGCCTTTCCCGACTTGAAAGATTCTATAGTGTCAAACTCTGTGAAATGATTTCATACGGTCGATATGTTTGTGGTAAAGATCAAATTGATATTGTTGCGTGTTATTGTGTCATCAATCTGCCAAATTAGTTGACGAACTCCGATATCTTTACTTTTCAATTTTCTAAAAGAACAAACAACAGTCATCAAAGTATCATGCTGTGACACAGCTCAGTATTATGTATTGATTTGTTGGGAATCAAAAACAAAACACATACAGATAAAGTTCTGGAAAATTAAGAACTGTTAACACTGCTGAATAAGTATGTTGCAATGTAATGGATTAAATCTGATTTTCTGGTTTTGAGGGAAACATTCAAAATGAAAAACTTTTTATTTTGCATATTTCTAACTTTAAACAAGACATGTTTAAATCCAATTGTTTTCTGTAGTATATTTTTGCGGAACTAAATTAATTCTGCAAAAAATGTGGAAGGCCAACATTTAGTAATGGCACTGTCCACCAACCAGACTATGTGATTAAAACCAGAATTTTCCCCAAAGATCTCATTGGTACAGCTGTTTGTGTCACACAGACCATCCCAATCATTTCCATCTGTTGCCATCTATCATGTGAAATTAACATGTCAGATGGCCATGACTATAATTACCACGGATTTTGTGTTAGTATTTTCAGTCAGAGAAATTAGAGCACCTAGTCACAACAAGAAAGCTGGAGGGAGAACGAGCGCCAGGTAGATCCAGGAGAAAATATTGGATGAACTTGTGGAGTGGTTGAAGACAGGGAGGGTGGGAGATGTTCATACAGGTACAAAAGATAGATTCATATGGAGGGCCATGATCGCCAACACCATGTGGCAGGGCACATGATGATGACCTTCAATCAGTGTATCTGACTGTGTGGTTATCTCTGTCTAAAAATTCATTAGCAAGGTCGACATGATTGACAGGATGTTCACAAAGCTGAACGTGAAGGAAGGAAAAAATGATAGACTGAGGAGAAAGTAAATTTTACTCTTAATAAATTCACACTCATGAGAACAAGGGTTTATTTTTTAATATTATCAGGTAAGCAGTTATTTCTTTTGTGTTCATACAAATGTCTGCGGAAATTGATCTACAAAACGTTTTAATTTTGAACACTTACATAATGTCAAACACGTTACAAGATCTTAAAAAAGAATATATTGACAAACAGCCATTCAATCTTTTCTCAAAGATTTATATGTCTAGATCGCAGTAACACAAAATGTTCCATGTCGATTTAGCCCTTTGATTCCAGCACCCTGTCCACCAGCATCCTGCATTGTCAACCATGCCAGCAAAGCAAAAACTTAACCCTTTGACTCCTTCACTCTATCCACCAGCTTCCTACAGGAAGCTGGTGAATAGGGTGAGAGCGTCAAAGGTTTAAGGTTTTGCAATTGGTGGATAGGGTGTGGGAGTCAAAGGGTTAAACTTACAGCGCTACCTGAGGACAGACCTGTGATCAACATTTGGTAAAGATCCATCCATAAAATACTTAACAAACGTCTGAAGACACCGCATGGCTACAGACACTCAAAGAGTTACAAACACGCATACAACCCCCTTGCAGCCGATATCAAGCAATATCTGCAATGGAAAGTAAGGAAAGTGGGACAGAGATATATGTAGGTGATGGGGTTTCTATGTAGAAAGTGAGAGACAGTTAGTGTATGAGTGTTACATTCCTTGCTACGTTTCCTCACCACAGCTCTAGGAGATAACGATGACGGGAAAGTTGTGGCTCATAAAGGTCTGCTCTAAGTGAAAGGAATGACGCTGTCCTCACACCTATTTGAAGATGTCACGATACCCACACCTATATGAATAGGTATTGCTTCACACTTGGAACGTGTAATGATATTATCTCTTAATCAACTTTTTTTTGCTGCAAAAAGGCACCGTCAGCTGAACGCTGGTTTAATTAAAAGTTGTCATTGTATAAACGAGCATGAAAAACGTTTCCAAAGACATTATCTTCAAAAGGAAACTTTGTTTACTGTTAGTTTGAACATAAGCCTTCAGGCTGATATTAACAGATAATTATACTTTATCAGTTTGGCGAATGCTTGCAAACCTAAAGCGAGGCGTGATTTAGAGATGAAAGAATATGACGGAAGATCGCGGCAGGAAATATTAACGCAAAGGAGCTAGACAGATAGATAACTGACACAGAAACTGAATAACAACTTACAAGTACAGAGAAACTGAAACCACCTGAGCATTTCTCATCATTTTCAGACTTTCGCACCATTTGTTATGCAGCATTGCGTCTTACTGAAGCATTTGATATACTTTTGGATAGATGGGGCTCTGGCACTGATATGGTTCAACGTAGTTGGTCGGGCTTTAAACAAAATAATCGCAATAAGATGGGGCTCAATAACCTGGAAGGGAGGTAACCTATCTTGGAAAATTTAAACTCTGATTTCAAACCTTCACTGCCTTGTAAATATACCCATCCATGGGAAAGGATTTGGGAGTTAACCTCGAAGAAAAAATCCAGACATGGAATCCCGAAGGTAGACTGACACTGATTTTGGCGCCCTTCTGGCAGCTCCTGGGAAGCTGCTGGCACCATACTCTATCGGTCTTCGCCATTCCTTTGGATCTGTCAGTCGAGTGGAGAGGGAGGACCTGCATAAACAACAGATGGTTCTCCAGATCACTCTGTTGAAGTTTGCGCCCTGAAAATGACGCTCCATTCTGCAAAAGCAGTGGTGAAACTAAGTACAAGGCTGTATCTTCTATGGTCTACTCCAATCCAAGGAGGCTCACTACTGATATACTGAAGACCAGGTATTTGAAGAGGTTATAAGCACGACGAAACTATAGTGACTGGGATAGGTTCTGTTTCCCGCACAGTCAAAAGGAGAATGCCTATGTGCGCATACGTATTTCTATTCGGCGCTATATTGCAGTGTCTTCAAATGTACAGTTGCATTCAAAATAGAATTGAAAACATCATATACATATGTAAATATATATATATATATATATATATATATATATATATACAAAGATACACAGATAGATAGATAGATAGATAGATAGATAGATAGATAGATAGATAGATAGATAGATAGATGGATAGATAGACAGAGTGATAGATAGACACACAGACAGACAGATGAACAGATACTATCTAGTTAACTAGCTAGATAGATATGTGTGTATGTATGCATATGAATATATAAATATGTATGTCTGCATGTATGCATGTATGTATGTATGTATGTATGTATGTATGTATGTATGTATGTATGTATGTATGTATGTATGCATGTATGTATGTATGTATGTAGGTATGCATGTATGTATGTATGTATGAATTACAAGAGAACGCCAGAGCCATGTGCTGAAAGACACGCTGTACACATGTACAGTCCTTTAATCTACTGAAGTGAACATAAAACACATGGTATGGCCAATAACGCTTAGCTTGTATCACGAGTCCCTTAGTTTGATCTTTTTCTCCTGGGCTGGAATCGAACTGAGGACATCAGATCTTGATTGTTCAACAGTCTCAACTTAGCCACAGTGCAGTACAGACATGAATTAACCCTTTTGACTCCCGCACCCTGTCCACCAGGATCCTGCATTGTCAACCATGCGAGCAAAGCAAAAACTGAACCCTTTGACTCCCTCACCCTATCCACCAGTTTCCTGTAGTTTTTTGCAGTTGGGGTATATGGTGCGGAAGTCAAAGGGTTAACATATTGAAGAGCAAAGTCACCCTCCTGCACCATGTTTTAAGTGTGTTTGGGACAACACAAGACCCATCTGCTTATTCCCCATATGCATGAATTAAATCACAAATACAGTATAATGGAAGATCCACAAACATAAACATTATGCCAAATGCCCGGAGCTTTTGTATAAATCAAATGTAGAGATATTGATTTGTTTCGAGTTTGTTCAAGAGTGGTTCATCACATTCGGACAATTCCATATGTGCTCTACCCAAATTTGCTAGCAATGAACTGGCTGACCCCCTGAGCCTTTGCAAAACTATGCGCTGGTAAGGTCTTGAAATGAGGAGGGAAGAAGAGACCCACGAAGCTGACACCATGAGATTAATGATGGAAAATATTAACCCTTTGACTCCCACACTCTATCCACCAATTGCAAAAACTTAACCCTTTAACTCTCTCACCCTGTCCACCAGCTTCCTGCAAGAAGCTGGTGGATAGAGTAAGGGAGTCAAAGGCTTCAGTTTTTGTTTTACCAGAATGGTTGACAATGAAGGATGCTGGTGGACAGGGTGCGGGCGTCAAAAGGATAAGATTAACAGCTAACAGGCTGTGATGACTAATTCAAACACATGGGTGGCCAGCCGTTATTCAGGTTTAATAGTAATTTTTTTTGGCGATTGTTTTGTTCTCTTCAGACTATTGACGTCAACTACAATCTACAAACAAAAGAGTTAAACACCGTAGTATCCGCCATACATAAGATCCTGGCATAGAAAGATGATATCAGCTGATCCCATGACGCCTTTGTGCGTGTGGAGTGTCTTGTGAGTGAATCCCTGCTGTGCTATTCAGGCGCAGATAGTACTGTGCAAAGGTCTGCGTGTGTAGGGGGGAGGGGGGTGTGGGGTGGGGTGGGTGGTGGATGTGTGTGTATGTGTATGTGTGTGTTTGTTTGTGTGTCTGTGTGTGTATGTGTTGTGTGTGTATGTGTGCGCGTTTGTGTTGTGGTGTTGTGTTGTTTGTGTGTGTGTGTATGTTTGTTTGTGTCTGTGTTTGTGTGTGTGTGTGTGTGTGTGTTTGTGTGTGTGTGTGATTGTGCGTGTGTGTGTGTGTGTGTGTGTGTGTGTGGGTGTGTGTGTGTGTTCTGTGTGTGTTTTGTGTTTGTTTGTGTGTGCGTGTGTTTGTGTGAGTGTGTGTATATGTGCTTGTGTGTGTTTGTGTGTATGTGTGTGTGAATGCGCGTGCACGAATGTGTGCGTGCGTGTGTGTGTGTATGTGTGTGTGTATGTGTGTGCTTGTGTGTGCTTGTGCGCGCGCGCGAATGTGTGTGTGTTTGTTTGACAGTGGTTCCCACTAGTGCCACTCAAGCGCAGATTCAGTTCAATTTATCCGTATGGCACAGCAAGCTGCGACATAAAATCTGGCCTTTTGCTGACCTTCTCCATGTGCTGGTGTTCGTGTACTGTTTGTTATAGAATCCAGTTCCATTATTTGATATACAATTCAGTTCACATCTTTGAATAATAAATTCAGTTGACATTTTTGAATAATAACGTAATTCACATCTTAATATATAAATCAGTTTTCATCTTACCCCCGTGTATAAATAGTAGCCACACCTTCTGAAAATTCTGTGCTAGAAATTTCGTCTTTTCTGTCACTCTCTTTGTTTCGCTCTTCCTCCTTTGCTTTCTGTCATTTCTTTCTATTATTTTTACTGCCTTGCAGGCCCATTCACCTGTATGTGCTCGATACAATTTTATGTACCTTCTCTTGGGATTGATAATTGCATACATGCATTAATTAAGTGTATTTTTGGCAGGGAAATGAGTATGCAACTGGAAGCAATTTTAAAGTAATTTTGGATCGTTTTTTATATACGTTTTTGTGTCCTTAGTTATGTTTAAATTTGTATCCAGATATAGTTTTTAAATCCCCTGTGCGATAAATTGGACGGAGTGGTCAACGCTAGGGGCACCTCAGATTATATGCCCGAATGCGTTGATATGTGTACTTCATTTCCTTTTTTTTCTTCTTGTATTGTGTATGTTTTTAAACGGTTATAGCCCTGATGTGGGTCTACATAGTCAGCTGGGCTTTAAACAGAAAGAACAATGACAACAAAGTTTTCATCATGGTATAAAAACCTAGTTTCCATCTTTGACGTATAATCTAATTCCATGTATTTTTTTATGTATTTGACATATATTCCAGGTCCCCCCCCCCCCCCCCCCCCCCACCTTTGACATAAAAAGTAGTTCACATCTGTGACATAGAAACTAGTTTACATCTTAAATAAGGAATCCAGAAGTTAGTTACTCTCTTTGATACAGAAACCAGTTCGCACAGATTTCTCTCAGAAAACATGTTTAAATAAAACGTATGACAGTGTATGTATAACCTGCATGCAACAGAGGTCTCAAAAAATAGTGTGAGTGCGTGTGTGTTGTGATTGGTGTTATGTGTGTGTGTGTCTGTGTTGTGTGTGGTGTGTGTGTGTGTGTGTGTGTGTGTATGGTGTGTGTGTGTGTGTGTGTGTGTTCTGTGTGTGTGTGTGTGTGTGTGGTGTGTGACTCTTTTTTCTGTCTCTCTGTCTCTCTCTCTTTCTCTCTCACTCCTTCTTTCTGTCTGTCTGTCTGTCTGTCACTCTCTTTCTTTCTCTCTTTCTTCTCTCCGTCTGTCTCTCTCTCTGTCTCTGTCTCTCTGT
>JAPXFY010000013.1:68467934-68475434 GCA_030674185.1 Monoplex corrugatus
GACTTTTCGCTTTCCACGCACTAAGCTCAATACCTATGGTCCACGAGCCTTCTCTGTTTCTGGTCCACTTTCCTGGAACAAACTTCCTCTCTCAGTCCGTCAGCAACCTACTTTTGTCTCCTTCAAGTCCGCTCTCAAAACTCACCTTTTCTCCTCTGCATAAAATCCTGACCTCACTCAATCCCCTCTGCAGCCTGTCTCCACTCGGAGGGGAATCACATTGTAATATATAATTGTATATAATATGCTATCTCTATAATTTTCCATTGCTTTTATTCTTTCTCCCCATTTATAGCCGTGTGCGTGTGCATGTGCGTGCGTGTGTGTGTGTGTGTGTGTGTGTGTGTGTGTGTGTGTGTGTGTGTGTGTGTGCGCGTGCGTGCGTGGTGTGTGTGCGTGCGTGCGTGTGTGTCTGTTTTAGCGCTTAGATTTGATTTTATCAAGATTTTGCGCTATATAAAATATTGTATATTATTATTATTATTAATCTTCTTTGTTCTTCTTGTGTCTGTCTCCTTCAAGACTGTCTCGTTTTGTTTTCTTTGCTGTCCATGGAACACTCAACATTCTATACGCAGCACTGTAAACATCAATATCCCCATTCCTAAAACAGACCTCTTTAGATTCAGCCTCATAAATTCATGTTCTACCTATCTGGAACACGCTACAAGAAAACCTGCGATCACATACGAGTATTGGATTACAATACATTAGCAGATGTATAGTCAACACATCTCATGAATGAATTACCTCTTGTGGTATCTATACAAATTAGATCAGTCATTGACGTCACTACTATAGTGGTTAACTTCTTAGCATGAGGCTTGAAATCTGTTTTGTTGAAGTTAAATGTTATTGATATCTTATTGTTTGTTTTTGTTGAGAGGAAGTATGGATTTGATACGTGCGCGATTTTTATTCATGTAGATCCTGTTTAGTCGAGTGTTGGATATCCAAAACAAGTGTGACTGCCCGCGTTCAAGTAAACAGGAACCAGATAAAACACGAAAGAAGAATACGAACACGTATTGAATACAACAAGACAAGACAGGCGCAAATTTTCGACCAACTGGCCTTAATCAAGCGTAAGATTATAAAACAAACAAACAAACACCAGATACACAAATTATGAGAAAAAGACTGAAACTTCCCTGCTGCTGTGTCCAATTCAGTGAATGAGATTGAATGAGATTGAAATTCAGTGAATGAGATTGCATTTTGTTGTTTCTGAGTGTTGGATATGTAAAGTGTGCGTATCGCTTATTTCCTACCCTCATAAATAAAATGTGTTCTTGTTATTGTCGCTTCCCTCTCTCAGTCCAGTGTGAAACAATTTTCCACCCACCCCCTCCCGTTTTTAACCCTTTGACTCCCGCAGCCTGTCCACCAGTATCCCGCATTGTCAAGCATGTTAGCAAAAAAAAACTTAACCCTTTGACTCCCTCACCCTATCCACCGGCTTTCTGCAGGACGCTGGTGGATAGGGTGAGGAAGTCAAAGGGTTATTAAGCAAGAAGCTTGTGTACGGGGTGAGGGAGTCAAAGAGTTAAGTTTTAGCATTTGGTGGGTAGGGTGCGGGAGTCAAAGGGTTAAGTTTTTGCATTTGGTGGGTAGGGTGAGGGAGTCAAAGGGTTAAGTTTTTGCATTGGTGGATAGGGTGAGTGAGTCAAAGGGTTAAGGCAAATGTACCTGACTCAGTCTCAATTAATTTTACAAGACAGACGGTGAGGGTGTGTACGTGGAAGGGGGGGGGAGGGGTGTTAAAATGGTGTCATCACATTACACACAGTCTTTACACATTGATATCGTGTCTTGTCGTTCAGGCGTGGTATCAGGTTCTCTAAAATCGTCTGCAGGTAATGAAATATCTCTAGTGTTTGTGTCTAGAATACATAAAGCATTCGTGTTTTTTGGAGTTTGCTGTGGTAGCTCATTGTAATGAGTATTTCTGTGGTCATGATAACCCACACTCCCTCGTCCCTAAAAGCTCCAATGCACAGTTTTATTTTTCGTGATGATATCTGTGGCTTGGAAAGCTGGAGGGAAAGAGAACACCAGGCAGGCCCAGGGAGAATATATCGGACGGACTTACAGAGTGGCTGAGGACAGAGAAGGTGGAAGATGTACTTGCAGCGCCAAGGGATGGATTCGTGTGGAGGGCCATGATCGACAACGCCTTGCGGCAGGACACATGATGGTGATTTGTGGCTTGGACATACCGATATTGCTGTACGGATGTGAAGCGTGGACAATCAGCACGCAAAGTCAGAACAGAACAAGATTGAGGCAGCTGAAATGTGGTTTCTAAGATGAATGTTAAGAGTTCCATGAACAGCCAAGAAAACAAATCAGACAATCTTGAAGGAGGCAGACACAAACAAGAACATTAATGAAGAAGATTAGGAAAAGACGAGCAACATTTATAGAACATTTTATGGGGCAAGAAAAATTAGACCACCTAGTCACAACGGGAAAGTTGGAGAGAAATTGAACACAAAGTAGACCCAGGTAAAAAGATAAAAAAAAAAAAGGAATAGAATACATGAGAGGGTGGAGGTGGGGGGTTCATTTCACATAGTCTGAGGCAAAGATATGGAATGATTGATAATCATCATTCTGATTCATATAATACAATCGTTATTATGTTTTTGTTGAAAGCCCAGCCGACTGCGTAGTACCATATCAGGGTTATAACCGTTTCAAAACATACGCAATACTTCAACAGGGAAAAAAGGAAAGGAAAAGAAAATACACATATCAATGCATTCGTGCCTATAATCGACGGAGATGCCCTGGCGTTGACCACTCCGTCCAATTTATCACACAGGGGATTTACAAAACATACTTGAAGACACATTTTATCGTAACTAAGGACACTTATACATATATAAAAACGGGCCTAAGTACCCAAAATTGCTTCCGCATATCTTATTTCCCTTGAGTCATAATTACACTTAATGCACTTAAATGTACACAATTATCAATCCCAAGAGAATGCACTTAGATATACCAAATTTTATCAATCCAAGAGAATGCACTTAGATATAACCCAATTATCAATCCCAAGAGAATGCACTTAGATATACCCAATTATCATCCCAAGAGAATGCACTTAGATATACCCAATTATCAATCCAAGAGAATGCACTTAGATATACCCAATTATCAATCCCAAGAGAATGCACTTAGATATACCCAATTATCAATCCCAAGAGAATGCACTTAGATATACCCAATTATCAATCCCAAGAGAATGCACTTAGATATACCCAATTATCAATCCCAGAGAATGCACTTAGATATACCAATTATCAATCCAAGAGAATGCACTTAGATATACCCAATTATCAATTCCAAGAGAATGCACTTAGATATACCCAATTATCAATTCCAAGAGAATGCACGTAAGTCTTTATCGAACACATACAGACGAATGGACCAGCAAGGCAGAAAATGATAGGAAGAAATGACAGAAAGAAAAACAAAAACAAGGCAAAATCAAAGAAGTGACAGAAAAAGGAAAGTTCTAGCACAGAAAGCTCCAGTTAGGGACACTATTTATACTGAAAGAGCCCCTAGCATCCCCATAGGGAGGGGGATATAAAACAATCGAATGCAGATAATACATTAAATTCACTGAGTGTTCATCTAACAAAAATGCATGCTAGTTATACTACAACTACTTCATGCCACCTCAGATGTTACCTAAAGGTTTGGCCTTTTCTGCTAATATTCTCATATTCCCATGTATTTGTTTGGACAAATATTTGATTCATAACTGCTAAGCATCTGTGCGTAAAAATTGAACAGAGAAATACTCATGGTTGACCCTTTTTCGTGTTTTGGGTCAAAATGGACATGAACGTTGAGAGATGTCCACTCTAACAAATCCTGGACCTGCGACCATTCATTCTGTTGTCGTTGTACAGTTTGTTTGATTTTGGTTTGTTTGTTTTTTTTAAAATCTTTTTTAGTTCCAAGTTTGTCCATAACAGAACAAATGATTTCTAAACATATGTCCAGGTATTTGCAGATTTGATCTGCCGTTTAGTTTCTTTTTAAGAAACAGAAAATTCAGAGATTTACTTTAAATGAATTTGTTGCTTTCAGGTCATGTTATATGCTCTCTGTCCAACTTTGCTAGCAAAAGTCTAGGACACATCTGGAGATAACATGAAACCGTATCAGCTAAAATATCACCACTTCCTCAACCACCACCATCATCATCAGTAACAACAACAAGAACAACAGTCTTGAACATTCAAACACACAATAACATAAACAAAACGCATCAAATAAAATGGAAATTACATAAACAAATAAACAAACAAAAACAATTAAAGTCCAAGACAGGGGCGGAATCCGACAGACACTCAGTAAGAAAGCCAGAGTTGTGTTTAAATTCTGTAAATGAGATTGCATTTCCTTGTATCCACAGGAGTCACTCCAGTGATTGAAGCTCAAGATAATAGCTTCTGCCGCCATCTTTAAAGCGTCACGTGATCATCATATTTTGTGTTGATTGTGTCTGTTGCAGTCGAGCGAAAAATTAGATTGACTCGGTGCCGGTATTTGTGTGTCTGTCTGTCAGTCTGCTTGTCTGTTTGTCTGTTTATGGTGAGAAGTGGGGGTAGGGGTGCTTACGTCTTGCATGGGAGGGGTGGGGGTGGGGAGTAGGAGGAGAGACAGCGAGAGACTCTGGATTTCACCAACATGTGAGTAGTATGCAGACCTTGTTTCTAGCAAACTGATACTTATGGGCCTGTTTGCAAGTTTTCATGTATGTTTTGGTGGGCTTCAAATGTCATTACAGATAGCCGAGTGTTTGCGAGTGTTTATATGTGAGTTTGTGTGTTTGTATGCATGTGTGTATCTCTGTCAGTGTCTGTATCTGTTTGATGTGTTTATATTTGCTTCTTGTCTATGATGTCTTGCTTGTTCCTTTTTTGTTATTTTTATAATTCACGTCTTTTCACTGTAAGGGATATTACACGAAGTGTGTGTGTGTGTGTGTGTGTGTGTGTGTGTGTGTGTGTGTGTGTGTGTGTGTGTGTGTGTGTGTGTCTGTGTCTGCGTGTGTCTGTGTCTGTGTGTGTATGTGCGTGTGTGTGTGTGTGTGTGTGCGTGTGTGTGTGTGTAGGTGTGTGCGCGCGCATGTGCGCGTGCTAGCGTGTTTTTGTGTGTTTATGTGTGTATAACAGTGTATCTAGATGCACGTATGCTCATGCTCGTGGGTACTTACATCATGTGTGCTGTGTAATCTTCAGTGACAGTAGAGTGATTGCAGTCATAAAGTAGGCTTTATTCACGTCGATGGAGCCATAACAGGGGTAAATATTGACATAGAGATGATTTAGAAATGTGGGATGCGTATTGGCAAGCAGGAAAGAAGACCAAACAAACGCATAGGCACACACACACACAAACACACATATACACATATAAATACACACACATAAACACAAACACACACACACACACACACACGCAAACACACACACACACATAAATACACACGCATAAACACAAACACAAAACACACACACACACACACACGCACACACACACACACACACGTGCATGCGTACACACACCAACGCATACAGAGAAGCACACACACACACACACACACACACACACATAGACACAGACACAGACAGATAGACAGACACACACACATATAATAATAATAATAATAATAATAATTACAATATTTATATAGCGCAAAATCTTGATAAAATCAAATCTAAGCGCGGCACACACACACACAAACAAACACACAAACACACACACACACCACAAACACACAAAACACACACAAACACACAAACACACAAACACACAAACACACAACACACACACACACACACACACACAACACACAAACACACAAACACACAACACACACACAACACACACACACACACACACACACACACACACACACACACACACACACACACACACACATATTACCGCACTATCAAGTTAGTCAGCACACTCAAAACAAAACAAACACATAAACGGATGGATGGGGTACCAGAAAAAGGAAACCAAACGATCAGCCCTTTCTACTAATCTACATGTTTTTAATATAGAAAATACAACTGAAAATTCCAGATGTAATGTTCAAGATCAGTGTAACCATAAAGAAACACAAGAAGAAATACAAAGTCATATGAACGAGGACAATGGCGGGCTGTCACAAGAATAAAAACATAAATATGGGGTCAGAAATCATGTGAATATTGTTTTCTTTTTTGTAGGATGATCGCACTCAGGGAGGTTCCTTTGTGCTCACCTATTTTGTATTTTTCGTCCTATTTTTTACGTCACGTTAATGGCCACAGAAGTTGGCATACATTTTTACAATGCGATTAGGATGATGTCAATGAGGATGATAACCATGATGCTATGGAGTTCCATCTAGGATTGTGACTGTGTTACAGTGCTGTACTCTACGCTTACTATCATAATAATTATGTCCTGGCATCAACCAGGCCCAAGAGATACAGACACCCATGGTGCTGGTCAGAAGATTTGAGCAACACCCTCAATGACGCATCCATGAAGTGGATGAGACTGTGTGGGTCCCAAGTCTTCTCATTGAGCCCCACATTACACCCAACTCTGGGTAAGAACTGGTTAGAGCTGAAAAATCCCACAATGATTTTGTCATGTGAATATGTTGTTCACACACCTTTTATGACAAAAACGCAAATAGTAGATGCTTTTTAGGTCGTGATTTTCACCTTCACACCATGATTTCTAAATGTAAGCAATTGTGTCTCCTCACTGGCCCACATCGAACTTGGTAAAGGTGGTTCCAGTAACAGCTCAGAAAACCTTGCCATCACATGTTAGTGACAGACACACAGACATGCAGTCATATACAGACATGAAGACTACACAGACAGACAGTAATCCAGTCTCACTCCTCTTTCAGGTAGTTTTGAAATAATCTCTATTTTATTTAATTGGGGAAGGTGGAATTAGACAAACAGAGTCAGTCAATAATCATGTGTGACTGAATCATGTCATCATCATCATCATCATGTGTCCTGCCGCAAGGCGTTGGCGCCATGGCCCTCCATATGTTCTGTCCCTTGTTGTCTCAAGCACATCTTCCACCCTGTCTGTCCTCAGCCACCCTCCAAGTCCGTCCAATATTTTCTCCTTGGGTCTATCTGGTGCTCTTTTCTCTCCAGCTTTCCTGTTGTGACCATGTACTCTAATTCCACTTTCCTCATAAAATGGCCTATGAATGTTGCCTGTATTTTCCTGGATCATGTCTTAAGGCAAACCATGGCTTCTTGCTTTCCAGACCGTCATTAACTACATTTGTCTTCGCTTTGAACATCATTTGTCAAAAGTTCTACCGAGTCCCTTGATCACTCAACACAGCAAACAGCACCTCATTAATTTGTCCTCCCTCTAACCTTTTGAACATCGTTCATCTTCTCTTTCCACCAGTCTCCCCTCACCATGCGTAAAGAACAA
>JAPXFY010000013.1:68485434-68487934 GCA_030674185.1 Monoplex corrugatus
AGAGTATACTGGCAAAAAGATAACTTTACAAAATGTAATAGAGTATACTGGCAAAAAGATAACTTTACAAAATGTAATAGAGTATCCTGGCAAAAAGATAACTTTACAAAAAAATGTAATAGAGTATCCTGGCAAAAAGATAACTTTACAAAAAAATGTAATAGAGTATACTGGCAAAAAGATAACTTTACAAAATGTAATAGAGTATCCTGGCGAAAAAGATAACTTTACAAAATGTAATAGAGTATACTGGCAAAAAGATAACTTTACAAAATGTAATAGAGTATCCTGGCAAAAAGATAACTTTACAAAATGTAATAGAGTATCCTGGCAAAAAGATAACTTTACAAAAAAATGTAATAGAGTATCCTGGCAAAAAGATAACTTTACAAAAAAATGTAATAGAGTATACTGGCAAAAAGATAACTTTACAAAAAAATGTAATAGAGTATCCTGGCAAAAAGATAACTTTACAAAAAAATGTAATAGAGTATACTGGCAAAAAGATAACTTTACAAAAAAATGTAATAGAGTATCCTGGCAAAAAGATAACTTTACAAAAAAATGTAATAGAGTATCCTGGCAAAAAGATAACTTTACAAAATGTAATAGAGTATCCTGGCAAAAAGATAACTTTACAAAATGTAATAGAGTATACTGGCAAAAAGATAACTTTACAAAATGTAATAGAGTATCCTGGCAAAAAAAAAGATAACTTTACAAAATGCAATAGAGTATCCTGGCAAAAAAGAGAATAACGAAAAGACGCTATATCAAGATAGTCGACACAGGTAATGATTCACAAGTGGCAACCACCATTCTATGTGAAATTCACACCAACAGGACATGTTTTTATACTGTCTGCACTGTGTCGTTGACATTTGACTCGTTTGGTTTTCGAAACCCTATCAATTTTTCTTCGTTTCGTTTGTTGACTGCTATTTCCATGTGCCGTAGGATGTATGAGAGGGCTTTAACGTGTATGGCCGTAGTAGGTGTGTGTGTGTGTGTAGTTGTGTTGTGTGTGTGTGTGTGTGTGTGTGTGTGTGGTGTGTGTGTGTGTGTTTATGTGTGTGAGTGTGCGTGTTTGTGTGTGTGTTTTTGTGTGTGTTTATGTGTATGTGTGTATGTGTGTGTGTGTGTGTGTGTGTGCATGTGTGTGTGTGTGTATGTGTGTGTGTGTGTGATGTAGTGTAGTGTAGTGTAGTGTAGTGTAGTGTAGTGTAGTATAGTGTAGTGTAGTGTAGTGTGTGTATATGTGTGTGTGTATGTGTGTGTGTGTGTATATGTGAGTGTAAGTATAGTGTGTGTGTGTGTGTGTACTATGTGTATGAGTGTCTGTGCGTTTGTGTGTGTGTGTGTGTCCGTGTGTCTCTGTGTCTGTATCTGTGTCCGTGTGTGTTCGTTATTTCTTTTAACTTATATTCACATATGTGCTTTTACATGGAGAAGAAGAAGAAGAAGAAGAAGAAGAAGAGAGAAGAAGAAGAAGAAGAAGAAGAAGAAGAAGAAGAAGAAGAAGAAGAAGAAGAAGAAGAAGAAGAAGAAGAAGAAGAAGAAGAAGAAGAAGGAAGTTGCGAAGAAGAAGAATTGCGAAGAGAATTGCGAAGAATTGCGAAGAATTGCGAAGAAGAAGAAGAATTGCGAAGAATTGCGAAGAAAGAAGAAGAATTCGAGAAGAATTGAGAAGAAGAAGAGAAGAATTCGAAGAAGAAGAATTCGAGAAGAAGAAGAAGAAGAAGAAGAGAAGAAGAAGAAGAAGAAGAAGAAGAAGAAGAAGAAGAAGAAGAAGAAGAAGAAGAAGAAGAAGAAGAAGAAGAAAGAAGAAAGAAGAAGAAGAAGAAGAAGAAGAAGAAGAAGAAGAGAGAAGAAGAAGAAGAAGAAGAAGAAGAAGAAAAGAGAAGAAGAAGAAAAGAAGAAGAAGAAGAAAGAAGAGAATGATGATGATGATAATGAATGAGAGATGATGATGATGATGATGATTATGGTGATATGAGTTGAGTATTATAGGTGATGATGATGATGGTAGTAGTGATGATGGTGATAGCGATGATGGTGTTTGTGTGTGTGTGTGTGTGTGTGTGTGTGTGTGTGTGTGTGTGTGTGTGTGTGTGTGCGCTTGCTTGCTTGCTTGCTTGCTTGCTTGTGAGTGTGCCTTTGTGTGTATGCGCGCGCGTGTGCGTTCCCACCATTAAACCAGTTATACTTCATTTTCAAGAATGTGCACCCTAGATTTTTTAGTGTTTATATAAGCACGGAAAACTGACACAACTTACATGATCTTTAACGTGCGTACTTGATTATTCTGCAAGACTATACACACGAAGGAGGTTCAGGCACTGGTATGTTAGCACTGATGCTGACCTGGAAGAACGGAAAAAAACCTCCACCCTTTGCCCACCAGGTGGTACCCAAAGAAGGCTGGAACCCAAACCTCCCAGTTGGCAGACCAGTGCCTTAACCAGTGGACTATCACGCCCGTCGAAATCTATGGTCTACT
>JAPXFY010000013.1:68497934-68500434 GCA_030674185.1 Monoplex corrugatus
TGAAAAGCATTCTTACCAACAAATGCTTATCAAATAACATCAGGAAGAGAGTTCTTGAATGTTTATAGAACCAATACTGTTTTACGGTTGTGAGGCGTGGACAGTCAACAAGCAAAGCCAGAACAAGATTGAGGCAGCCGAGATGTGGTTTCTAAGAAGAATGTTGAGAGTTCCATGGACAGCAAAGAAAACAAAGGAGACAGTCTTGATGGAGGCAGACACAAGAAGATCATTCATAAGGAGGATTAGGAAAAGACAGGCAACATTTATGGGCCATTTTATGAGCAAAGGGAATTTGGAGCACCTGGTCACAACGGGAAAGCTGGAGGGAAAGAGAACACCAGGTAGACCCAGGGAGAAGATATTGGACGGACTTGCAGAGTGGCTGAGGACAAGGAGGGTGGAGGAGATGCCTGAGGCAGCAAGAGATGGAAATAAATGGAAGGCCATTATCGCCAACCCGTGTGGCAAGGCACCTGATGATGATGGTGATGATGATGATGATGAGATGATGATGATGATGATGATGATGATGATGATGATGATGATGATGATGAGATGATGATGATGATGATGATGATGATGACAATAACCATGTAAAGAATCGAAATATCTTTCAGAACCACTTTGAGAGAAAGGAAACCCAACCACAATCTGACCTTAACCATTCGCTGTCCTTGAAGACACGGAAGAAATGAATAAGGCTGCATGTAGGGTAGGGGTATATGTGTGTAGTATCGCTAAACATGTTGTGGTTAGTTCTTTGTCCAGTAAGGCTTGTCAGTCACCAGGCCCAGGTAATCCTATTGAGTGGAAACATACAACTAGTCCCCCCTCCCTTTCATTACCCTTTCTCGTCACCCCCACCCCCCTCTCTGTCTGTCAGACTGTCTGTCTGTCTGTCTGTGTCTCTATTATATCTTCTCTCTTTCTTTTCCTGTCTCTCCCTCTCTCTGTCTCTCTCTCTCTGTATCTCTGTATCTCTCTGTTTCTCTCTCTGTATCTCTCAGTCTGTTTCTCTCTCCCTGTCTCTCCCTGTCACTCTCTCTGTCTCCCCCTGTCTCTCTCTCTGTCTCTCTTTGTCTCTCTCTATCTCTGTCTCTGTCTGTCTGTCTGTCTCTCTCTCTCTCACTCACTCACTCTCTCTGTCGCTCAATCCATCTTTGTCTCTCATTCTCTGTCTCTGTCTCTCTCTCATTCTCTCTCTCCTTCTTTCTGTCTTTGTCTCTGTCTCTGTCTCTCTCTGTCTCTCTCTCTGTCTTTCTCTCTGTCTCTCTCTCTGTCTCTCTCTCTCTCTCTCTCTCTACTTTGATTGATGTAAGTTTGTACAAAACATTAAAACTATATAATATGTTGTTACCTGTGTGTCTCGATCTGTGTACGTGTGTGGATGTGGGTCGGGTCGTATGCCCGTGCAAACATCCTTTGATGTCTGCAGGCAACTACATGCCTTTGTTAGTTGCGTTAGAAAACATAACAGATTTGATCAGCTAAATAAACTGCATGATCATTGTTTGATTTATGTTGTGTCGTGATCGGTAATGCCATGCTTAATATGTCTACGACTGAATTCTGTTGTTTTCAATGTAATAGTTGTTCATTTTGAAATCAACCCTCTGCCTTGTATGGGTTAAAATGCTTATAAAAGACATTATATTACCTAATTGTCCATTCTCCCCCTCCCTCTCTCTTTGTGTTCTTTTTGTTTGTTTTTCTCTTTAACATTATTGATATTTTAACAGTTCAAACAGCCAACCAGTATTTCTTTCTGTATTATATGCGATGATTTGTTGATGACTCTATGACGTGTTTGATTATCTCTTGCTTCTTCTTTATTTCTCATTGCCTTTGTTCATTTTGTTTGTTTGTTTGTTTTTGCTTTGCTTGCTTGCCCATCTTATCTGTTAGCCATATTGTCTGTTTGTTTGGTTGGCTCTTATCTGCTGTCTGTATTTGTCACTTTTTTCCAACTGTTATCCATATCATGCTTGTATCTCTCTTCTCCTATCAAGAAAAACGGCGCTTGATTATGGTTACTATTCTTGATTTATTTATGTCTTATTACATGAATTATTGATTTGTTTACACATGTATGATATTTCTATTATACATATGTGTTTATCATTACTGTAATTTCCTATTGTCGAAAGTAAAATTTACTTTATTTATCTATCTATACATTTGTCTATTTGACTTCATATCATCTATTGATTTTCTGTCTCCTACATAATTTTATGTGCTTATGCCTTCAATCGACCCAATGTTTGCTACCACCCCCCACCCACCCCTTTTTTTTTTTTTTTTTTTTTTCTTTTTTCCCCCCTCTAATCATCCTTCTGAACTGCACTTTTTTCTACCTCCATTTATTATCTTTGGGTTTAGTAGTAGTAGTAGTAGTAGTAGTGGTAGTAGTGGTAATTGTTGTAGCAGTGTTAATATTTTTTGTGTGTAATCAGAAAATTGATTTCATCTTCTTTGATTTAATTGTAAGAACATTAGT
>JAPXFY010000013.1:68505434-68507934 GCA_030674185.1 Monoplex corrugatus
TGCGATGACGATGAAATCGATGAGGATGATAATCATGATGCTGTGGAATTCCATTTGGTTTTGAGACTGCGTAACAGGGCTGTACTCTACGTTTACTATCATAATATATCCTGGCATCAACCAGGCCCGAGAGATACAGACACATTCGGTGCTTGGTCAGAAAATTTGAGCAACGTCCTCAATGACGCAGCGTTTTTTATTTGTTTGTTTGCTTTGTTTAGTTTTGTTTTGTGTTATGTATCTTTTCTGTTGTGTTTTCATCCACACCAGCACGTAAGGTGTAGGCCTACATATAGGATTATCATGCCATGCCTTATCTCTATTGCTTTCTTAGACATAAGACATTCGGCCACTTCAGATACTTCCTTCAGATCTGCTCTCAGGACTTAAAATATTTTTAACTGTAATGTGTGTGTCTGTCAGTGTGTATGTCAGTATGTGTGAGAGAGAGAGAGAGAGAGAGAGAGAGAGAGAGCTTGTGTGTCTGTGTGTGTGTGTGTGTGTGTGTGTGTGTGTGCATTTGTGTGTTTAAATGTCTGTGTTTGTTAGTTTGTATGTGTGCCAAAGAAAGAGAGAGAGAGAGAGAGAGAGAGTGTGTGTGTGTGTGTGTGTGTGTGTGCGCGCGCGCGCGTGTGTGTGTGTGTCCCATGTGTGTGTGCATTTGTGTGTTCTTGTGTGTGAGTGTTAAGTGTCAGTTTGTGTCTGTCCCAAGCGCGTGTGTATGTGTGTGTGTGTGTGTGTGCGCGCATGTGCGTCTGTGTGTTTGTGTCTGTGTATGTGCGTGTATCTGTGTGTCTGTGTCTGTGTGTCTGTCTGTCTGTGCCTGTGTATTAGAGAGACAGAGACAGAAATACATTCGTTGCTTTGTAATTTTCTTGTTCGTGTATTCGTTCTTGCACGACCGACTGATGCATGAAAGTAGATATTTTATTTCAAAGTTTTTTTTTTATTGATTCTTTAACAATATGTTATCATAATTCACCTGTTTTCATAATAGCAGTTCATAGGTGTTAACATGCAAATGATGGATTTGCTTTATGGTGTCTGTTTTTATCTTCCATGATTTTGTGGAGAGCTTATATGTGGCTGATGTGAGACGGGGAGCTGTACAATTACTCATCATTAGCAACATTATCATTTTGGTTATCACTCGGATTTTACATGAATTAAGTTCTCCTAGCTTTGTCTGTGATAGGTTATTATTGTAAAGGGTGGTATTTAACGTGCTGCGGTGGCCGAGTGGTTAAGGCGTTGGACTCGAAATCCAATGGGATATTCCCGCGCAGGTTCGAATCCTGCTCGCAGCGTTTTTGTTTTCCTTCTCTGTGTGTTTGTTTATTGTTTTTTTGTGTGTTTTATTGTCTTATTATATTCTTATTTTCTTATTTCCTTTATTTTCAGGACAATCTACACACTGTAGTCATTTGTGAATGAACATTTTTTTTTAAATTTACGTGAAAAAGGCATTTTCAATTAATAAAAGAAACCAGCAGAATCGGCCAAGCCAAAACAGCATTCAAGAAGATGAAAAGCATTCTTACCAACAAATGCCTGTCAATTAACATCAGGAAGAGAGTTTTTGAATGTTTTATATAGAACCAATATTGTTATACGGTTGTGAGTCGTGGACAGTCAACAAGCAAAGCCAGAACAAGATTGAGGCAGCCGATATGTGGTTTCTAAGAAGAATGTTGAGAGTTCCATGGACAGCAAAGTTCCATGGACAGCAAAGAAAACAAAGGAGACAGTCTTGATGGAGGCAGACACAAGAAGATCATTCATAAGGAAGATTAGAAAAAGACAGGCAACATTTGTAGGCCACTTTATGAGGAAAGGGGAATTGGAGCACCTGGTCACGAAGGGAAAGCTGAAGGGGAAGAGAGCACCAGGTAGACCCAGGGAGAAGATACTAGACGGACTTGCAGAGTGGCTGAAGACAGGAAGGGTGGAAGAGATGCTTGAGGCAACAAGAGATAGAGACAGATGGAAGTCCATGATCGCCAACCCATGCGGCAAGGCACCTGATGATGATGAAAAGAAGAAAAAAAAAGCGTATGAAAAGAATATAAAATACACAAAAATCAATAAACAAACACACAGAAGGAAAAAAAAACAACCGCTGCGAGCAGGATTCGAACCTGCGCGGGAATATCCCATTGGATTTCGAGTCCAACGCCTTAACCACTCGGCCATCGCAGCAAGTTGAATGCCTTTCTTTAAATTGGCCCTATCACAGACAAAGGTAGGGGTGCTTCTGATTCCTGTGAAATCCGAGTGATAAACAAAATGATAATGATGTTAATTAATAATGACTAATTGTACAGAGCCTCGTCTTACAAGAGCCATATATAAGCTCTTCACAGATGAATGAAAGATACAGAAAGATACATGTACAGCAAATACATCACTTGCATATCAAAAAACGTTATTATGTTAACAGGTGAATTCTGACAATACATTGTTAAATAATAATAATAATAATAATAATTACAATATTTAT
>JAPXFY010000013.1:68522934-68525434 GCA_030674185.1 Monoplex corrugatus
ATAATCATTATCATCGTCGTCGTCGTCGTCGTCATCATCATCATCATCATCATCGTCGTCGTCATCATCTCTACAACAGCAACAACATGCAAGCGCACACACATACATATACATATACATGCGCACATATACACATGTGCCACGCACGTACACACAACACACACACCACACACACAAACACACCGCACACACACACACACACACACCCCAACACACACACACACACACACACACACACACACACCACACACACACACACACACACACACACACACACACGCACACACACACACCACAACACACACACACTCACACACTCACACACACACACACATGCACAGATAAATAAGACGCAGATAGGAAATCACCTGTCCCCACTGAATATTTGAAATGTTGTGTTCTGTTAAAAAGCTTTATAAAACAGACGTGTAGACTTGTTTGTATGTTTTTAAACTAATCATGGATATATGATACAGTGAATGTGTGAAATCATGATGCCTTAATGTTGCCATCAAGGGCTCTGATGTTGCCACTAAGTGTGTTCTATCACGCTAAAAGGGGTTTCACAGTGGAGAAAATCTTGATTGAAAAGAGACAATAGCCCATACTAACAATTTCGCCAGTTGATTGTAAAGAGACAATCAGTTTCTCCAGTTGATTGTAAAGAAACAATCAGTTTCGACAGTTCAATGAAAATTCACAATCAACCCACACTAAAGAGACAATCAATCCACACTAACAGCTTCGTCAGTTGAATGAAAAGAGACGATCAATTTCGCCAGTTGATTGTAAAGAGACAATCACTTTTGCCAATTCACTGTAAAGAGAAACCAGGCCACACTGGCAGTTTCGCCAGTTGATTTTAAAGAGACAATCAAGCCACACGAAGAGGTTCGCCAGTTGATAGAAAAGAGACAGTCAATTACGCCAGTTGATTCATAAGAGACAATCAATTTCGCCAGCTGACAGAAACGAGACAATCAATTTCGCCAGAAGACACACTAACAGTTTCGCAAGTTGATAGAAAAAAGACAATCAGTTTCGCCGATTGATATGAAAAGAGACAGTCAATTTCGTCAGTTGATTGTAAAGAGACAATCAATTTCGTCAGTTGATTGTAAAGAGACAGTCAATTTCGTCAGTTGATTGTAAAGAGACAGTCAATTTCGTCAGTTGATTGTAAAGAGACAGTCAATTTCGTCCGTTGATTGTAAAGAGACAATCAATTTCGTCAGTTGATTGTCAAGAGACAGTCAATTTCGTCAGTTGATTGTAAAGAGACAGTCAATTTCGTCAGTTGATTGTAAAGAGACAATCAATTTCGTCAGTTGATTGTCAAGAGACAGTCAATTTCGTCAGTTGATTGTAAAGAGACAGTCAATTTCGTCAGTTGATTGTAAAGAGACAATCAATTTCGTCAGTTGATTGTAAAGAGACAGTCAATTTCGTCAGTTGATTGTAAAGAGACAGTCAATTTCATCAGTTGATTGTAAAGAGACAGTCAATTTCGTCAGTTGATTGTAAAGAGACAGTCAATTTCGTCAGTTGATTGTCAAGAGACAGTCAATTTCGCTCAGTTGATTGAAAAGTGTCAGTCAGTTTTGTCAGTAGAGTGTAAAGAGACAGTCAATTTCGCCAGTTGATTGTAATGAGACAATTAGTTTCGCCAGTTAATAGAAAAGAGACAATCAAACCACACTAACAATTTCGCCAGTCTTGCCTCGTACCTGTATATAGATTTTGGGTGACGGTCTGAATACAAGTCCTTAAAAAAAAGACACACAGACAGTGAGACAGAGAGACAGAGAGAGAGAGAGAGATAAAAATAGAGAGACAGACAGACAGACAGACAGACAGAGATGGTAAGATGAGACAATAAAATGAGGTCCCATGTACAACAAGCAGTCAGCTCACATAAAAGATCTCAAACAACAAAAAGTTGCTTCTAGCGAAATTGTAGAGAAAATTCCATTGTGATAGGTAAACGTATAAAAAAAAGTAACAATATACAGAGACATCGAGATAACATGGCGCTTAACTGTGGAGACGTATTTTCCCAGTGGAACATTCTAAATGCACATGAAAAAAAATCACTGTGACTAAACAACAAACTAACACACGCAACACGCACACACACACACACACACACACACACACACACACAGCACGCATGTACGCACATGCACACGCACGCGCGCGCGCCACACACACACACACACACACATACGCACACACACACACACACGCACATACACACTCACACACTCATTCCCATGGAAATGCCGGGGCCTCTTTCAGTATAAATAGTATCCCCACCTTCTGGAAATTCGGTGCTAGAAATTTCTTTTTTCTGTCTTGTTCCTTTGCTTTCTGTCATTTCTTCCTACTATGTTCTGCCTTCCTGGTCCATTCACCTATAGTTTTGATAAAGTTTTACATACTTTCTTTTAGGATTGATAACTGGGTACATGTAGTACGTGCATTTTGGCTCTAGAGAAAG
>JAPXFY010000013.1:68535434-68540434 GCA_030674185.1 Monoplex corrugatus
AGCAAATAAGAGGTTGTTGGTAAAAAGATTAGGCCCCTCTGCTTAATTCTGCTTTTGCTGAACTTTTGTCTGTCTCAATTTGCAGCCTTTAGATATATGAGAAACAAAAGTAGTTCCCTTCAGACCTGAGGTATCTTCTTGTGTTTTCGGTGTCTGGTGTGCTGATAATCCTCTTCGTTTCGTCTGTCTGTTGATCTGTGGTTTATAGAGACTGTAATTACTTCGTTAGTTACACTACCTGTGATCGGTTGTACGTATTGGTTGATGAAATCGCGTGGGTTGACTATTTCCATCTCTCTGTTTCTTTTCTCTCCTCTCTTTCTTTCTCTCTTCTCTCTCTCTCTCTCTCTCTCTTCTCTCTCTCTTCCTCTCTCTCTTCTCTCTCTCTCTCTCTCTTTCTCCTCTCTCCTCTCTGTCTTTTCTTCTCTTCTCTCTCTCTTCTCTCTTCTCTCTCTCTTCTCTGTCTTCTCTCTCTCTCCCCTCCTCTTCTTTCTCTTCTCTCTCTTCTCTCTCTCTTCTCTCTCTCTCTGTTTCTCTTTCTTTTCTCTCTCTTTTCTCTTCTCTTCTCTCTCTTCTCTCTCTCTCTCTCTCTCTCTCTCAGATGTTGTCTGTCTGTCTATCTCTGTCTTTTCTCTCTCTCTCTTGTCTGCTATTGTCGTCTCTCTGTCTCTTCTGTCTGTCTCTCTCTCTCTCTCTCTTCTCTCTCTCTTTCTCAGTATCATGCACAAAGAGAGAAGAGAGAGATGAGAAGAGAGAGAGAGAAGATAGAGGGAAAGACATATTTTGTCTCAATGTTACAATAACGAGGTTGTTAACCGGTCTGTATTGACTGATCTCTTAAAAGTGACTTCGTCAGCCCAAGCTCTACTAGTTTCACTAACTGAAATTAGTCCCTCTTGAAATGGTAAACCCAATCACAGATCTCCCCAACGGATATTTTGCAATATTCGTGTAAGTAAACCTGAGACATCCCCCAACAGAGGAAAACAGAACCACAGACCAGAGTAGATCAGACATTAAAAAACAAACCACGTAAGTCCTTTCTTTGCCAGACTAAATGACTCCCACAAAGAACAGTCCCCCCGGCCAGACGTGATCAGTCGTGTTGAGGTGAAATAAATTAAACGTATTGGAAACCGAGACAGCAAATAAGAGGTTGTTGAAAAGAAGCCCCTCTGCTTAATTCTGCCTTTGCGAACTTTTGTCTGTCTCAATTTGCTGCCTTAGATCTATGAGAAACAAAAGTAGTTCCCTTCAGACTTGGGTTTTCTTATGTTTTCGGTGTCTGTGTGCTGTAATCCTCTTCGTTTCGTCTGTCTGCTGATCTGTGTTTATGGAACTGTAATTACTTGTTAGTTACAGTTAACTGTGATACGTTGTACGTATTGGTTGATCAAAACATCGTGGGTTGACTATTTCTCTCTCTCTGTTTCTTTTCTCTCTCTCTCTCTCTCTCTCTCTCTCTCTCTCTCTCTCTCTCAAGTCCTCTCTCTCTCAGTTTCTCTATCTCTCTTTTGCTCTCTTTCTGTCTCTCTCTCTCTCTGTCTCTCTTCTTTCTCTTTCTCTTCTCTTTCTCTGTCTTTCTCTCTCCTCCTCTCTTTCTCTCTATATCTCTCTGCCTCTCTCTCTCTCTCTGTCTCTCTGTCTCTGTCTCTCTCTGTCTTGTCTCTCTCTCTCTTTTCTCTCTTTCTTGAAGTTGCTAATGGTGTGTGTCGTCTATCTGTTTGTCTGTTTGTCTGTCAGTCATCCTCTCCTGTCTCCTGTCTCTCTCCATCTCTTTACTCAGTATCATGCACATAGAAGAGAGAGAGAGAGGATAAGAGAGAAGAGAGAGAAAGATAAGGGAAAGACATATTTTGTCTCAATGTTACAATAACGAGGTTGTTAACTGGTCTGTATTGACTGATCTCTTAAAGAGTGACTTCTGTAGACTAAGCTCTGCTAAGTTTCACTAACTGAAATTGTCTCTCTTGAAATGGTAAACCCAATTACAGATCTCCCAACGGATATTTTGCAATATTCGTGTAAGTAAACCCTGAGACATCCCCCACAGAGGAAAAAAGAACCACAGACCAGAGTTAGAACAGACATAAAACAAACCACGTAGTCTTCTTGCCAGACTAAGACTCCCACAAAGAACAGTCCCCCCGGGCAGACGTGATCAGTCTTGTTGGGTGACAATAAATTAACGGTATTGGAAACACGAGACAGCAAATAAGAGGTTGTTGGTAAAAAGAACAGGGCCCCTCTGCTTAATTCTGCCTTTGCTGAACTTTTGTCTGTCTCAATTTGCTGCCTTTAGATATATGAGAAACAAAAGTAGTTCCCTTCAGACTTGGGGTATCTTCTTATGTTTTCGGTGTCTGGTGTGCTGATAATCCTCTTCGTTTCGTCTGTCCTGCTGATCTGTGGTTTATGAGACTGTAATTACTTGTTAGTTACAATACTGTGATACGTTGTACGTATTGGTTGATCGAAATCCGTGGGTTGACTATTTCCTCTCTCTGTTTCTTTTCTCTCTCTTCTCTCTTCTCTCTCTCTCTCTCTCTCTTCTCTCTCTCTCTCTCTTTCTCTCTCTCTTTGCTCTCTTTCTGTCTTCTCTCTCTTTCTCTCTCTCTTCTCTTTCTCTCTCTTTCTTTTTTCATCTCCCTCTCTTTCTTCTTACTCTCTGCTCTCTCTCTCTCTGTCTCTCTGTCTCTGTCTCTCTCTGTCTTGTCTCTCTCTCTCTTTCTCTCTCTTTCTTGAAGTTGCTAATGTGTGTTGTCTGTCTATCTGTCTGTCTGTTTGTCTGTCATCTCTCTCTCTTCTCTCTTCTCTCTCCATCTCTTTCTCAGTATCATGCACATAGGAGAAAAGAGAAGAGAGTGAAGAGAGAGAGAGAGGGGGAAGAAGATAAGGGAAAGACATATTTTGTCTCAATGTTACAATAACGAGGTTGTTAACGCGTCTGTTTGACTGATCTCTTAAAAGAGTGACTTCGTTAGACTAAGCTCTACTAATTTCACTAACTGAAATTGTCTCTCTTGAAATGGTAAACCCAATTACAGATCTCCCAACGGATATTTTGCAATATTCGTGTAAGTAAACCCTGAGACATCCCCCACAGAGGAAAAAAGAACCACAGACCAGAGTTAGATCAGACATAAAACAAACCACGTAGTCTCTTGCCAGACTAAGACCCCACAAAGAACAGTCCCCCGGCGCAGACGTGATCAGTCGTGTTGGGTGACAATAAATTAACCGGTATTGGAAACACGAGACAGCAAATAAGAGGTTGTTGGTAAAAAGAACAGGCCCTCTGCTTAATTCTGCCTTTGCTGAACTTTTGTCTGTCTCAATTTGCTGCCTTTAGATATATGAGAAACAAAAGTAGTTCCCTTCAGACTTGGGGTATCTTCTTATGTTTTTGGTGTCTGGTGTGCTGATAATCCTCTTCGTTTCGTCTGCCTGCTGATCTGTGGTTTATAGAGACTGTAATTACTTCGTTAGTTACACTACCTGTGGTAGGTTGTGCGTATTGGTTGATCGAAATCGCGTGGGTTGACTATTTCCATCTCTCTGTTTCTTTTCTCTCTCTCTCTCTTTCTCTCTCTCTCTCTCTGTCTCTCCCTCTTTCTCTCTCTCTCTTGCTCTCTTTCCATCTCTCGCTCTCTGTCTGTCTGTCTGTCTGTCTGTCTCTCTCTCTCTCTCTCTGTCTCTGTCTTTCATCTCTCCCCCTCTCTTTCTCTCTCTGTCTCTCTGCCTCTCTCTATCTCTGTCTTTCTCTCTCTCTCTTTCTCTCTCTTTCTCGAAGTTGTTAAAGTGTGTGTGTGTCTGTCTATCTGTCTGTCTGTTTGTCTGTCTCTCTCTGTGTCTGTCTATCACTCGCTCTCTCTCTCACTCTCTCTCTCTCACTCTCTCTCTCTCTTTCTCAGTATCATGCACAGAAAGAGAGAGAGAGAGATAAAGAGAGAGAGAGAAGATAGGGGAAAGACATATTTTGTCTCAATGTTACAATAACGAGGTTGTTACACCAGTCTGTATTGACTGATCTCTTAAAAGTGACTTCGTCAGACCAAGCTCTGCTAGATTTCACTAACTGAAATTGTCCCTCTTGAAATGGTAAACCCAATCACGGATCTCCCAACGGATATTTTGCAATATTCGTGTAAGTAAACCCTGAGACATCCCCCACAGAGGAAAAAAGAACCACAGACCAGAGTTAGATCACACATAAAACAAACCACGTAGTCCTCTTGCCAGACTAAGACCCCCACAAAGAACAGTCCCCCCCGGCGCAGACGTGATCAGTCGTGTTGGGTGACAATAAATTAACCGGTATTGGAAACACGAGACAGCAAATAAGAGGTTGTTGGTAAAATGAACGGGCCCCTCTGCTTAATTCTGCCTTTGCTGAACTTTTGTCTGTCTCAATTTGCTGCCTGTAGATATATGAGAAACAAAAGTAGTTCCCTTCAGACTTGGGGTATCTTCTTATGTTTTCGGTGTCTGGTGTGCTGATAATCCTCTTCGTTTCGTCTGTCTGCTGATCTGTGGTTTATGGAGACTGTAATTACTTCGTTAGTTACATTAAGTTAACTGTGATACGTTGTACGTATTGGTTGATCAAAACACCATGGGTTGACTATTTCTCTCTCTCTGTTTCTTTTCTCTCTCCATCTCTCTCTCTCTCTCTCTCTCTCTAAGCCTCTCTCTCTCAGTTTCTCTCTCTCTCTTTTGCTCTCTTTCTGTCTCTCTCTCTCTCTGTCTCTCTCTCTTTCTCTTTCTCTCTCTTTCTCTGTCTTTCATCTCTCCTCCTCTCTTTCTCTCTATATCTCTCTGCCTCTCTCTCTCTCTGTCTCTCTGTCTCTGTCTCTCTCTGTCTATGTCTCTCTCTCTCTTTCTCTCTCTTTCTTGAAGTTGCTAATGTGTGTGTGTCTGTCTATCTGTCTGTCTGTTTGTCTGTCAGTCTCTCTCTCTGTCTCTCTGTCTCTCTCCATCTCTTTCTCAGTATCATGCAC
>JAPXFY010000013.1:68555434-68557934 GCA_030674185.1 Monoplex corrugatus
GAGTTTGGGGTGGGGTGGGGGGCTTCGTAAATTAAGTACGCGTTCTCGTACTGTTTTCATGTGTTTCTGTTGTCTGCATCATCAATCATTCTTGTATAGTATAACGCACGATAATCTCCAAACTCATTTGACTCACTGCACATTTCACATAACCAACATTTTTAATGTATCTCGGAGAACTCAAGTTGACAGACGAGCAGACCACACGCCACTACGTGGTTACACAGTGTGCTTCTTTAGTGAGCCTGTATGCTGAATGTTTTTACGTTTCCATAAGCCAGCCACTAGCATAACTTACAGGGTCTTTAGTGTTATCATCATCATCAGGTGCCCTGCCGCATGGCGTTGGTGATTATGGACTTCTATCTGTCTCTATCACTTGTTGCCTCAAGCATCTCCTCCACCCTCCTTGTCTTCAGCCACTCTGCAAGTACGTCCAGTATCTTCTCCCTAAGTCTACCCGGTGCTCTCTTTCCCTCCAGCTTTCCCGTTGTGACCAGGTGCTCCAATTCCCCTTCCTCATAAAATGGCCTATAAATGTTACCTGTCTTTCCTAATCTTCCTTGTGAGTGATCTACTTGTGTCTGCCTCCATCAAGACTGTCTCGTTTGTTTTCTTTGCTGTCCATGGAACTCTCAACATTCTTCTTAGAAACCACATCTCGGCTGCCTCAATCTTGTTCTGGCTTTGCTTGTTGACTGTCCACGCCTCGCAACCGTACAACAGTATTGGTTCTATTTAACATTCAAGAACTCTCTTCCTGATGTTAATTGATAGGCATTTGTTGGTAAGAATGCTTGTCATCTTCTTGAATGCTGTTTTGGCTCGGCCGATTCTGCTGGCTATTTCTGATGTGCATCTGCCGTCTGGTGAAATGATCATTCCCTTCAGTGTACATGTACAGATTTGATACTCCACATGCTTACACATGGGGCATGTTGACCTATGAATTAGGAAAAAGTCTTCACCCTTTACCCATCAGATGGATTTGTCCAGGCGAATCGAACTACATTGTTTATTTGTGGTTTATTTGCGCAGCCTGCTTCTCTTTCACCATCGAGGTATAGGTTCGATAGAGATCATCAGTGATAAAAAAAATCTCTTGAAAAAAAATCAACTATTTAATTAGGTTTACGATGTAATAGCGACATTTTTCATAAGGACAAATAACGATGGTAAATTATAGTAAGGATTTTTAAAACAGGATCGACCAACGGAAATGAGAAAAAACAGCATATTTTTGTAACAGAGAGACAGAATCGATGTTCCCTTTGATTATTTCTTCTCCTTTCGATTTAGTAAGAGCTGGCGGGCTCAGACGGTAGAGGCATGGACTCAAGATCTGATGTATCGTGTTCAATCCCAGCCTTAAAAAAAATAAATAGAGAAATATGTAAATAAAACTGACCTGTTTGCTGCCCTATCTTAACGTTACAGTCATTCTGGTGGTGTCGATCGATTCAGTTTTTTGTAGGCCTTGTTCTCTACAATATGCCACATCTCCACCCCCATCCCATATGTCAATACTTGCCAGTAATTGCGCGGGCTCAATGAGTCTGCCTGACAATCGCTGGCAGAATTGCATCAAGCGCATATGAAACTGCCAGAGTGCAATGAATCCCTTTGGAACAAACTGAAAACTTCTCTGCTCTCCCATTGTACTTTTTTCCCTTTTTTTCCCTACGTGTGGAAAGTTCACATTGTATGTATAGAATAGCAAGGAAAATCTATAAGACAGATGCCCATAAACATTAGTGCTACCATCCTTTGGCGATAAAGTGTTTACAAGTTTGTTTGTTTTGTTGTTGTTGTTGTTGTTATTGTTTGTTTTTGTCTTTCGCTTACACACCCGCTTATACTCTGACACCGAATCACGATTAGACAATGCAACTGAACATTAAGACATTTTAGTGCGTCAAATTCAAACCAGACACAATCTTATCATATGACAAATCGACAAAGAGAGAGACAGAGACAGAGACAGACAGACAGACAGACAGACAGACAGAGAGAGAGAGAGAGAAAAAGAGAGAGAGAAAGAGACAGAGACAGAGACAGAAAGAGAGAGAGAAAGAGAGAGAGGAAGAAAGGAAGAGAGAGAAAGAAAGAGAGAGAGAAAGAGAGAGAGAAAGAGAGATAGAGACAGAGAGAAAGAAAGACAGACAGACAGACAGAGAGAAAGAGAGAGGGAGAGAAAGAGAGAAAGAAAGAGAGAGCGAGAGAGAGAGAGAAAGAGAGAGAGATAGAGACAGTGACAGACGGAGAGAGAGACAGAGAAAGAGAGAGAGAGAGAGCACGCAGAGATGAGAGTAGTGAGAGACAACGATATCCAGCAAAATGGCAGAGAAAATTGTTACAAATTAATACAATCAGAAAAACTTGATTTCAAACAAAACTAAAGGATAGACAATATAAAAAAAGGCGCACAAGCGAAAGCTTCACTTCACTGGAACTCAATATCTACAAATGGCACAAAATCGTTGGAAAAGATCTTTTACTA
>JAPXFY010000013.1:68565434-68590434 GCA_030674185.1 Monoplex corrugatus
CTGACGAGTTCAACGTATGGCGAAAGGTATGACTGAAATCACCACAACTGAAAAACAAATTATAACTACTAAAAAGATCACCAGGTAGACCCAGGGAGAAAATATTGGACGGACTTGCGGAGTGGATGAAGACAGAGAGGGTGGGAGATATACTTGCCTGGACAAAGAATAGATTCGTATGGCGGGCCACGATCGCCAACGCCATGCGGCAGGGCACATGATGATGATGATGAGAAAGAGCACTGGAAAAGACAAGCATGACAAAAAACAAACAAACAAACAAAGACTGTATAATGAAGGACACTGTCAGCTAGTAACGAGAGAAAGATCATTGATGACCTTGTCCATGACAATACGAAATGACTGTTATTCACACGCTCACATTCAAATGATAGAGATAACCATGGCAAGGCATCAAATTCAACTTTAACCCTTTGAGTCCGGCACCCTGCTCACCAGCATTTTGTATTGTCAACCATGCTAGCAAAGCAAAAGCGTAACTCTTTGAACCCCGCACCTAATCCACCAGCTTCCAGCAGGACGCTGGTGGATAGGGTGAGGGGGTCAAAAGGTAAATTTTTTTCAGTTGGTGGACAGAGTGCGGGGGTCAGAGGGTTAATTTAACCTTTGACTCCCGCACCCTGTCCACCAGCATCTTGCATTGTCAACCATGCTAGCAAAGCAAAAACTTAACCCTTTGAATCCCTCACCCTACCCACCAGCATCATGCAGATGGATAGCATGAGGGAGTCAAAAGGTTAAGTTTTAGCAGTTGGTGGATTGGGTGCGGGAGTCAAAAGGTTAAGTTTTTGCAGTTAGTGGATAGGGTGAGGGAGTCAAAGGGTTAAGTTTTTGCAGTTAGTGGATAGGTGCAGGAGTCAAAAGGTTAAGTTTTTGCAGTTAGTGGATAGGGTGAGGGAGTCAAAGGGTTAAGTTTTTGCAGTTGGCGGATAGGGTGAGGGAGTCAAAGGGTTAAGTTTTAGCAGTTAGTGGATAGGGTGAGGGAGTCAAAGGGTTAAGTTTTAGCAGTTAGTGGATTGGGTGCGGAAGTCAAAAAAGGTTAAGGACGCCAACAAATCGTAGTAAATCCTGCTGCACTTCTACGTTCTACGAAATAACTGATTCTCAAACAAACAATACCAAATCCTGTAGGCTACCACTTTCACGAAGTCACCCACGCACTGAAATCAACCCAAAAACTCCACTCTCGTCTCAACTCGCCAATCACCTGACAAGCAGAATGACCTTGTTCCTATTACTTAATCCTTTCCACTGCTTGAACAGTCTGTATCCTAAGCCCAGATCAAAGCTTTCCTCGTTCAGCTTGCCATCACTTTTTATCATGGTGGCGCGATCCTCTTTACTGGTTGCTCACCGGCTCAATTCCTCTTTGCTCGACGGACTGATTGTCTCCCTTGGTGAGATTAAAAAAAAAAACGTGTGGATCGATCCAAACTGTTTTGACTGTTTGTTTGTGGAGGAAGGAAGAATACGGAGTAGTTAGGGATGTCAGTTGTAACCTGGAGGCTGTAAGAGAAAAGAAAGGATGTGTAAATGACGTTGATATAATAATAGTAATGATAATAATAATAATAATGATAATAATAAAAATGATAATATAATAGTAATAATAATAACAGTGATAATGATAATAATGATAACAATAACAATGATATGAAAAAGAAGAAGAAGAACGGTTTGAGCATGTGTTGTTGCTGCTGCTGTTATTGTTTATGTTGTTGCAGTTGCTGTTGTTGAAGTTACAATAATAACAATAATAATAAGATGAAGAAGAAGAAGAAGATCACGGCGTGACCTTTTGTTGTTGCTGCTGTTGTCATTGTTGTTGTTTTTGCAGCTGCTGTTGTTGTAGATGGCTGTTGTTGTCGTCGTCCTTGTAGTCGCTATTGCTGTTGTCGTTGTTGTTGTTTTTGCAGCTGCTGTTGTTGTAGATGGCTGTTGTTGTCGTCGTCCTTGTAGTCGCTATTGCTGTTGTCGTTGTTGCTGTTGTTGTTACTGTTATTGTTGTTGCTGTTGTTGTTATTGTTATTGTTATTGTTGTTGCTGTTATTGTCGTCGTCGCCCTCGTCGATGTCGTCGTTTTCTGATACCGAGACTAAAAAAAAAAGATTGTGTTGACATTTTCAATGCGAGGGTTAGAAACAACACTGGGCGACTCACTAATGGTCAGAGAGGGAAGAGGAAAGATAACAGAATGAACTGATGGCACGAAAAGACTAATTCGGTATTGGACATTCTATTTCTTCCCCCACCCCACCCCTACCCCTGCAACTGATTTATCGTGATTCGGGAGGGATGGTCACAACAAGGAGAGGGCGTCGTCATTTGTTTATTTTCTTGTTCGTTTCTACGAGGAAGTTTGTTTGCCTGTTTACCTGACAGAGTGTATTATTTTATTTCACAAAAGTTTGGTCAAGACTGCTCTTTTGTAGTCATGGGGTCTTTTACGTGCGCGAAGTGTATACTGCACAAAGGATCGGTTTATCACCTCGTCTAAAACAAAAGTTTGGTAAAGACTGCTCTTTTGTAGTCATGGGGTCTTTTACGTGCGCGAAGTGTATACTGCACAAAGGATCGGTTTATCACCTTATCTAAAACACTAGCCTTCACGACCACGACTCACAATCATGAAGGGGAGGGAGATGGGATGGAGAGAGAGGTCTCTATCCCTCGATTCAAATTCATATTCATATCCTCTTTTTTTTTTAACCAAGACTTCAGAAATGCAAGAAGGCTAATTGGTCTTCAAGAGGTTGGACCTGGGAAATCGACCTATCTCTCCAATAATTTTTACCAAGGCAGCCGGATTATGCCCTGCTCTTCACGATTTTCAACTGCAGTGAGATCTTTAGCGTGTACAGCTAGAAGGGCACACGGGTCCGACTCGTTTTTCGTCCCCTTCCGAAGGACAAGACGTTCAGTTCGATTTTCCGGTCAAACTGAGGAGAAAAGTCGAGGCCTGTACGTGGAGCGAACCCTGGAACCTCGAGTTTAGTTATCGGCAAGGCGAACGTCTGAACAATTCTGCCACAGTTCCCCTGCCACGCCAGATGTTCATATGGGAAAACAGAGAATTACCGTGCATAGTTGATTTTCTGCATGTTATATACACACAGAGTGTGTAGACACTGTCAGGTCTACACACACGCTCACATAGAAGATCGAAACAAAACAAAAATGTCACCCCTTTACCTCACCAAGTGGTGGTATTCTAGGCGGATCGAACCTAGGACCTTCCCACTGGAAATCCAACATGACTGCCACATCCCATGATGTTGGAGAAAGGTTACGGTGTAGGCAGTGAAAGCCAGTCACTAATGACGTTGTTTCAGCATCTCCCTCATCACTTTCCAGCGAGAAGATTTACATGCAAAACACAATTGTCCACGCTACAAGGTAATTAGTTCTGCTCTAAATAGTCTCCAACGGGGCCTTAAGCTGGAGACGAGAAGTCATTTCAATTTGCCCCGTGCACGAAACAAGCATCACATGCGTTCTTTTGTGTATCGTTGTTGTTTTGGTTTTTGTTATCGTGTTGTTATCGTCGTCCTTCTGTTAGCATATGCTCATATCGTTGTTGTTTTGGTTTGTTATCGTGTTGTCATTGTCGTCGTTAGCATGTTTGCATTTTTGTCTATGTGCAATGTGGATTAAGTCGATAAAAAAAAAAAACAACAACTACTGATGGAAACCCAATTCGTTGATGTTCCAGGTGCACATTTGTTTCGTACTGACAAAAGATAATGAAAAAAAGATTCTTTTATCTTATAGGCGGATGATGGTAACATAAATGACAAACCATAAGATCATTCTGTACATATCACTTCAGATAACAAACTATGGTATTACTTCCACTAGCGTGTAATGCAACGAAATATGGCAATGATACAATATGAAAACGCACTGTATAAAAAAAAAACAAGAAAGAAAAAGCATTCCTAAATGTATGGAGACCAGAAAACTATAAAAATTTAACATCACGCGGAGAAAGAAAGAAAGGGAGAAACAAACAACAAACAAACAAAGAGAAGAAAGAAAGAAAGAAAAGAAAAACGTACTAATAACAACACTAATGATAATAATAATAATGATATTGATACTACTACTATTACTACTACTACTAATGATAATAATAATGTTATTGGTATCATTATTAATGTTATAATGATAATAATAATAATAATGATAATAATAATAATATTATTATTATTGTTGTTGTTATTGTTATTGTTATTATCATTATTATTGCTGTTGTTGTTATTGTTGTTACTGTTGTTGTAAACATGGTGATAATGATGATGAAGACGAAGAACAAAGAGAAATAGAACAACTCCATTCGTATAGCGTAAACAGTCTACGTGTATGTCAAAGCATGCTCGTTGCACATTAACCTTGTATCGCAGCAACAAAAACAACAAAAAATTAAAAAAATAAAGAAACAAATGAAAAATACATACTGATAAGACATGTAATCTTCTCTCTGTCTCTCGCTCTCTGTCGTCTGCTCTCTCTGTCTGTCTGTCTGTCTCTTTTGTCTTGTCTTCTCTGTCTCTCTTGTCTCTCTCTCTCTCTCTCTCTTCTCTCTCTTCTCTCTCTCTCTCTCTCTCTCTCTCTCTCCTCTCTCTCTCTCACTCTTCTCTCTCTTCTCCTCTCTCCTCTCTCGCTCCGTCTCTCCTCTTCTCTCTCTTTCTCCTCTTCTCTCTGTCTCGTCTCTCTCTTCTCCTCGTCTATGTCTCGTCTCTCTCTTTCTCTGTCTCTGTCTCTTCTTCTCTCTCTCTCTCTCTCTCTCTCTCTCTCTCTCTCTCTCTCTCTCTCTCTCTCTCTCTCTCGCCAGAGTATAACAGGAACAGACAGCCCACGAAGACAGTCAGACAAGATTAAGAACCTGATTGCACCTGTGGAAACTGTACAACACTTACTGCACAAAATGCCCACGTTATCATGTCTCGTGTTTCTGACTATCGCTTTGCTGATAGGCAGTCCAGCGTGGTCAAATCCCAGTGAGGCAAAAATAACGAATCTGACCACCAGCACTGAGCACCAGCTGCTGAAAGACAGACTGGAACATCTTGAGCATGAGAGGCTGAAAGAGGGACAGCAGTGGTTGGAGGACCGGCAACAGTGGTTGGAAGACAAAATACGCTTTCTGGAGGAACTTGCCCAACAGAAAAGTCGTTGTCCTTCTGCCCAAGGATCGGGAGGTAAGCGGGAAATCAGGTACACCGGCGCCTCAGAGATCTCCGTCTTTACAGACGATCATGTGATTGAAGTCCGATCAAATGATGTGAAGGCTTTGAAGACTGAGGTCAGCAACATCAGCCAACGTGTGGAGCAGCTGGAAGCTCAGATGAAAGCAGTGAAGAACTCTATCACACAGCAGAATCGAGAAGCCATCGCCTCCACCTTCGTTCGCTGGGGTCACTCAAAATGTCCGGCATCATCGGAACTCGTCTACTCAGGGTTTATCGGGGGTGGCGGACATTACAACTCGCCTGGTTCTTCCACATCCGTTCTGTGTCTCGTGTTCAATCCCACGCTGGTCAGTCGCTCTCCGCCGGCGAACATCGCTGAGCTGTACGGCGCGGAGTATCAGACTTACACCGACAACCATCACAAAGAGATCCTGTATGCGCCGTCTGTCGCGGTCCTCGCCCCACCACCATCATGATGCCTTCCACCAACGTGTGTCCGGCAGGCTGGACGCTGGAGTACAGCGGATACCTGATGGGCAGCAGCGTTCAGTATGCAGCTGGACACGAGTCTGTCTGCGTGGACAGCAATCTGGAAGAGAGGAGAGGCAGTAGCCCCAACTCGGCAGGTCTCTTGCTGTACTACACTTTCACATACTGTGCCGATTCGCTTCCCTGTCCACCTTACGAGAGTAGCCAGCTGGTGACCTGTGCCGTGTGCTCCAAGTAAAAGAAGTTGTCATTTTCATTCATTTACTGCGAGTTGTGTGATTATCAACATTTAAGTTGATGTGCTTCAAACCATTTGACTCCCGCACCCTTTCCACCATTAGCCTGCTTTGTCAACCATGATAGCGAAGCAAAAACTTCATCTTATGACTCCCTCACCCTATCCACCAGCTTCCTGCATGAAGCTGGTGGATAGGGTGAGGGAGTCAAAAGGTGAAGTTTTTGCGGTTGGTGGACAGGGTGCGGATGTCAAAGGTTTAAGTAACAATTTTTGTAACATTTGGTTTCCGTGTTTTCTTAAGGACAGAAATCAATTCCATGTTTTCCACAAAAAATAATAGACAACACTTAAGTTTTGTGTACTTCGAATGATAGCAGTCAACACTGTTTATCTGTGTTTTAAGTAACAGCTTTCAAAGTTATATTATTATGCTCAACGTGGTCATATATTCCTCGATATTTCTGTGCTCCAAGCGATAGAATTCCTCTCTCTGTTTCTCAGTAACAATCTCTTACCTCTAGATCCACGTACTCCAAGTAACATTTTGTTTCAAACATTTTATTTCTCTTTGTTTCTAGGGACAGTTTTAAGATTAAATCACGTGTTATGAGTCACATCCTTCAACAGTCTACTCGTGTGTTCCAAGGCAGTGCTGAAGGCTAGTTTTGTGTGTTCCAAGGTAGTTCTGTATGTTCCAAGGCAGTGCTAAAGGCTAGTTCTGTGTGTTCCAAGGTAGTGCTGAAGGCTAGTTTTGTGGGTTCCAAGGCAGTGCTGAAGGCTAGTTTTGTTTGTTCCAAGGCAGTGCTGAAGGCTTGTTTTGTGTGTTCCAAGGTAGTGCTGAAGGCTAGTTTTGTTTGTTCCAAAGCAGTGCTGAAGGCTTGTTTTGTATGTTCCAAGGCAGTGCTGAAGGCTAGTGTTGTGTGTTCCAAGGCAGTGCTGAAGGCTAGTGTTGTGTGTTCCAAAGCAGTGCTGAAGGCTTGTTTTGTATGCTCCAAGGCAGTGCTGAAGGCTAGTGTTGTGTGTTCCAAGGCAGTGCTGAAGGCTAGTGTTTGTGTGTTCCAAGGCAGTGCTGAAGGCTAGTTTTGTTTGTTCCAAAGCAGTGCTGAAGGCTTGTTTTGTATGTTCCAAGGCAGTGCTGAAGGCTAGTGTTGTGTGTTCCAAGGCAGTGCTGAAGGCTAGTGTTGTGTGTTCCAAGGCAGTGCTGAAGGCTTGTTTTGTATGTTCCAAGGCAGTGCTGAAGGCTAGTGTTGTGTGTTCCAAGGCAGTGCTGAAGGCTAGTGTTGTGTGTTCCAAGGCAGTGCTGAAGGCTAGTGTTGTGTGTTCCAAGGCAGTGCTGAAGGCTAGTGTTGTGTGTTCCAAGGCAGTGCTGAAGGCTAGTTTTGTTTGTTCCAAAGCAGTGCTGAAGGCTTGTTTTGTATGTTCCAAGGCAGTGCTGAAGGCTAGTGTTGTGTGTTCCAAGGCAGGCTGAAGGCTAGTGTTGTGTGTGTTCCAAGGCAGTGCTGAAGGCTTGTTTTGTATGTTCCAAGGCAGTGCTGAAGGCTAGTGTTGTGTGTTCCAAGGCAGTGCTGAAGGCTAGTGTTGTGTGTTCCAAGGCAGTGCTGAAGGCTAGTGTTGTGTGTTTCAATCCGTGCTGAAGGCTAGTGTTGTGTGTTCCAAGGCAGTGCTGAAGGCTAGTTTGGTGTGTTTCAATCCGTGCTGAAGGTTATTCTTCAACAATTACCTTGCTTGATATGTAGATCAGTTGGATTTATAGCAAAATGGATTCAGACCAATTGATTATAGAAAGTACTTATGTTTCCTTAGTCTTTGTCATCAGTTTCAATTTGATTCTTTTGTATCTAATACAATTATCCAGGTAATGATGTTCATCTTCAATCACACCACAAACTGTACATTTTCTGTCTTTTCCTGGAATGTTTGTGTATCTGTCTCTTACAGTTTGTGGGTCATGTGCGCTGATTCGTGATCTGCATGATGCTTTTCTGTAATAGGATTTTTCATATATATCAGACAAGTCGGGCTGACTGAGGACAGAAAGGGTGGGAGAATGTACTTGCAGCGACAAGGGATAGATTCGTATAGAGGCCATGATCACCAACGCCATGCGGCAGGACACGTGATGATGATGATGATTATACGAGTTTCCAAGCGGTAGTTGGATGTCATTTCATGACTGAAAATTATAGAAAAGTCATCTTCGTGTGTTCGTACTTTGTTGTTGTTGTTGATGATGATTCAAGAAATGGTTAGAACTGTAATCCCGTTTTCTTTTATATAGTTGTTTTCCCTGCAGAAGGGCATCCAGGAGTCATGATCTGGATGTGGCCCGGCCCCCCGAGAGTGTAAGGAGTTCAGGGCCGAAACATTTCAGTTTATGTTTATTCAGTGCTGATACATATTTCATTCCAGTATCATGGAAAATACTTTTCTATATAAAATCAAACCAGGGCTTTTTTATGTATGTTCCTGATTTGTAACATTTCGTTGTATATCTATTTGACAGAAGATGCATTGTATGATTCTAATATACATTACAGTAGGTAGCCCAAATCCATCACTTGACATATAATTTGTATATTGATAGGAAATCGCCTTAAGGCAGCCAGTACTGGTAAATTCAGAACTTGATTTATTACTCAAGTAATTGCTTTCGACATTTTAGGTGTAATTTTGTATAGGCACTTTTGGAATGGTGGCTTGAATATGAAATTGTGTGCATCGTCACAGAGATCTTCTGCATAGGGAAACCATATTTCACCACCTTAAGTTAATAATATAGGAGAAACGGTTGTATCACATGGATGTGTCATTGTATATGGTTTCAATACTGATTTTTTTGGTGATCTTTTCAGAACATGGATTGCTTGTTACGTGTTTCTCTGGATGTTCTTATGCATATATCAAGTTGGCGACTTGTGGAATGTAATTGCTAGGTATTCAGGCTGGTCGGTGGTTTGTATGGTATCAAAACAGTATGTAAATTTTTTTTAAAAGATATATTTGGGTCGTTTTTAATGACACTACTGTTTTTGTGCTTTCTTGGTTGATTTTTAGTCCCGATTTCTTAAAACGGTTATGGAGAACATTATTTCTTTTATGTAGCCTTTTCCTTGGTGTCTGTACGATGCGTTTCATAACCATGCAAGTTCCCGTTGTGAATATAAGCTGTCTCTCTCTCTCTCTCTCTCTCTCTCTCTCTCTCTCTCTCTCTCTCTCTCTGTCTATGCGTCTAAATGCTAATCCACGTGTGGAGGTCCATCCAGTAGAACACCGACGTCAAGTTGAACCTGTACCAGAGCTGTGTCCTTTTCACACCACTTTACGGCCTAACATGCCGGAGGATGACAGAAAGAGACCTATCAAGATATCAACCTTACACACAAAGAACCTCCAAACAACCATGGGAATCCTTTGGCTCATGGTCTCATCTCCAACCAACATCTACTTGCCCAACGGAATCAATACAATACAGACACTATCATTTTGAAAAGGTGATGAAGATGGATTGGGCTCAACAGCTGAAGAAAGAGAGATAAATGACATCACCTGAACTGCCCTTCAGTGGACTCCAAAAGGAAGACGCAAGAGAGGAAGACCTAAAACACCCAGCAGGCAACAAACAATAAAAAGACACTGTTCTGTTCTGTTCTGTTCTGTTCTGTTCTGTTCTGTTCTGTTCTGTTCTGTTCTGTTCTGTTCTGCTCTGTTCTGTTCTGTTCTGTAATCGCTAAACCTCCCTTCAGGAGTATCACAGCGATGGGTGGTGGCGCTGTTATCGACGCGCTGTCGGAGGAGATTTGAGCCTCGATTTGAAGGATGTAACAGTCGGGCTCTCCACTACTTCTGCAGGAAGGTCGAAGACACCTGAAGGCCCTGAAAAACAGAGTACTATACAGAGGCTGGCCCAGAACAGAAGGAAGTGAAGAACCCTCGTTGCTGCCCCGCATATCAATGGCGTAATGGGCGGTAAGAAATACATCACCACAAACTTGTTGTTATTGTTATTTTGTTTAAAGCCCAGTCGACCGCGTAGAGCCATATCAGGGCTATAACCATTTCCAAACGTACACAATACTTAAACAGGACGAAAAAAGAAATCAGAAAAAAAGGAAAAGAAAATTAAGTACACATACCAATGCATCCGTCCACATAATCCAATGAGACGCCCCTGGCGTTGACCACTCCGTCCAATTTATCGCACGGGGGATTAAAAAAACATACCTGAATATAAATTGAAACATAACTAATGACACTAAAACATCTATAAAAACAAGCCTAAATTACCTAAAATTGCTTCTGCATATCTCACTTCCCTAGAGCCAAAAACGCACTTAATGCATATATACTCACTTATCAATCCTAAGAGAAAGTACGTAAGACTTTATCGAACTCGTACAGGTGAACGGACCCGCAAGGCAGAAAATGATAGGAAGAAATGACAGAAAGCAAAGAAGGAAAAAAAGAAACAAAGAGAGTGACAGAAAAGAGGAAATTTCTAGCACAGAATTTCCAGAAGGTGCGGATAGTATTTATACTGAAAGAGCCCCCGGCATCCCCACGGAGGTACCACACAAACTTACTCCAAAATTAGATAAAAACCTGACGAAAAGCAGTCAATATGTTCAGTTAGTCCCTTCAACTCCTTACTCTATCTATCAGTTTCCTGCAGAAAGGAAGTTGTTGGATAGGGATCAGAGAGTGAACTGTTAAGAAAGTGCAGGAAACAGCTGGATAGAGTGAAGAAGTAAAAGGTTTAGGAACGGGATGGATCTTGACAGAAAGGTGATGGAATGAAAGAGAGAAGGTAGTGGATACTAATTTGTAGGTGTGATGGAGTGACAGAATTAAAGAAGCTAATGGATACTGATGGATAGGGAGATGGAGTGGAAGACTAAAGGAAGACAGTGGATACTGATGGATAGGGTGATGGAGTGGAAGACTAAAGGAAGACAGTGGATACTGATGGATAGGGTGATGGAGTGGAAGAGTAAGAGAAGACAGTGGATACTGATTTATAGGGTGATGGAGTGACAGAATTAAAGAAGCTAATGGATACTGATGGATAGGGTGATGGAGTGGAAGACTAAAGGAAGACAGTGGATACTGATTTATAGGGTGATGGAGTGACAGAATTAAAGAAGCTAATGGATACTGATGGATAGGGTGATGGAGTGGAAGAGTAAGAGAAGACAGTGGATACTGATGGATAGGGTGATGGAGTGGAAGAGTAAGAGAAGACAGTGGATACTAATGGATAGGGTGATGGAGTGGAAGAGTAAGAGAAGACAGTGGATACTGATGGATAGGGTGATGGAGTGGAAGAGTAAGAGAAGACAGTGGATACTGATGGATAGGGTGATGGAGTGGAAGAGTAAGAGAAGACAGTGGATACTGATGGATAGGATGATGAAATAATAATAATAATAATAATATATTTTATTTATATAGCGCAAAATCTTGACAAAATCAAATCTAAGCGCTGAGCGTATACATGCATACATACCTACATACATATGAGCGTATACATGCATACATACATGCTTACATACTTACATACATAAATCTAAGCTGAGCGTATACATGCATACATACATACATACATAAATCTAAGCGAATACATACATACATACATACATACATACGTACGCACATGCATACATAATAATTACAATATTTATATAGCGCAAATCTCGACAAAATCAAATCCAAGCGCCGAAAAGACACACACGCACACACGCACGCACGCACGCACACACACACACACACACACACACACACACACACACACACACACACACACACACACACACACACACACACACATGCATGGCCACAAATGGGGAGAAAAGAATAAAAGCAATAAAAGCAAGAATAAAACCAATGGAAAACCACAGAGAGCACATCATATACAATTATATATTAAAACAAAGTGATTCCCCTCCGAGCGGAGACAGGCTGCAGAGGGGGGTTGAGTGAGGTTAGGATTTTATGCAGAGGAGAAAAGGTGAGTTTTGAGAGCGGACTTGAAGGAGGCAAAAGTAGGTTGCTGACGGACTGAGAGAGGAAGTTTGTTCCAGGAGAGTGGACCAGAAACAGAGAAGGCTCGTGGACCATAGGTATTGAGCTTAGTGCGTGGAAAGCGAAAAGTCAGAGGATCGGAGGCAGAGCGGAGGGTACGTGAGGGAAGATAGATCTCAAGTAGGCTTGACAGGTAATCGGGGGCTGCGTTATTGAGGCTTTTGTAGCACATGGTGTCTAGTTTGTACTGTATGCGCTTTGATACAGGGAGCCAGTGAAGTTGTGCCAGGAGAGGAGATATGTGGTCAGCTTTTTTCTTTTTGAGTACAAGGCGTACAGCATTGTTTTGAATGCGCTGAAGGATGTGAATGGTGGAGGCAGGAAGACCAGACAGGAGTGAATTGCAATAGTCAATGCGAGACATTATGAAGGAGAGAACGAGTTTTGCAGTTGTTTCGACAGAGAGATATTTCCTGATCAGGCTTATACGATGGAGATGATAGTAGCAAGATCTGGCAGTTTGAGAAACAAAGTTGTTCATGGACAGGGTAGAGTCAATGCAGACACCAAGGTTTTTAGCTGAATCAGAAATTGGGACTGATGTGTTACATAATGGGAGAGAAAGAGGAGGCAGCTGGGAAAGTTTCTGACGGGTGCCAATGAGGATAGCTTCTGTCTTGTCGTCATTAAGCTGAAGTCTATTGTGTGTCATCCAGTTCTTAATGTCCGAGTAACACTCAGTGGTGCGAGTCAACAGGCGCTGTATATTATCAGGTGAGTCACTATCTTGAAGTTGGGTGTCATCAGCATAGAAGTGGTGTTTTATAGAGTGGGAGTTGATGATGGTGGACAGGGGGGAGGTATAAAGAGTGAAAAGAACAGGGCCAAGGACAGATCCTTGTGGAACACCACAGGTCAGGTATGCAGGTTGAGAGTAAGTGCCATTGATAAGAACAGTTTGTTTTCTGTTTGATAAATACGAAGTGAAAAAGGAGAGAGCAATGTCAGAGATGCCAAAAGTATGATGAAGTCTAGAAAGGAGAATACCATGGTCAATGGTATCGAAAGCTGCAGACAGATCAAGGAGTGTGAGGAGAGAGACTTTGCCAGTATCAGTTGCAAGGAGGAGATTGTTGAGAATGTGTAGTAGGGCAGTTTCAGTGCTATGGCACTGGCGGTAGGCTGACTGGAAAGGATTGAGGAGATTGTTGGCAGACAGGTGAGAGTTCAGCTGGTTGAGGACGACTTTTTCAAGGAGTTTTGACAAGAAAGAGAGATTAGAGATAGGCCTGTAATTTTTCAGTTCATTTGGGTCTAAATTGTGTTTCTTGAGGAGAGGGTGAACAATAGCAGACTTGAAAGAATCTGGGACAGTTCCAGTTTGAAAAGAAGTGTTGATGATGTCAGTGATGAATGGGAGGAGAGTAGGGAGACAATCGGAGTAGAGAGAACCTGGAAGAGGATCCAGTTCGCAGGTTTTGAACGACATGGATCTGATTGTGTTGAAAATTTCTTCTTGTGAGACTGGGGTAAAAGTAGTGAGAGGTGTGCCAGAGAAGGAAGGGTCAGGTGGGCATGGTTGACAGGGTGTCCTGTCAAGCCTGTCACGAAGAGTTTGTATTTTGGTGGTGAAATACTTAGAGAATACAGATGGGAGTTCTTCATTTGTATGTTTTGTTGGGAGAGGTAAGTCTTTTCGTGTGCCAAGGAGATGATTCATGGTTGTAAAGAGTTCTTTTGAAGAAGAGGCATTCAGGATTTTGGTTTGGAAATAGCTTGTTTTTGCAGATGCAATGAGGGTGGATACTTTTGTTTTAGAGGCCTGGAAAAGTTGCCTGTGTACAGTGAGTTTGGATTTGCGCCAGCGGCGCTCTGCTCTGCGGCGGGCACGTTTTGCACAGGCAATCTCATGAGTGAGCCAGGGGGTAGGGGGGCGGTCAGGTAAAAGACGGGTTGTGGCTGGAGCATGAGTGTCCAGAAGATGGTGGAGAGTAGTATAGAATTCATCGGCAAGGTTATGTGACTTTTCAGAAAGGAGACGGGAGGCATCAGATGAAAATGTGGAGAGGTCGATAGATTTGAGATTGCGTCGAGTCACTGTGCGCGTGGTACGGGAAGGAGGAGAAATGTCAAGAGAACAGAGAATTGCAGAGTGGTCAGATGGAAGGGCTGAAGTTAGACGGGTAGAAAGAACTAAGCAGTTGTTAGTAGCTGAATTGTGGTGATCACGAGAAATGATCCAGTCAAGAATGTGACCTTTTTGATGGGTTGGTTCAGAAATGTGTTGAGTCATATTGTGATTGGACAGAGAGTTGATGATATGTCTTGTGTCATAACGGTGAGTGTTGTCATAGTGGACATTGATGTCACCTAGAATGATGAGATTTCCAGGTAAGAGGCAGTAGTGGTCAAGCAGTTGGTCAAAGTCAGAGAGAAACGTGGATGTGGTGAGTTTGTTGGCAGAGCTAGGTGGAGGTCGATAGACACAGGAGAAGGTGATGGGGTGAGGGGTGGATTGGAAGGATACTTCAACGTGCTCCAAAGAAGGATGGGAGAAAGGCAGAGACTGCGAGAAAGATAGGCGGGAATGGAGTGAGTCGTTGTAGAGGATGGCGATACCGCCACCTCGAGATGAGCGATGGAAAGAAGCAAGCCTGTAACCACTCGGAGTGAGGCTAGCATGTATAGGTTCATGACCAAGGGGGTTAAGCCATGTCTCTGTAATAAAAGCAATGTCAACGTGCTCATCAGCGATAAAATCGGCAATGACCTCAGCTTTGCCATCTTTGCATATTGATTGAGCGTTAAAAAGGCATAGTTTAAGTTTATCATATGGCGGCGGCCGAGGTGGCGAAGAAGGCAGCACCGGCGGGACAGAAGACGAGGGCAGCGCCGGCGGGACAGAAGACGAAGGCAGCACCGGCGGGACAGAAGGCGAAGGCGGCACCACCAGGACAGAAGGCGAAGGCGAAGATGGCAGAGGAGGAGACAAAGCCCGCAGCAGCGAGGTCGAAGGCAGGGGCAGCGGAGGAGACGAGGAAGCAGAAAAGGAAAAGTGGCGTCGGGCTGGCACAGCAGGAGGCAGGTTGTGCCAAAGTCGGTGGAGACGTCCACCACGACAGGATCGCGCAGTGCGGGGTTTGCTACACAGCCCCAATGTACGTATGCGCTGGTAGACGCCTCCACCGAGGTAGCATTTGCTGTGTTTAAAAAGTGTCAGTCCAATTTGTTTAAGGACGGACGGATCCATAATTGAGAGCCAGTCAAGAGAGGATGATGTTTGCAGAGAACAACGAAGGTTTGGGAGCTGTAGCGTTGGGCGAACACAGTAGGCTAAAATGTTAACACAGTTCACAGGTTAAATGTCCGACCTAAACGGCAGAATTAAAATGACGAAAAGTAGGCATACGAAATGAAAGAGGTAGGGAAGACAGTGGATACTGATGGATAGGATGGTGGAGTGAAAGAGTTAAAGAAGACAGTGGATACTGATGGATAGGATGGTGGAGTTAAAGACTTAAAGAAGACAGTGGATACTGATGGATAGGATGATGGAGTGAAAGAGTTAAAGAAGACAGTGGATACTGATGGATAGGATGGTGGAGTTAAAGACTTAAAGAAGACAGTGGATACTGATGGATAGGATGATGGAGTGAAAGAGGTTAAGGAAGACATTGGATACTGATGGATAGGTGATGGAGTTAAAGACTTAAAGAAGACAGTGGATACTGATGGATAGGATGATGGAGTGAAAGAGGTAGGGAAGACAGTGGATACTGATGGATAGGATGTGGAGTTAAAGACTTAAAGAAGACAGTGGATACTGATGGATAGGATGATGGAGTGAAAGAGTTAGGGAAGACAGTGGATACTGATGGATAGGATGTGGAGTGAAAGAGTTAAAGAAGACAGTGGATACTGATGGATAGAGTGATGGAGTGAAAGAGTTAGGGAAAACAGTGGATACTGATGGATAGGATGATGGAGTGAAAGAGTTAAAGAAGACAGTGGATACTGATGGATAGGATGATGGAGTGAAAGAGTTAGAAAAGACAGTGGATACTGATGGATAGGATGATGAAATGAAAGAGTTAGAGAAGACAGTGGATACTGATGGATAGGATGATGAATGAAAGAGTTAGAAAAAGTGGATACTGATGGATAGGATGATGTAAGAAAGAGTTATAAGAGAAGACAGTGGATACTGATAGGATAGGATGATGGAGTGAAAAGAGTTAAAGAAGACAGTGGATACTGATGGATAGGATGATGGAGTGAAAGAGTTAAAGAAGACAGTGGATACTGATGGATAGGATGATGGAGTGAAAGAGTTAAAGAAGACAGTGGATACTGATGGATAGGATGACGGAGTGAAAGAGTTAAAGAAGACAGTGGATACTGATGGATAGGATGATGGAGTGAAAGAGTTAAAGAAGACAGTGGATACTGAATGGATAGTGATGGGAGGTTGAAAGGATGTTGAAAGTAAGAGACAATGGATACTGATGGATAGGATGATGGAGTGAAAGAGTTAAAGAAGACAATGGATACTGATGGATAGGATGATGGAGTGAAAGAGTTAAAGAAGACAGTGGATACTGATGGATAGGATGATGGAGTGAAAGATTTAGGGAAGACAATGGATACTGATGGATAGGATGATGGAGTGAAAGAGTTAAAGAAGACAGTGGATACTGATGGATAGGATGATGGAGTGAAAGAGTTAAAGAAGACAGTGGATACTGATGGATAGGATGATGGAGTGAAAGAGTTAAAGAAGACAATGGATACTGATGGATAGGATGACGGAGTGAAAGAGTTAAAGAAGACAGTGGATACTGATGGATAGGATAATGAAGTGAAAGAGTTAAAGAAGACAGTGGATACTGATGGATAGGATGATGGAGTGAAAGAGTTAGGAAGACAGTGGATACTGATGGATAGGATGATGGAGTGAAAGAGTTAGGGAAGACAATGGATACTGATGGATAGGATGATGGAGTGAAAGAGTTAAAGAAGACAGTGGATACTGATGGATAGGATGACGGAGTGAAAGAGTTAAAGAAGACAGTGGATACTGATGGATAGGATGATGGAGTGAAAGAGTTAAAGAAGACAGTGGATACTGATGGATAGGATGATGAAGTGAAAGAGTTAGGGAAGACAGTGGATACTGATGGATAGGATGATGGAGTGAAAGAGTTAAAGAAGACAGTGGATACTGATGGATAGGGTGATGGAGTGAAAGAGTTAAAGAAGACAGTGGATACTGATGGATAGGATGATGGAGTGAAAGAGTTAGGAAGACAGTGGATACTGATGGATAGGATGATGGAGTGAAAGAGTTAGGGAAGACAGTGGATACTGATGGATAGGATGATGGAGTGAAAGAGGTAGGGAAGACAGTGGATACTGATGGATAGGATGATGGAGTGAAAGAGGTAGGGAAGACAGTGGATACTGATGAATAGGATGATGGAGTGAAAGAGGTAGGGAAGACAGTGGATACTGATGGATAGGATGATGGAGTGAAAGAGGTAGGGAAGACAGTGGATACTGATGGATAGGGTGATGGAGTGAAAGAGGTAGGGAAGACAGTGGATACTGATGGATAGGATGATGGAGTGAAAGAGGTAGGGAAAATAGTAGAAGCTAGTGGATAGGGTCAGACTGTGAAAAGTATAGTGAGTTAGTTGAAACTGATGGAAAGAATGAAGGAGTGAAACAGTCAAAGAAATTTTTTCTAACGTTAGAAATGTTTGGACGATCTGAAGTAAAGGTGGGAATAAATCAATTATTTCAGCATGTGATATACTCAGGGAATAAACTTATAATCCAATTTGCTAGGAATCTTTTTTAAAGAGCTGAAAAGATATTTTTCTGACACTTTTTGTTACATACAGCAACACCACAGAGAGAGACAGACAGACAGACAGACAGAGACAGACAGAGAGAGACAGAGAGAGTGGAGAGAGAGAGTGAGAGAGAGAGAGAAAGAGATACAGACAGACAGACAAAGAGACAGAGAGAGAGAGAGACAGAGAGTGTGAGAGAGTGTGTGTGTGAGAGAGAGAAACAGAGACAGACAGACAGACAAAGAGACACACACAGAGAGAGACAGAGAGTGTGAGAGAGAGTGTGTGTGAGAGAGAGAGAAACAGAGACAGACAGACAGACAAAGAGACAGAGAGAGAGAGACAGAGAGTGTGAGAGAGAGTGTGTGTGAGAGAGAGAAACAGAGACAGACAGACAGACAGACAAAGAGACACAGAGAGAGAGACAGAGAGTGTGAGAGAGAGTGTGTGTGAGAGAGAGAAAGAGAGACAGACAGACAGAGAAAGAGACAGAGAGAGAGAGAGAGAGAGAAAGACAGGGTATGAAGGTGTTGTTTCAGCAAAGAGAATGGAGGTATCTCCCAGTAAACAACAGCCCCAATTTCACACGGTAAATTAACTGTGACCAAAGATAATTAATTACATTATTTTTCGACGAAACAGTTCAGTAGCCTACTGTTAAGCACAGTGTTTTAAGTATAGTGTAATGTATTGCAGTGACGAAGTGTGGGTGTTCACACACAGACACTCACACGCACACAGGCACACACATACACACACACACCACACACACACAATACACTCACGCATGCACACATACACACGCACACACTCACACTCACACGCACACACACACACACACACACACAATACACTCACGCATGCACACATACCCACACACTCGCAGATACACACACACACACACGCACGTACACACAAACATACACACACACATACACACACAAACACCCACACACACACACAAATCTGCGATCATTTCATTCCTCAAGTACTCTTTTAACACACGCACGCACACACACACACACACACACACACACACACACACACACACACACACACACACAAACACACACACACACATACTCACGTACCCCATAACCCACACACACACACAAACACACACACATACTCACGCACCCCATAACCCCCCCCACACACACACACACACACACACACACACACACACATACACACACAAACCTGTGATCTTTTCATTCCTCGAGTAATCTTCAAAGACAGAGAGAGACAGACAGACAGACAGACAGACAGATAGACAGACAGACAGATAGACAGGCAGACAGACACACACACACACAGAGACACAGACAGACAGACAGGCAGACAAATGTAATCAAGCCAAAAAAATACGACCTTTCTGACTCTGTGCTCCAAGCAGTCAATCTTCAAATAGCAGTTATATCCTAGCCCAAGCAAAGAGCAATAACATTAAAAACCAGCGCCCTGTCACCTTTGACACCTCAAGTAATCCCCCCCCAAAAGAACCTTCCGTTGCACAAGGCACTGACCGAACCAGCCAGTGTCTTCACACCGTGTGGATTCCCTCCCCTTTTTACCCGGATTGGCCAATCACACTTGGTCACACAATGAGTCACGCGACACTGGCCATATTTCCCGCTTCCTGTGGCAGCGACCAATCAGTTAATTAGCGGACACCGCGGGGCTGACAAGTCCTGGAAACAAACGTCTGTGACGTAATGTAAGTGGGTTCCCGTTACAAAGTGGACAAAGATGTTGGAAATAATTGGCGCTTCTCCAACGTCGTTATTGTTATTATTATTGTAATTGCTATTATTGTTTAAACCCCAGCCGATTGCGTAGAGCCATATCAGAGTAATAACCGCTCCAACGTCGTCCCTAGCAGTCGCGAACTATCGTGTAACAATGGTGGCAGTAAGTCATTGAGCCTGTCTACATTTTCAATTTCAGTTTTCTTAATAAAGACAGCGTCTTCGCACTTTTTGTACAGTTTCAAGTGCAGTAGCGCTCCCATGCCATGCGATATGGCAAAAAGGATCCAAAATGATCCTACGTTGGAGATGCACCTGTTATTTCCAACATCTTCGCTCAAAAACACAGTCAGCCATACCCGTGTTCAGTGGCTTATGGACATAGAAAAACACACAATGTCCATGCCCACGGAAGATGCAGACTGTGCAACAACATAATGATTCGTGGGCGGATTTTCTAACAGCTTGAATTCTCCTTGCTTCGTTAACAAGTTTATTATCTCAAACGCGCAGTGAGTCCAACTGAATTTGGAGAATAGTGCTGTAGAAGAATGATTTACAATATAAAATGTGGGTTCTATGAGCCATCGTCTGTTTTTGTATCAGTCTGTTATAGCGGTAGGTTATAATTATTGTGACGAAATGCATCTCTCTATCTTGGACGCCCCATCAACCCCACCTAAATCGCCATGAAAGTTTACATCATGGTTAAAAACAACTTCAGTTAGTGTCAGTTTACGTGAATGCATGACTCGATTCTGTTGAGATCTTGAGGTTCCTCGTGGCATACAGGCTCTATACTTTCTGGCTATGCACCACCTCCATCCCTCCATCACCTGCTAAAACAGTCTGTACCACCTATACTGGAATGAGTGACTCCACCGATTACCATGTCTAATGCAAATCATTTCACAACTCCACCCCGTCCATCCCATTAGAAAGACGAAGACATACATATGCGACTGCAACGAATGGCAGCCCTGATCCAAGCGCGCGCGCATGCGCACACCACACAACACACACACAATAAAACACAAACCACACACTACACACACACATGCATCCTTTAAGCCACGAACATACACACACGTGCGCGCGCGCACGCACGCGAAAAAAACACACAAATACATTCACACACACACGCACATGCGCGCCACAACACACACACACATACACACCATTACACACACATACACACACACATATACACACACAAAGACACATACATACACACATAAAGACACACACACACAACACACACACATATACACACACACATACACACACACATACACACATACACACACACACACACACACACACACACACACACACACACACACACACACACACAGCACACATGGACGAAACGTGATTGGACCACTGGCAAGATCAAAAACACAGATGCCCCAAATAGGCACACTACGCAATCACTTGTTCAGACAATACAGTTCACCACCTCCTTTTCCCATCCAGAAGCACACTATCTCCCCCATTATCCAACGTCTCACGTGTTGCATCACATTGGTTCTGTCTTTTCCCATGGCCACTCTTGGTTTTGGCAACTCTCCTCTCTCTCTCTCTCTCTCTCTCTCTCCTCTCTCTCTCCTCTCTCTCTCTCCCTCCTCTCTTCTCCTCTCTCTCTCTCTCTCTCTCCCTCCTCTCTCCTCTCTCTCTCTGTCTGTCTGTCTGTCTCCTTCTGCTTCTATCGTCTTCTCTCTCTCTGTCTCTGTTTCTCTCTCTCTCTCTTCTGTCTGTCTGTCTCTGTCTGTCTGTCTCTCTTTCTCTCTCTCTGTTTGTCTGTTTGTCTGTCCGTCTGTCTGTCCGTCCGTCTGTCTGTCTGTCTGTCTCTCTCTCTCTCTCTCTCTCTCTCCCTCTCTCTCCTCTCCTCTCTCTCCTCTCGTCTTGTCTCCGTTTGTCTGTCTCTCTGCCTCTCTGTCTCTGTCTGTCTGTCTGTCTGTCTGTCTCTCTGTCTCTCTCTGTCTGTCTGTCTGTTCGTCTGTCCTGTCTCTGTCTCTGCTCTCTTCTGTCTGTCTGTCTCTCTCTCTCTCTGTCTGTCTCTATCTCTGTCTCTCTCTCTCTCTCTGCTTGTCTGTTTGTCTGTCTGTCTGTCTGTCTTCTCTCTCTCCTTTCCTCTCTCTGTCTCTGTTTGTCTATCTGTCTTCTGTCTCTGTCTCTCATCTCTGTCTCTGTCTCTGTCTCTCTCTCTCTCTCTTCTCTCTCCTCCCCCCCCCCTTCACCAACGAAATTACATTGAAAAAATCTGAAAATAAAATGGATACCACTTATACATTGCCATAGTCCATGTACATTGGCGTTAACATACTGGTGTCTATAAAGCTTATAAGACTATCATAAGCTAATCATGTTATATGTGTTAGTGAAACATAAAAATAATGAGCACCATTATGTCGTAAGCTATGATTTTAAAGTTTGTTTGTGAACTGAAAAGTATTCTGTAAAATACGCTGTGTTTGTTGTTATGATCCATGTGTAGCCCTCTTGAATAAGGGACCTAGATCTTTATAAAAAGAACTATTTTGATCCATGTATTCGCGTTCTCCTTTCCTATCCACGTTATCGTATGCCAGCTTTCTTCGACAGGATACTTTGTCCATATGGAGAGACAACTCATCATCATCATCATTAGGTGCCTTGCTGCATGGCATTGGCGATTATGGACTTCCATCTGTCTCTATCACTTGTTGCCTCAAGCATTTCTTCCACCCTCCTTGTCCCCAGCCACTCTGCAAGTCCGTCTAGCATCTTCTCCCTGGGTCTACCCGGTGCTCTTTTTCCCTCCAGCTTTCCCGTTGTGACCAGGTGTTCCAATTCCCCTTTCCTCATAAAATGGCCTATAAATGTTGCCTGTCTTTTCCTAATCTTCCTTATAATGATTTACTTGTGTCTGCCTCCATCAAGACTGTCTCGTTTGTTTTCTTTGCTGTCCATGGAACTCTCAACATCCTTCTTAGAAACCACACCTCGGAAGACAACTACATGCCAAAATATGATCCTGTGTGGAAAGCAGAAAGAGGAATCATAGGTTCAGTTCAGTTTCAGTTTCAGTTTCAGTTTCGGTTTCTCAAGATGACGTTTCCGCGCTCAGAACGAATTCCATATACACTAACGTCTCAGGTGCCATATGTATGATGATCATGGCACAAGCCTTAAACCTGCCATAAACCCATGAGCTGGCCAGGTCCTGAGGCCCTACCTAGATTGTGTTTCACTTAGTCTATATTTTTATACTGGTATTTTGTCAGCCTCTCACTGAAGTTCAGTTCAGATCAGTTTTACAGCATCACCCCTTGGAATGTTGGCTGCCCGCACTGCTCTCCGGGTCTCAGTCCTGTCTTTCCTCAACCAAGATGAAAATCTCTGGACTGTTACGACTTGTCCACTCCTTGACGTTTACTAGGTAACTAGTTTGTTCGTGGTCTTCCCCTTTCCTCTTTTGGTAAGGCAACACGTACATAAGCACGTGCATTTCATCAAGAATAATAAAGACAACAATGTAAAAATAAAAATAGGTATCAGAAACACAGGTTATGAAAAGAGGTCTTTCATCCCTCTTTTCACACACACACACACACACACACACACACACACACACACAACCACCACGACACGCACGCACGCACGCACACACACACACACACGCACACACACACACACACACACGCACGCACGCACTCACGATGAACGCACGTACATACACGCACACACACACACAACACACACACACCACGCACACATTAACGCATGAACGCACGCACGCACACACACACACACACACACACACACACACACACACACACACACACACACACACCACACACACACCAACACACACATACCACTCGTGTAGCTTACTTGCGTCATAACCTGATAAAGAAATTATAAGTGTAAATATCTGCAATCTTCTTTTCTTATTTTAGATTATTAAAAGAAGTATATTTCTTTTTGTTTGTATTGTTTTTTGTGTTTTTTTCTTTTTTGTTTTTGTTTTTTTGTTTTGGTTTGTTTTTTTGTTTTGTTTTTTTGCTATAATACTGGAAGGGAGTTCTATGTTATTGAGCCTAAAACAGAGAGAAGGCTTTCTTTCCACAAATTGTTAAGGAGTAACCCAGTACTGTTAAGAGAGAGGGTTCTTGAGGCCTGACTGATCCGGAAGGTTTATAGAGCAGGAGAAGTTTTCACACATATCTATTGGCATAGGTATTAGAATTTAAACTCGCTAGCAAAGTGTGGCAGTTATCATAGAGATTGTGATAAGACGTGCAGTACCATTTGAACCGGAATCTTTTCAATCCCACCGGGTTGGGTTGGAGTCATATCAGCGTTCGTCCTCTCTGACAATCCTGCCTCCACGCAACTGTCAGCAATTACAACACCCCTAACCCTTCAGCCTCACATGGTGCCAAACACAACAGAGATTGGGGAGGTGATATAACAAACTGCATCCAATGGAAAACGAATGAACCCAAAGAAGCAGTTTTAACCATAGGCTGGCGATTGCAATGAAACATCAACGGCTATGGTCAAGACCAAGGCGAACCACCTAGATGGAGGACGTCGGCTGTGGTCTGGCATGGAGAGGGAAGGGCTCCGCCATGCGACATTGCCCAAGACACACTAAATGAAGATTACAACTGCAACTCAATCCATACCGGCCCGGTCGTCGCCCGGAACAAGGACCGCGCCTTCCGTCGCTGGCCATCAGGGCGGAGGTGAAAAGTATGTGACTGATGGACCAAAATCCCTACGTACAAGAAAAAATGTTACTATCGGCACCTGGAATGTGAGATCGCTGAGAGCAGCAGGAAAAGTTGCAGAACTAACGTATGAAATGAAGAGATACCGATGGAACGTCCTTGGGCTCTGTGAGGTACGATGGAAAAACCTCGGAGAAACGTCTACCCCAGAAGGCCACAAACTCTACTTCAGTGGCAGTGAAGACAAACATGAACATGGAGTTGGATTCCTCATTCACAAAGACACTGTGAATGCCATCATGGGATGCCGACCAGTCTCTAGCAGACTCATTACTATTCGGCTTAAGGCTTCACCTTTTAACATCACCGTCATCCAAGCTTATGCCCCAACAACTGACTATGATGACGAGGCTGTCGAAGATTTCTATGATCAACTGCAGGAAATCGTAGATCAGACGCCAAAGAAAGACATCATTATAGTGCAGGGCGACTGGAATGCGAAGATTGGAGAGGATGAACACAATAACTGGAAAGGGATATGTGGCCAATACTGCAACCCTGAGACCAACGAAAGAGTTTAAGGCTCCTAGAATTCGCCAGTTACAACGACCTGAGGGTGGTGAACACGTTCGGTCCACACAAACCATCTAGACGCTGGACATGGCACAGCCCAGGAGAAAAATACCACAGTCAGATCGACTACATCATGGTTCAAAGACGC
>JAPXFY010000013.1:68612934-68615434 GCA_030674185.1 Monoplex corrugatus
GTCGATCATATGCATATCATTTTCCTTTATGCATTATTTGATAGTGGGATCCTTTATTTTCCAAACACTACTCTTACCTAGTGCATCATAGTTTTAATTTTAGCCCTGGAACCTCTTCAGGATAGAACAATATTGATATGGCATGACCACTTTTCAGAATCGCAGAATTTATCTCACTTCCGCTCTGACATCATATTTAATAATCAAAAAAACATTATGATGTCATTTTAGTCAGTTTATTCCATTTTTCACACTGGACGGAGCAGCAGGGAAGTTTCAGTCTTTTTCTCGTAATTTTTGTATCTGGTGTTTGTTTGTTTGTGATCTTACGCTTGACAAAGGCCAGTTGGCCGAAAATTTGCGCCTGTCAGGTCTTGTTGTATTTAATATGCGTTCTTATTCTTTTTTCGTGTTTTTTTTTCCTGGTTCCTGTATCCTTGAACGTGGGCAGTCACACTTGTTTTGGATTTCTTATCTGTCTGCAAGAGTTTGCAAAGATACGAGTCACGCCTGGTGAACTTTATGATTAACGTGCGTATAGCCTCTGCAACAAGTGCCTATCAATTAACATCAGGAAGACAGTCCTTGAATGTTTTATAGGACCAATACTGTTGAACGGTTGCGAGGCGTGGACAGTCAACAAGGAAAGCCAGAACAAGACTGAGGCAGCCGAGATGTGGTTTCTAAGAAGGATGTTGAGAGTTCCGTGGACAGCAAAGAAAACAAACGAGACAGTCTTGATGCAGGCAGACACAAGTAGATCATTCATAAGGAAGATTAGGAAAAGGCAGGCAACATTTATAGGCCATTTTATGAGGAAAGAGGAATTGGAACACCTGGTCACGACTGGAAATCTGGAGGGAAAGAGAGCACCGGGTAGACCCAGGGAGAAGATGCTAGACGGACTTGCAGAGTGGCTGAAGACAAGGAGGGTGGAAGAGATGCTTGAGGCAACAAGAGATAGAGACAGATGGAAGTCCATAATCGCCAACACCATACGGCAAGGCACCTGATGATGATGATGATGATGATGATGATGATGATGATGATGATGATAGCTTCTGCAACATTTATAGACCATTTTATGAGGAAAGGGAAAATTAGAGCACCTGGTCACAACAGGAAAGCTTGAGGGAAAGAGAAGACCAGTTAGACCCAGGGAGAAAATATTGGACGGACTTGCAGAGTGGCTGAGGACAGAGACAGGTGGAAGATGTGCTTGCCGCGACAAGGGATAGATACATATGGAGGGCCAAGATTGCCAACGCCATGCAGCAGGGCACATGATGATGATGATGATGATGATGATGATGATGATGATGATGATGATGATGATGATGATGATGATGATGATGATGATGATGATGATGATGATGATAGCCGCTGGGCTAACCATTATGCAAATGGGTATCTTACTTTCTTTAATAACCCTTTTGATTCCCGCACCCTATCCACCGACTGCCGAAACGTAACCCTTTGACTTTGGATGGGGTGAGGGAGTCAAAGAGTTACGTTTTTGCTTTGCTAACATGGTTGACGATGCAGGATGCTGGTGGACAGGGTAAGGGAGTCAAAAGGGTGAGGGAGTAAAATGGTTTTAACGGGTTGTCGTTTTTGACGTGGATTTAGCCCTGATATGGCTCTAGTGGTCGGCTGGGCTATAAGCAAATATGAACATGAACATGAGTCAAAAGATTATGGTTTTGCTTTGCTAGCATGGTTGACAATGCAGGATGGTGGTGGACATGGTGAGGGAGTCCACGGGTTAAGGTTTTGCTTTGCTAGCATGGTTGATAATGCAGGATGGTGGTGGACATGGTGAGGGAGTCCACGGGTTAAGGTTTTGCTTTGCTAGCATGGTTGATAATGGCAGGATGGTGGTGGACATGGTGAGGGAGTCCACGGGTTAAGGTTTTGCTTTGCTAGTATGGTTGACGATGCAGGAAGCTGGTGGACAGGGTGAGGGAGTCAAAAGGTTAAGGTTTTGCTTTGCTAGTATGGTTGACGATGCCGGATGCTGGTGCACAGGGTGCGGGAATCAAAGGATTAAAGTTAGGGGAACGGAAAAGAAGCGAGAGAGAAGAGACAGACACTGACTTTGTAACGCTGGCCCTGACTACAGGGTTATGAGACACTTTACCTTTAAATGATAATAATAATAATAATGATAATAATAATAATAATAATAACAGTACTTTTACGGCGCCAAATCTTGACAATTCAAATCAAAGCGCACTCACGCACCGGGCATGCACATACAATCGACAAAGACCACCTTACAATATTCAACACACAGACTGAAGGAAAGAAGTAGTTGTAGAATTCATTGTTGGGAAAAGAGCTGAGTTTTTTAATTGGATTTAAAAGCAAAAAGGGGAGGTGTTAGCTAGGCGAAGGCAGAGTGGAAGTCTGTTCCAGGCTGACCGTCCTGTGACAGCAAAAGAACTCTGACTAACACTTGATAATACCAAAGAAATATGAGGGAAGCAGGGAGAATTTT
>JAPXFY010000013.1:68622934-68627934 GCA_030674185.1 Monoplex corrugatus
TGAAGGAGAAGTGGGGAAAGAGAAGCAGGGGAAATATAAGGAAAAAGATGATGATGAATAAAGATCTTTAGTAAAAAGAAAAAAAGATGAAGATTATAAATGATCAGAAAGAGTAGCTATCAAAGCAGACAGACATAGTACATTAGCACGGCCATTTTCTTAAAATATGTTGAAGTCTTGCGTGTATTTTTAAACTTGAAGTCTTTGATAGAAATGATTCTGCTTTGCTGATATTTTTTGTCTTTGTTTTCTTGGTAAAACAGAATAAAAATATTTTTGAAAAAAAAAAAAATACACTGGTGTTATGTTCAAAGCCACATCAACATTCTCCCTGTTCTAGTGATTTGATACAAAGTAGGAACAATGACTATTTAGCTTTAAAATGAAGAAATACACAACAAAAGAAAATTACAAAGAATAAGGTGGGTAACTGCTTTACATTACAGCAACGCAAACAGTTCGTTCTCGGGTCGTGAGTGATAAGCTTCAAAATCTCATATATCTCTGCTGAAAAGATTATAAACTCCTGTTAAATTCGTATTTTACTCAACCTAAAGATTAGCTTTAAAGCTTTCACAGCATAAAAATGACCCAGCTACTTAAATGTATCCAGTCATCAACCAAAGGACATAACTCTTGAGATTCACGTAGGAATTATCTCCCATGTTGTGAAACTTCTCAAATCTAACATAGTTTGCGCTACCCATTCAGCTAGCACCTTGCTGTATGGCAGCGAGGCGTGGACCATGCATGCTCATCAGGAGAAAAGGCTCAATACCTTCCACCTGAGAAGCCTACGGCGCATACTTGGCATTTCCTGGCAAGACAAGGTGACCAACACCGAAGTCCTAACCTGTGCTGGCCTCCCAACCATGCATACCATGCTGAGACAGCGTCGGCTGCGCTGGTTGGGCCACGTTCGCCGCATGGAAGATGGTCGCATCCCAAAAGACATCCTTTATGGTGAGCTTGCCACAGGGCAGAGAAACATTGGCCGCCCACAGCTGAGATACAAAGACGTTTGCAAGCGTGACATGAAGGCGCTTGAGATCAACACTGAGTCCTGGGAGGACCTCGCAGACGACCGCAACAGCTGGAGAACTACTCTCAAGAAACAGCTGCGGATTGGTGAGGACAAACTGTCAGCTGCTGCAGCAGAAAAGCGAGTTCGCAGAAAAGGGATGACAGCCAACAGACCAGCATCAGCATACACATGCGACTGCTGTGACAGAGACTGCCTCTCTCGCATTGATCTGTACAGTCACAGGCGACGCTGCTTGGACCAAGCAGACAGCCCATCTAGACATTAGAACGGATATACTTTGTCCATGGTCAGTCATGACCGAAGGAGGCCTACTACTACTCAGCTAGCATAGAAGCAGATACAAAACGCAAAAACTGTAAGCTCAGAACAAAAAAACTGTAAGCTCAGAACACAAAAACTATAAGCTCAGAACACAAAAACTATAAGCTCAGAACACAAAGACTGTAAGCTCAGAACACAAAAACTGTCAGCTCAGAACACAAAAACTGTCAGCTCAGAACACAAAAACTGTAAGCTCAGAACACAAAAACTTTAAGCTCAGAACACAAAAACTGTCAGCTCAGAACACAAAAACTATAAGCTCAGAACACAAAGACTGTAAGCTCAGAACACAAAAACTGTCAGCTCAGAACACAAAAACTGTCAGCTCAGAACACAAAAACTGTAAGCTCAGAACACAAAAACTGTAAGCTCAGAACACAAAAACTGTCAGCTCAGAACACAAAAACTGTAAGCTCAGAACACAAAAACTATAAGCTCAGAACACAAAAACTGTAAGCTCAGAACACAAAAACTGTCAGCTCAGAACACAAAAACTATAAGCTCAGAACACAAAAACTGTAAGCTCAGAACACAAAAACTGTCAGCTCAGAACACAAAAACTGTCAGCTCAGAACACAAAAACTGTCAGCTCAGAACACAAAAACTGTCAGCTCAGAACACAAAAACTGTCAGCTCAGAACACAAAAACTATAAGCTCAGAACACAAAAACTGTAAGCTCAGAACACAAAAACTGTAAGCTCAGAACACAAAAACTATAAGCTCAGAACACAAAAACTATAAGCTCAGAACACAAAAACTGTCAGCTCAGAACACAAAAACTGTCAGCTCAGAACACAAAAACTGTCAGCTCAGAACACAAAAACTGTAAGCTCAGAACACTCCAGTCATTATTTTCAGTTCTTAGCTCACCTGTACTCTGGTCATACATGTAGAGTTCGAGAGGACATTACCTATACATTAAGTAGTAATTTGAAGCGTTGTTAGCTAAAACACTTTAACGATAGAAAAACGACGTTATTGAACAAACCTAACCTAGTATCCCCTTTTAAGCACATTACACATGAATCCGTTAACATTACAGAGTCGATGATGGTAACGGTGTTGTGCACAATGAAGCAATTTGCTAGATTACTACTTACCAGTTTGGATGATGTGTATATATATGCAAATGTCAGCAGAGTTGAGCACAGTGAAGCAGTTTGCCAGATTATCACTAAACGAATTTTGACGATGTGTATAAGCACATGCCAGCAGAGTGTAATGCATCGATGTGAAACTAATTCCAAACTCCAGATTCAGACTTCATCTGTTTAAACTACACAATGCCAGCAGAATGTGATGTATCGATCTGAAACTAACTCCAAACTCCAGATCCACAACTCATCTGTTGAACGACACACTAACAAAAAATAGAAAGATGGCAAGAAGCCAAAATGGGAGGAATAAAGAGACGCATTATTGTAAGACAAACATTATTGTGGACAAGCTGTATGAACCACTAGTAACCCTACACTTAATGTTTCGTTCTAATCTCTGCTGAACTCTCTCTGCACGGATTTACTGACTCTGGCATTTCAGCCTATCGTTTCTTCTATGATTTATGGACAGGGATGTTTCAGGTTGTGGGCAGTCTTTTCCCAGAGGGGGGACTTTGCTTATAGCCTGTGCTAGCACTCCTTTTCCTTTCATTTCTTTTTGTTTTCAGGTAAAAACTATACCCACCCACGCACCGCCATTTTTTCTTCCTTAGAAATATTTCTATATGACCAGAGAAGAAGTTGACCGATTGTGTGTGTGTGTGTGTGTGTGTGTGTGTGTGTGTGTGTGTGTGTGTGTGTGTGTGTGTGTTTGTGTGTGTGTGTATGTGTGTCTGTGTGTCTGTGTGTCTGTGTGTGTGTCTGTGTGTGTGTCTGTGTGTGTTTGTGTGTGTGTCTGTGTGTGTGTGTGTGTCTGTGTGTGTGTGTGTCTGTGTGTCTGTGTGTGTGTGTCTGTGCGTCTGTAAGTAAATAAAACTGATTTCACCTGTTTATGGACAAATCTTCACTGAGCTTGGATCACAAGTGTGGATTGCTGAGCAAAACGTTCTCAGAATATTTTCATTCTGTTCTCATTGTTGTGGCAGTCTGTCGCTGTCCTCATTTTCAGCCAATTTTCATTATTACTGATGCTTTTCAAGGTCAAAGTGTCCTTGAAATGTAGAAAACTTGGATTATCTTCTTAGCACGTAATTCCAAATTTCATTTCCTCTGCCATTTATGATCTGTCAATTTAGAATTTTGGGAGGGTCATTATACGCACACATACATACATATATACATACATACATACATACATACATGCATGCATACATACATACACGCATGCATGCATACATACATACATACATACATACATACATGCATGCATACATACACATATACATATATACATACATACATACATACATGCATGCATACATACATACATACATACATACATACATACATGCATACATACATGCATACATACATACATACATACATACATACATACATACATACATACAGACAGACATACAGACATACACACATATATAATCTAAGTCGTTGTTACAGAAATAGTCAAGTCATATAAACAAGCCTGTTTTTGTCAAAAGAATTATGTCATTTGTGTGAACAGCAACATCACCAGAACAGATTAAAGTGAACACACTGGCCTCCATGGGTTTTTGAATACCTTGAGTCTGCCTCGTCAATGCCAAAACATGGACACTTTGGTACATTTCCAAACTGACAACTACATGTGTGTTGATAAGTACATATTTCGGCATAACTCAGATATCTGATAGCAATTGTAATTATAGTTGGTTAGTAAAGTCAAAAAAGTAGCTTACAACAATAGGTTGAAATGTCACCAAATCTGAGTTATTTTCAAAGTCGCCTGTCTCCTTGATATTATCTCCATGGCATAAAAGGAAGAATATCATTATAGCTTGACCATCTATGTCTTTATGTTTAGACAAAAGCAAACACCCATTTTTTAACTGTTTGCTTTAGTTCTTATGATTTTGTTTTTAATTTATCACTTTTTTCTTATGAATTTGTTTTTTACAAAATCCATTACATTTGTAGTACTTATTGGCAGAACTACCCATTGTTTCGTAATGTGGCTGGCCATTATATACTTGGGAATATACAGTAGTGGTTTCCCATTGCCTTCCATTGGCAAGGGAAATTAGAGCACCTGGTTGCAACAGAAAAGCTGGAGGGAAAGAGCACCAGGTAGACAAATCCAGGGAGAAATATATCGGGCGGAATTGCAGGGTGGCTGAGGACGGAGAGGATGGGAGATGTACTTGCAGTGACAAGGGATAGATTCGTATGGAGGACAATGATTGCCAACGCCATGCAGCAGGGCACATGATGATGACGATGACCCATTGTTTCTATAGATCTACACTGATAGAAAAAAAATCAGGTGTCATGAATCTATCATTACTAATATACATGACTGGTTTTAAGAAACAGATATTTTCTATTGTTATCAACATATCAAATCATCAAAGTATAACAAGTATGCCCCTGAAAACGTGCTATTTATTTAGTTAAAGAAATCGAAAACAGACGCAAATGTGATGTCATCAAAAATAGTCCGATTTTTCTTGGAATCTAGTAGTAGTTCCAATATGTGAAC
>JAPXFY010000013.1:68637934-68647934 GCA_030674185.1 Monoplex corrugatus
GGTTTTTAAACGGGGTGACTGATGGCTGGGTCCGAAGGGGTCATGCGGCGCTTGGACAGCCCCTTTTTGCTTGAGGAGGTGGCCGTCTTTTAGCGTCGGGAGCATGGGAGGTGGGTGTCCCGAGGATGGTGGGGTGTTGGTGCTCCTGGTCCCATCCGCACCCTTGTGGCGTTTCTTGTTAGCTTAATAGGTTTTAAGGGCGTGAGGTACTGGACACTTCGGCTTATCCTATAAGCTTTTGGTTTTAGAGGCATGAGGTGCTGGATACCTTGGCTTATCCGATAAACTATAGGTTTTAAGAGAGTGAGGTACTGGATACCTCAGCTTGTCCGATAAGCTATAGGTTTTAGGGGAGTGAAATACTGGATACCTTGGCTTGTCCGATAAGCTGTAGGTTTTAGGGGAGTGAAATACTGGATACCTTGGCTTGTCCGATAAGCTATAGGTTTTAGGGGAGTGAAATACTGGATACCTTGGCTTGTCCAGTAAGCTATAGGTTTTAGGGGAGTGAAATACTGGATACCTTGGCTTGTCCGATAAGCTATAGGTTTTAGGGGAGTGAAATACTGGATACCTTGGCTTGTCCAGTAAGCTATAGGTTTTAGGGGAGTGAAATATGGATACCTTGGCTTGTCCAGTAAGCTATAGGTTTTAGGGGAGTGAAATACTGGATACCTTGGCTTGTCTGATAAGCTATAGGTTTTAGGGGAGTGAAATACTGGATACCTTGGCTTGTCCGATAAGCTATAGGTTTTAGGGGAGTGAAATACTGGATACCTTGGCTTGTCCGATAAGCTATAGGTTTTAGGGGAGTGAAATACTGGATACCTTGGCTTGTCCGATAAGCTATAGGTTTTAGGGGAGTGAAATACTGGATACCTTGGCTTGTCCGATAAGCTATAGGTTTTAGGGGAGTGAAATACTGGATACCTTGGCTTGTCCAGTAAGCTATAGGTTTTAGGGGAGTGAAATACTGGATACCTTGGCTTGTCCGATAAGCTATAGGTTTTAGGGGAGTGAAATACTGGATACCTTAGCTTGTCCAGTAAGCTATAGGTTGTAGGGGTGTGAGGCTTTGGATACCTCATCTTGTCTTAATCTCCAACAAGAGCTACAAGATCTAAGACTTTGCTTCCTTACTTATTTTTTTTTATTTTACAGATATGTTTGCTTATTCACTGACTTACCTACTTACTTACTTTTCTTACATCATAACTCCATCACTTACACTACTTGCTTGCTTATTTGAGTACGTGCTTTGTCGTTTACCTACTTACTTGTTCACCTACTTCCATGCTTTCTTGCTTGCTTACCTGCTTACTCGTTTACCTGCTTAGTTGGTCGCTTACTTGCTTGCTTACTAAAGTATGTGTGTAGTTGTATACGAATTTATTTGTCTACCTACTTCCTTGTTTATCGATTTAATTGCTGACTTACTTGCTGACATGTTTACTTGTTCATTTACGTGTTTGTCTATTAGCTTGCTTGCCTTCGTGCTTATACATGTGTATGAGCCCCTACGTTCACCCACTTGTGTGCACAAAGATAGGCGGATAAAAGAAATGGAGAGAGAAGAAAAGAGATATTAGAGAGTAGGAGAAAGATAGGACAGAGAGGGGGTAGGAGGCAGAGGGAGACAGACAGACAGACAGACAGACAAACAAACAGACAGATAGACGGACAGATAGACAGGAAACAGGGACAATTAGAGAGACAGAGACAAAGAAAAAGAGAGCGAGAGAGAGATGCATTGAGAGGAAAAGACAGAGAAAGAGACAAAGAGAAGGACAGAGACAACAAAGAGAGAGAGAGACATTCATTGAGAGAGAAAAGAGAGCAAGAGCGAGAAAGAGACAAACACACAGACAGACAAAGAGATACAGAGACAAAGGGAGAGACAAAGACAGGAAAAAAAGAGAGAAGAAAGAGAGACAGAGAGCGAGAAAAGCCTCTGCTTGCAGAAGAAGGTTTAAAAAAAAAGACAGAAAGACAGAGAGACAAACAGAGAGACAGACAGAGAAACAACAGAATAATAAAGCGCTTTATTCGTCCTAGCACTTCAACTCAAATCTTTTACAAGCGACATTCACTGAATACAAAACATCAACAAATACCAAAAAGAAACATGAGAAAAAAAAACCTGCATCATGACAGAAAGAACAAATATCGAATAAATGCATAATAAACAAGGAAGAATTCAAATTAATAACAACAAAAAAGACAAAAAAATAGCGAAAGGAGAGGAAGGAAATATGAACACACCGAATAAAAAAGTTTAAAAAAAGAAAGAAAGAATGCAAACACATAAACTAAACAAAAATTCGAGGTTTGTGAAATGAAACATGAATACTAATGTGAATATAAAACTAGAGCATTTACGAGGATAATCGTGAAAATAGAATTAACATGACAATGAAAGTTCAGGAGAGAAACACACATACGCCCATTCATGAATACACGATGAAGAAATGAAAAAATAAACGAATGAATAAGTAAACAAATAAATAAACACAGGAATGAATAAATTGATGGATGAAGAAAGAAAGAAAGAAAGAAAGATAGAAAGAAAGAAAGAAAGAAAGAAAGAAAGATAGAAAGAAAGAAAGAAAGAAAGAAAGGTAGAAAGAAAGAAAGAAAGAAAGAAAAACTGACTGACCGACTGACCGACTGACTGACTGACTAACTGAATAAATTAATAACTAAATGACTGACTGATTGACTGACTAGTAACTCGAAATCTCTACTTATTTCAACCTTCGCTTCGCTGGTTCTCACATAGAGTTAACTGCGCTTTGGGGTTAGTTGGAATGCTTCACACAACATAATTGAATACCAGCCCGGTAGGTATGAATTCATCTTTGAATGTGGCGTTTAAATAAAGTGATGAACACAGCAAATGTCTGCATCTCCTGGGCCTGGTCGGTGCTAGAAATGGTGTGGAACAAACAGATGAGTTGCACGAGCATGTATATGTGTTGCCGTACAAAAATTCAATGCTAAAGAAGAAGAAAAAAGACAATTGAATTCCATTCAAGACAAGGAAAAAGACGAATGAATAAAAAGAATGACCGGATGAATGAATGAATGATACATTGAGTAAATGGATGAATCAGTGAATGACTGTTTTCTACTTTTCAACACTAAATTACTTACCGTGATACTACAATGTTTGGTCCATTTTCCATGTCTGCCGCTTCTCTTTCTCTGTCTTTCTGTCTTTCTGTCACTCTTTCTGTCTGTCTCTGTCCCTGTCTCTCTCTGTGTCTATTTCTCTCTCTCTCTCTCTCTCTCTCTCTCTCTCTCTCTCTCTCTCTTCTGTCTCTTTCTATTTCTCTGTCTCTCTTCTGTCTCTCTCTGTCTCTCTCTCTTGTGTCTGTCTCTGTCTCTGTCTCTATATATATATGTGTGTGTCTGTGTATGTATATATGTATATATATTGACCCCTTACAATTTGCTTATAGAAGGAATAGAAGTGTTGAAGATGCTGTTTTGTATGTTTTAAATGCCTGGACAAACCTGGCAACTCTATTAGACTGATGTTTTATGATTTTAGTAGTGCTTTTAATACCATCCAGCCACATCTCCTCGTTGATAAAATGTCTAAAATGAACATCCCTCAAAATTTTATATCTTGGATTTTTGATTATTTGACTTTTAGACCTCAATTTGTCAGACTGCCTATTGCATCTGCTTCATCTCATGTTCCCTTTGTTCTATCTGATGTGCTGTACACCAACACTGGTGCCCCCCAGGGAACTGTTCTTTCACCATTTTTGTTTACTTTGTATACTGCAGATGGAAGACAGAAGGATGAGTCATGCCCTTTAGTTAAATTTGCGGATGACACCAGTCAGGTTGGAATGATTTGTAAGAAAAATGATTTATTGTACAGAGAAGAGGTGAGACACTTTGTGAACTGGTGTGAAGAAAACTATCCGGAACTGAATGCATCTAAAACTAAGGAAATTGTTATTGACTTTACCAGAGCCAAGACTGATGCCCCAGGGCCTGTGCGCATCAAGGGTGAGGAAGTGGAGAGAGTGGATGCGCACAGGTACCTGGGCATCGTCTTTGACAACAAGCTCTCCTTTTCAGAAAACACAGATTCTATCATTCAGAAGGTACAATCAAGACTCTATTGCCTTAGATCTTTTAGAGTAAACTCTGAAATTCTTTCTTCATTTTACAGATCTGCCATCAGCAGCTTGCTATTCTTTGGGGTTGTGTGCTGGGGTGGGAATGTGTCAGAGAGAGACAGGGAAAGGCTGGAGAAGATCATCAAAAAAGCTGGAAATGTGACAGGACAAAGACATGAGATGCTGGACATGGCCTACCACAAACGACTGACTGACAAGACAGTTAACATACTGAATGACAAAACTCACCCACTTGTGGGCGAGTTTGACAAAAGACGAATTGACAGGAGTGGTAGGCTACGACAACCGACGACACGGACAACGAGATACAAAGATAGTTTCATACCCAAAGCCATATTATCTTTTAACAACGCTTATACTCGTAATTTTATTTGAAATCTTTATGCTTAACCTGCACTCTATTTTTACTATTTTAATGTTTATTGTGATAACTGGCACTTGGTCTATGTGAGAGCAGCGCGCTGTGATATGCGAGAGTATGTGATATTATAATGTATGTGATAATATTAATTGTTTGTTTTTAATGCCTTTATAATTTATAATTAAACCATAGTGCCAAGGACATCCACGCTGACGGTTCTGATGCGGATTTTGCACAAGCTCTTAACGCCAAACGTGGAAAACTCAATTTGCCGCCTGCCGGTGCAAAAGAACAATGGGAGAAATTAGATGAGGAACTTGTCCTTAAGCTGAATGCGCTAATAGGGAACAGTACGCTGGAACACAAACTTGACACATACGGAGACATCATATACTCTATCTGCAGGGACACTTATGGAGTGAAGCAGCCAAAGACAAAAACGCCTCCCCAGAAATCCAGAAGACAGCAGCAGATGGAGAGCATCCGGAGGGAGAAAAGGAAGCTTAAAAAGCGAATGAAAACTGCCTCAGAATTCGAGAAGCAAGGGCTCCTGGAACTCTGGAAAGATCTGAAGGCCAAACACAATGCTCTCAGCAAAGTGGAATCAGCAAGGCGAAGAAAGAGCAAAAAGAAGAAGACTCAAGATCGTTTCTTCAAAGATCCCTTTGACTTTGCAAGAAAGCTGTTTGAACAACCCAAATCAGGGACTCTCACAGTGGGCAAGGAAACCCTAGAGCAGCATCTCAGGGAAACATATTCCGATTCTCAGCGCGAGGCACCACTTGAAATCCAAAATCTGGTTTGGCCTGCAGCGCCAGAAGGAAAATTCAATAACAAACCACCAACACTGGATGAAGTGAAGAACGTAGTAAAGAAAGCCAGAGCCAAGTCAGCACCTGGACCAAACGGAATACCATACCTGCTCTACAAGAAATGCCCAAAAGTGCTCGAGTGGCTCCACAAGATGATTCGATCAGCATGGAGGAACCAGAAGATCAGCGACCAATGGATGAGAGCTGAAGGAGTGTACATTCCGAAGGAGCAGAACTCCAGCAGCATCAATCAGTTCAGGCCAATATCACTTCTGAACGTCGAGGGGAAAATCTTCTTCTCTGTTTTGGCAGCAAGATTGACAAAATACCTGACTGAAAACAAGTATCTGGATATGTCAGTCCAAAAGGGAGGCATACCAGGAATGCCTGGATGCTTGGAACATGCCACGTTGATTTGGGATGCCATCCAAAAAGCAAGAACAGAGAAGAGAGACATTGACGTAGTTTGGCTTGATCTGGCGAATGCATATGGATCAGTTCCACACGATATGATCCAGCTGGCTCTTGAAATGTATCACATCCCAGAAAACATCCGAACAATGCTGAGGAAGTATTTCCAAGGGTTCTCAATGCGGTTCTCTACCAAAGAATACACCACGGACTGGATAGACCTAGAGGTGGGCATTGCAATGGGCTGTGCAATCTCTCCCATACTGTTCGTGTTGGCAATGGAAGTCATCTTGAAAGCTGCAATGAAGAGTTCAGGTCCAGTGAATCTGGGAGATGGATACCAGATGCCTCCTCTGAAAGCTTTCATGGATGACACAACAGTCTTGTCCACGGATGAGGAAGAGACACACCAAATCTTAAAGCAGCTGGATGAGCTGGTGGCCTCTTCAAGAATGAGGTTCAAACCTAAGAAATCCCGAAGTCTCTCACTGCGAAAAGGAAAAGTGGCAGATTCAGTCAAATTCATGGTAGCCAACCAAGCCATCCCCACTGTCACAGAAGAGCCAGTAAAAAGTCTCGGAAGATGGTATGATGACTCCCTGAAAGACACACAAAGGGGATGTGAAACCAAGCAAACAGCAGAAGAAGGCCTGAAGAAAATAGATAACTGCGGACTGCCAGGCAAATACAAAGTCTGGTGTCTACAGTTCATGCTGATACCAAAGCTGCTGTGGCCACTGCTAATCTATGACATTTGCACCAGCACAGTCGAAGCAATGGAAGCCAAAATCAACAAATACACAAGAAAATGGCTCGGTGTCCCACCTGGTCTCACTGATGTTGCATTCTACTGTCGTCAAGCAATGCTGAAGCTACCTCTGAAATCCATAGTGGAGGAATACAAAGTTGGAAAAGCAAGACTGTTGAGCATGCTGGAGGAATCGGAGGACAATATCGTGAGAGCAGTTCATCCAAAGCTGAGAACTGGCAGAAAGTGGAAAGTCCAAGAGGCTGTAAACAATGCCAAGAGAAACCTCAGCATCAAAGAAATAATTGGACACACGCAAACCAACAGACAGGGACTGGGAGCAACAAAAATGCAGTGGTGGTCCAAAGCCAAAGGGAAGGAAAAAAGAGACATGATCATACAGGAGTTGAAGGAAGAAGAAGATGTCAAAAGAGTGCAGAAGGCAGTCCAGCAAGGTCAACAGGGGCAATGGACAACATGGGACAGTGCACTCCAAAGAAGTCTCAGCTGGAACGATATGTGGCACATGGCTCCTCTAAGGATAAGCTTCCTCCTCAGATCTGTATATGACCTGCTCCCCTCGAATGCAAACTTAGTGAAATGGGGGAAAGCAGACGACCCAGCATGTCCGCTCTGTCAGAAGAAACAAACAGTGGAACATGTCCTAAGCTCTTGCAAAGTAGCGCTAGCCCAAGGAAGGTATACATGGAGGCACAACCAAGTTCTGAAAGTGATCACAGATGTGGTTAGCGAAAAAACCATGACCCCAAACGCACCAATTGCTATGACAACGTTCTACAAAGCAGGAGGGAAACAGGTCTGGCCCGAAAGGGCTATGACAACCAGCACATTGCAAAAGGGTCTTCTGGATGGAGCAGTCGACTGGGAGTGTACAGCAGACCTCCCAGAGTGGAGAAATTACCCAGATGTCATCAGCAAGACAGGCATGAGACCAGACATCGCTCTCCACTCTGACTCCTCGAAACAAGTGATTCTGATAGAACTCACTGTGCCATACGAAAGCAGAATGGAAGAAGCACATATCTACAAGACCGAAAAATACGCCGGTCTTGCCAGCACCCTGAAGAAAGCAGGTCTGCGGGTCAAAATCTTCGCCATAGAGGTCGGGGCAAGAGGGTTTGTGGGCACCTCCGCTTATGATCTCATGAAACAACTCGCCATTTCTGGGAAGAAGAGGACTAGAGCCCTTAAAGCGATGGCAGAGGCAGCAGAAAGGAGCTCAAGCTGGATCTGGGCAAGGAGGAACCAAAAAAGTGAACTTCATAAGGATTAAATTCCCTACAGATGATGTGTGCCCCGTTAGCACATTGGTAAAACCGCGTACCGCAGTTCTGAAGCGCAGAATCGCCCAGGTTCGATCCCCGGCGTGGGAAAAAATAAATAAAAAATAGACAACAGCAGAAGGGCATCCAGGAGTCATGACCTGGATGTGGCCCGGCCCCCCGAGAGTGTAAGGAATTCAGGGCCGAAACACTTGTCTAAAGGGGGTTACTTCTCTGAAGACCTTCTGTTGTCTAGCTCTCCCTAGAGTTTCTTTCTACCTATAATGTATAATTTTATGTCTAATTTGTAATGTGATTGGCAACGTAATTTCCTTCGGGACAAATAAACTATCTTGTATCTTGTATCTTGTATATATATATATATATATATATTGTGTGTGTGTGTGTGTGTGTGTGTGTGTGTGTGTGTGTGTGTGTGTGTGTGTGTGTGTCTTTATTTATATAGAAATGTGTGCGAGTGTGTGTTTGTCTATCTGTATGTATGTACGGCTGTCTGCCTTTGTGCCTATGCCTGTTGCCAATGAGTTTGCATATATGTTTGTGATTATGTGTGCATTTGTGTGTATGTGTGTGCTTATACGTGTGTATGAATGTTGTGAGAAAGCTAGAGAGAGAGAGGGAGAGGAGTCAGTCGCAAGTATTTCGAAGAAGAAGAAGAATTCGAAGAAGAAGAAGAAGAAGAATTCGAAGAAGAATTCGAAGAAGAAGAAGAAGAAGAAGAAGAAGAAGAATTCGAAGAAGAAGAAGAAGAAGAAGAAGAAGAAGAATTCGAAGAAGAAGAAGAAGAAGAATTCGAAGAAGAATTCGAAGAAGAAGAAGAAGAAGAAGAAGAAGAAGAAGAAGAATTCGAAGAAGAAGAAGAAGAAGAAGAAGAAGAAGAATTCGAAGAAGAAGAAGAAGAAGAAGAAGAAGAAGAATTCGAAGAAGAAGAAGAAGAAGAAGAAGAAGAAGAATTCGAAGAAGAAGAAGAAGAAGAAGAAGCAGAAGAATTCGAAGAAGAAGAAGAAGAAGAATTCGAAGAAGAAGAAGAAGAAGAAGAAGAAGAAGAATTCGAAGAAGAAGAAGAAGAAGAAGAAGAAGAAGAAGAAGAAGAATTCGAAGAAGAAGAAGAAGAAGAAGAAGAAGAAGAAGAAGAATTCGAAGAAGAAGAAGAAGAAGAAGAAGAAGAAGAAGAAGAAGAATTCGAAGAAGAAGAAGAAGAAGAAGAAGAAGAAGAAGAAGAATTCGAAGAAGAAGAAGAAGAAGAAGAAGAAGAAGAAGAAGAAGAAGAAGAAGAAGAAGAAGAAGAAGAAGAAGAAGAAGAAGAAGAATTCGAAGAAGAAATTCGAAGAAGAAGAAGAATTCGAAGAAGAAGAAGAATTCGAAGAAGAAGAAGAATTCGAAGAAGAAGAAGAATTCGAAGAAGAAGAAGAATTCGAAGAAGAAGAAGAATTCGAAGAAGAAGAAGAATTCGAAGAAGAAGAAGAATTCGAAGAAGAAGAAGAATTCGAAGAAGAAGAAGAATTCGAAGAAGAAGAAGAATTCGAAGAAGAAGAAGAATTCGAAGAAGAAGAAGAATTCGAAGAAGAAGAAGAATTCGAAGAAGAAGAAGAATTCGAAGAAGAAGAAGAAGAAGAATTCGAAGAAGAAGAAGAAGAAGAATTCGAAGAAGAAGAAGAAGAAGAATTCGAAGAAGAAGAAGAAGAAGAATTCGAAGAAGAAGAAGAAGAAGAATTCGAAGAAGAAGAAGAAGAAGAATTCGAAGAAGAAGAAGAAGAAGAATTCGAAGAATTCGAAGAAGAAGAAGAAGAAGAATTCGAAGAAGAAGAAGAAGAAGAATTCGAAGAAGAAGAAGAAGAAGAATTCGAAGAAGAAGAAGAAGAAGAATTCGAAGAAGAATTCGAAGAAGAAGAAGAAGAAGAAGAAGAAGAAGAATTCGAAGAAGAAGAAGAAGAAGAAGAAGAAGAAGAAGAAGAGAAGAAGAAGAATTCGAAGAAGAAGAAGAAGAAGAAGAAGAAGAAGAAGAAGAAGAAGAAGAAGAAGAAGAATTCGAAGAAGAAGAAGAATTCGAAGAAGAAGAAGAATTCGAAGAAGAAGAAGAATTCGAAGAAGAAGAAGAATTCGAAGAAGAAGAAGAATTCGAAGAAGAAGAAGAATTCGAAGAATTCGAAGAAGAAGAAGAATTCGAAGAAGAATTCGAAGAAGAAGAAGAAGAAGAAGAATTCGAA
>JAPXFY010000013.1:68657934-68660434 GCA_030674185.1 Monoplex corrugatus
CTAGAATACTTTTCATCTTATTGAATGCTGTTTTGGCTTGGCCGATTCTGCGGGCTATTTCTGATGTGCACCTGTCGTCTGGTGAAATGATCGTTCCCAGATATTTAAAGTTATCAACCTGTCTCAAGGTTGTGCTGTTCGCTGTTATTTTGCATGAGGGGATTTCATGTTTTTACTGATTACCATGACTCCAGTCTTCTTGCTATTTAGCTCCAACCCTTTCTTTTGCAGGTATAGGGAACAGAATCACGTTATATGCACATTACGAAATTCCACAGAACTGTGGAGTGGGTCCACGGAGTTCGCTCAAGAGGGATTCATCGCGTTCGTACATTTCCTTATGCGCTCCTCCCAAGTAAACCAGTGATTATAGGGCAGACTCCTTGAGCCTGTGCAAACCTGCGTGCTGAAAATAAAATGGAATCAAAAAACAAAAGACAATAAATCTTGTCGCCAGCCCCAGGATCGAACTCACAGCCTCTGGTATATCTTCATGATGCCCTGACTAACTGAGCCATTCTTATTCTTATTCTTGTTCTTATTCTTATTCTTATTCTTATTATTACTCTTATCTTATTCCTATTCCTATTCTTATTCTTATTCTTTGCTCCCGTGGGGATGCCGGGGGGAGGGGGGGGGGGCTCTTTCAGTCTAAATAGTGTCCCCCACCTTCTGAAAATTCTGTGCTAGAAATTTCCTCTTTTCTGTCACTCTCTTTGTTTCTGCCTTATTCCTTTGCTTTCTGTCATTTCTTCCAATCATTTTCTGCCTTGCTGGTCCGTCTACCTGTATGTGTTCGATAAAGTCTTATTATTTTTTCTTAGGATTGATAATTGGGTACCTGGTGCTCTTTTTCCCTCCAGCTTTCCTTCTGTAACTAGGTGCTGTAATTTCTCTTGCCTCATAAAATATCCTAAGCTACTAAGCAACGGTTTTTAATATCCCCTTAACTGATTGACACAAATCGTAATCAATAGTATACTGACGTCTCGCAGGACTCCAAACGTTCGAAAGAACCCAGTCCTTTAGTGGAAGAAGAAGAAGAAGAAGAAGAAAGAAAAGAAGACCCTGTTACCCGACTAAGGATGGAACCCACGACATCTGTGTTATCAGCATAACGGTATGACCAACACAGCTAACACACCACTTATGTGGGATGGTGGCCCAGTGGTTACAGCCACGTCTGTGAGGCCAGAGGCCCGTGGTTCAAATCACAACTGGATAGGAATTGTTCTCTCTCTACCGTATATTTTGAGTGGTGGTCAAGAAAGTAGACTTTCTGTTCTGCTTCTGACACTACTTGTTTACAGATTCCTCGATACAGATCTTCTACAGTCGACCGCTGCTCAATTTTTGTGTCTGATTGGAAAAAAAACTCTCTCCACTTCTTTGTCTCGGTCTCTCTCTTTGCCTGTGTTTCTTTCTCTATCTCTGTCTGTCTGTCTGTCTGTCTGCTTATATCTGTCTGGCTGTCTGTTTGTCTGTCTGTCTCTCTCTCTCTCTCTCTCTCTCGCTCTCTCTCCCTTTCTCTCTCTCGCTCTCTCTCTCTCTCTCTCTCGCTCTCTCTCTCTCTCCCGCTCTCCCTCTCCCCCCCTCTCTCTCTCTCTCGCGTACTGACACACTCGCACGTCGACACGCGCGCGCGCACACACACACACACTCACACCTAAACTCTCTCACACACGCAGATCTTTACACACATATATACACACACGCGCGCGCGCGCGCAGCACACACACACACACACACACACACACCACACACACACACACACACAAGCACGCACACACACACACACACACACACACACACACACACACACACACATACACATAACTCTAAATGAAGAAAGACAACAAACACAAGTCATCACTCAAACAAAGCCAATAAGTACGAGTGGCCTTACTCACCACATCCACAGCCATAATTACCCGATGTTTCAACATGTTGATGCCAGCAAGCCGATTTCCTGGCTAAACCCCTCACCTCTGATTTATATTCTCCTACATGTCGTCCGTGGGAGGATGAGGTGGATATATGCCAAAGAGAGTGGAAGAAAGAGAGAGACAGACAGACAGACAGATAGACAGACAGACAGAGACAGAGAGAAGAGAGTGAAAAGGGAGAGAGAGAGACTGAGAGAGAGACTGAGAAAGAGAGACTGAAACTGAGAGAGACATAGACAGACAGACAGAGAGAGAGAGAGAGAGACAGGCAGACAGACAGAGAAACAGACATACAGAGAAACAGACAGACAGAGACTGAGAGAGAGACTGAGACACGAGAGAGACAGAGATAGACACAGAGAGAGACTGAGGCTGAGAGACCGAGAGAAACTGACAGATAGACAGACAGACAGACTGACTGACAGACAGACAAACAGACAAAGAGAAAGAACTGAAAAGATAAAATACGTGAGACGGACAGAGAGAGAGAGAGGTGGGGAGGACAGACAGACAGACAGACGGAGACAGAGACAGAAAGACAGAGACAGAGAAGA
>JAPXFY010000013.1:68687934-68690434 GCA_030674185.1 Monoplex corrugatus
TGTACCTGTGTCTTCTTCTTTTTTCTTTTTTTTGTACCTGTCTTCTTCTTTTTTTTTCTTTTTTTTTGTACCTGTCTTCTTCTTTTTTTTCTTTTTTTTTTCTTTTTTTTTGTACCTGTCTTCTTTTTTTTCTTTTTTTTTGTACCTGTCTTCTTCTTTTTTTTTCTTTTTTTTGTACCTGTCTTCTTCTTTTTTTTCTTTTTTTGTACCTGTCTTCTTTTTTTTTCTTTTTTTGTACCTGTGTTTTCTTCTTTTTTTCTTTTTATGTACCTGTGTTTTCTTCTTTTTTTCTTTTTTTGTACCTGTGTTTTCTTCTTTTTTTTCTTTTTTTTTGTACCTGTGTCTTCTTTTTTTCTTTTTTTGTACCTGTGTTTTCTTTTTTTTTTCTTTTTTTGTACCTGTGTTTTTCTTTTTTTTTTCTTTTTTTGTACCTGTGTCTTCTTCTTTTTTTTCTTTTTTTGTACCTGTGTTTTCTTCTTTTTTTCTTTTTTTGTACCTGTGTTTTCTTCTTTTTTCTTTTTTTGTACCTGTGTTTTCTTTTTTTTTTTCTTTTTTTGTACCTGTGTCTGCTTCTTTTTTTCTTTTTTTGTACCTGTGTCTTTCTTTTTTTTCTTTTTTTGTACCTGTGTTTTCTTCTTTTTTTCTTTTTTTGTACCTGTGTGTTCTTCTTTTTTTCTTTTTTTATACCTGTGTTTTCTTTTTTTTTTCTTTTTTGTACCTGTGTTTTCTTCTTTTTTTTCTTTTTTTTTTGTACCTGTGTTTTCTTTTTTTTCTTTTTTTGTACCTGTGTTTTCTTCTTTTTTTTCTTTTTTTTTTGTACCTGTGTTTTCTTCTTTTTTTTCTTTTTTTGTACCTGTGTTTTCTTTTTTTTTCTTTTTTTGTACCTGTGTTTTCTTCTTTTTTTCTTTTTTTGTACCTGTGTTTTCTTTTTTTTTCTTTTTTGTACCTGTGTTTTCTTCTTTTTTTCTTTTTTTTTTGTACCTGTGTTTTCTTCTTTTTTTCTTTTTTTGTACCTGTGTTTTCTTTTTTTTTTTTTCTTTTTTTTTGTACCTGTGTCTTCTTTTTTCTTTCTTTTTTTTCCCGCCGTTTACGACATGGTCAGACCCCCATTTGGTGATGAACCTGACCAAATTCTTTTCAGGGTCATCGCACTCAGGGAGGTTACCTTTGTGCTCACGGTTTTTTTGTTGTTGTTGTTGTTGTTTTGTTGGGGTTTTTTTTCCATTTTCTACGCCACCTTAATGGCCACAGAAGCTGGCACAGTTTTTTACAATGTGATGATGATGATGATGGCTTCTGTTTTGACACAATGTTTGGATACTCTACTCCCATTCTTTACATCTGTCATCAATCATTCACTGGTGTCAGGCATCTTCCCAAGCTCATTCAAATCAGCTATTGTCAAACCTCTCCTAAAGAAACCTTCTCTTGATCCAGATATTCTCAAAAACTACCGGCCTGTCTCCAATCTCCCCTTTCTTTCCAAGGTAACTGAAAAAATTATTTTACACCAACTTCTAGAACATCTTGAATCAAACCATTTATTATATCCCAATCAGTCAGCATATAGATCAGGACATAGCACTGAAACTGCTTTATTGAAAATTGTGAACGATCTTCTGACATCCCTTGATGATGGTGACATTTCTCTTCTCTCTCTCTTAGATTTGTCTGCTGCCTTCGACACTATAGACCATGAGATACTGCTTTGGCGCCTCCACAACTGCTACGGAATTTCTGGCTCCGCTCTCTCCTGGTTTCAGTCATATCTCTCTGACCGCACACAGACTGTATCTGTAAATGGCTTGCCCTCACCTCCCTCAGCCCTCAGATATGGCGTTCCTCAAGGATCCGTCCTGGGTCCAGTTCTCTTTGTTTTGTACACGCAGCCTCTCGCAAATATTATTCTCCGCCATTCTGTATCACATCATAGCTTCTCAGATGACAATCAAATTTACAATTCTGGTCCCATCTCTAATGTAAACAACATCGTACAAACCACTAAAGCCTGCATTTCCGACGTGAAAGACTGGATGACTTGTAACAAATTACAACTAAACCAAGACAAAACTGAAATGATTTTCATTACTCCTAAAAAACTTCTCAACTGTGACTTAATTCCATCTTCCATATCACTGAATGGGACAGACATCACCCTCTCCCAAAAAGTTAAGAATCTAGGTGTCACCATCGACAACACTCTTAACTTTCAGCAGCATGTCTCAAACATCTGTCGTGTCTGTTACCTTGAACTTCGTAGAATAGGTTCCATCCGTCATCTCCTTACTCTCGAAGCTACTAAAATATTAGTTTGTGCTTTCGTTCTTTCTCGTCTTGACTATTGTAATTCCCTTCTGTCTGGTTCCCCAAAACAGCTCCTTGACAAACTTCAGAAAGTACAGAACCATGCCGCTCGGCTAGTATTTCGGTCTTCCAAATTTCAGCATGTCTCTCCTCTTCTCCAAGACTTGCATTGGTTACCTGTGTTGAAAAGGATCCA
>JAPXFY010000013.1:68697934-68707934 GCA_030674185.1 Monoplex corrugatus
AAACGAGTTTTTCTTCGGCAAACTTTTATAGAAAAAAGTCCATGACTATAGGAAAACAGAAAAAAGATTATTTTTTAAATGGGTGGCGCTACTTTGTGGCGACGTGCTGTCTCTGGAGAGAGCAACATGAATTCCACATGGTATACGCTTTGTGACAAGTAAGAATTACAGTACGATACGATACAATACGATACAATACAATACAATACAGCACACTAAAATACAATACAGTGCAATACAATACAGCACAGCACAGTACAATACAATACAGTGCAATACAATACAGCACAGCACAGTAAAATACAATACAGTGCAATACAATACAGCACAGCACAGTACAATACAATACAGTGCAATACAATACAGCACAGCACAGTAAAATACAATACAGTGCAATACAATACAGCACAGCACAGTACAATACAATACAGTGCAATACAATACAATACAGCACAGCACAGTACAATACAATACAGTGCAATACATTACAGTACAATACAGCACAGCACAGTACAATACAATATAGTGCAATACATTACAGTACAATACAGCACAGCACAGTACAATACAATACAGTGCAATACATTACAGTACAATACAGCACAGCACAGTACAATACAATACAGTGCAATACATTACAGTACAACACGGTACAGTACTATACGATACGATACAATACGACACGACACGACACGATACGATGCAATACAATACAGCGCAATACAATACGATGCAATATAATGCAATGCAATGCAATTTAATAAAATACAAGAGAATACAATGCAATACAATACAATACAGTACAGCACAGTACAATACAATACAGTGCAAACCAGTGCAATACATTACTATTCGACACGACACGATATGATACGATACGATACGACACGACACGACACGACACGACACGATACGATACGATACGATACGATACAATACAATACGACACAATACAATACAATACAATACGACACAATACAATGCAATACAACACAATACAATACAACGCAATACAATACAACACAATACAACACAATACAATACAACACAATACAATACAATACGACACAATACAATACAACACAATACAACACAATACAATACAATACAATACGACACAATACGACACAATACGACACAATACAATACAATACAACGCAATACAATACAACACAATACAATACAATACAACACAATACAATACAATACAATACAATACAACGCAATACAATACAACACAATACAATACAATACAACACAATACAATACAATACGACACAATACAATACAATACAACACAATACAATACAACACAATACAATACGACACAATACAATACAATACAACGCAATACAATACAACACAATACAATACAATACGACACAATACAATACAATACAACACAATACGCTACAATTCTCCAGTCTAGTTGACAGATATCCTGCAATCATATGAAAACACAAAGTCAGAATCTGCAGAGTTTGACGACTCTCTGATGATTGATAACGATGGACCCTCTCTTCGATCTGACAGCTAGCTGAGATATCATTTACTGGTCCTTCATCGCCTGGTCTTCATGTGGAATGCTCATCCTTCTACAGGCGCTACATAGGAAAGACCCCTGTGACCTTGAGTTCTGCTTCCGCCTGTCCCTCTTTTGTTGAATATCAGCTTGCTTGCACTGTTTGAATACGATTTTGCCCTGCGTGCACTGCAGTCGCCAGTTTATGCTGTTGGCGGCAGCGCCTTTCGAATTTGGTAATGTTGATGCTACGGCTGATGAGGTTGGCCTTCAGAATATCCTTGCATTGCTTTAGTTGACTTACGGAGTCACGATATTCTTGCTATAGTTGATGCTACGGCTGATGAGGTTGGCCTTCAGAATATCCTTGCATTGCTTTAGTTGACTTACGGAGTCACGATATTCTTGCTGTAGTTCTCCATACAGGAGCACCTTTGGGATTCAGTTCTCTTTTGAACCGTAAATGTGTTCTTTCCTTCGATGCTGGCATTTGATGAATAGAAAGTCTGTACTTTATCAAACAGTGTCAGCTCCGTAATCGCTCTATCCACATTTGTCAATAAACAGTAAACCACTTTTATCAGCCGGTTTTAAGTTAACAAGAAACACCACGAAGGTGCGGATGGGACCCGCAGCACCAACACCTCGCCACTCTCCGGACAACCATCTCCTAAGCTCCTGACGCCAATCGACAGCCATCCTATCATACAAAGGGCGCTGCATGACCCACTCGGACCCAGCCATCAGTCACCTTGCTCACAAACCGAATGGCAAGGTGGGGAGATGATAAACTCCGGAACATCGCCACACAGCGCGAACCATCCAGGACCAGCCCAGCCTCCGGATCAAGAGAGGATGGAAGACCCCTCTCTTGCCCCGCTCTGGTCTTCATCTCTCTGTCATCTCATCTCACTTTTGTCAGTAGCCAGTAAACCACTTTTGTAAGCCAGGATAGTTCAGCTGGGAGAGCGTTAGACTGAAGATTTAAAGGTTCCAGACTCAATTCTGAGTTCCAAAACGTATTTGATTGATTGATTTGGTTCAGTTGTTACGTCGACACCCACCTCGGGTGATATGGCGGACGGGGATAACCATCCCAGGAAAGTGGGGGAAGGGGGACTTATCTAATTCTATACTGACACCACTAGAATAAGAATGATGTTAAGATTGGACAGGTGAGAAGGCCAGTTTTAATGTAGCGCGCCCCGGGATTCGAACCCACAACCATTAGCATGTGAATCCGACGCTCAAATCAACTGAGCTACTGGGGCCCGCAGCCAAAATGTAACATGGTCCGGTGGTAAATATACTTAGTTTTTGCCAGTGCACAAGCTACTGTGCATTCTCAAGGAGTGTGTCACATAATGACTGGGCAGATGTGGGTGCAGCATATATGAAAATGTCCGAAGACGACAAATCCCGCTTGTACAAACTGTGAACTCTAAAGTCCATTTCAGCATGCTACTGTAAGCGCCACTGAAACGGGAAAGGGACAGAACCAGAAAAAACAGTCTACCCCCCTCCGACCATTACCCACCACCCACCCACCACCACCACCTCCACCACCACCACCCACCACCCACCACCACCTGCCATTTGTCTAACGTTCGTCTGAGAAGGTGACATTGCGAACGAGAAATTCTATAATTGCTCTGCATTATGTGATAATTTCGATTCAGAAATAGTGACTGCTTCATCGAACCTTTGCTTTTGGATAAAGAATAAAAGACCAAAAACAAAGATTAAAAGAACAAAAGCAATGGTCTGGTGTTGATAGGTATGCTTGGAAACTGTATGGAATTCTGCCGGTAGAAAAATAATAAAACCAGAGAAAAAGCACGAAAAAAAGAATAAGAACGCGTATTTAATACAACAACACAAGACAGGCGCAAATTTTCGGCCAACTGGCCTTTGTCGAGCGTAAGATTCCAAACAAACAAACAAACACCAGATACAAAAATCAGGAGAAAAATAGTGGGTTAACATCTTTTCTAGGGCGCAGTGACGGCAGATTTATCAGTAGGTGCCACGAAGACAACAACAACAAAAAATCGACGCAGGTGTAGATGTGGTGATTCCACTACCCACTTACAACAGTTATTTCTTCATATCAGTAAGCTTGCACCTGTTGGTTAACTATTTCATTGTTTTCTCTATGACGCTGTTGTATGGAGTAACCTTTTTGATTCTCCTGCTTGTCTGTTGACAGAGCTGTGGACTCAACATCTGATGTCTTGAGTTCAATCCCAGCCTGCAACATTAAACCATTGACTCCTGCACCCTATCCGCCAACTGCAAAAACTTAACCCTTTGACTCCTTCACCCTATCGAATCCACCAGCTTTCCTCAGGAAGCTGATAGATAGAATGAGGGAGTCAATTTTGCGTTACTAGCATGGTTGACAATGCAGGACGCGGGTGGACAGGGTCCGGAAGTCAAAGGGTTAAAAACTGGCCTGTTCGCCGCCCATCCTAACCCTTTCACTCCCGCTCCCTGTCCACCAGCATCCTGCATTGCCAACAATGTTAGCAAATCAAAAAGTTAAACTTTTGATTCCTCACCCTATCCACCAGCGTCCTGCATTGATAGGGTGAGGGAGTCAAAGGGTTAAGTTTTTGCAGTCGGTGGGATAGGGTGCGGGAGTTAAAGGGTTAATGCTCCGATCATTCTAGGTGGTGTCAGCTGAGTTTCTGCAGGCTTAAGGCTTGGTGCCATGATCACCATACACACGGTACCTGTGACGTTAGTGCATGTGGAATTCGTTCCGAGCGCGGAGACGTCATCTTCAGAATCTGAAACTGAAACTGAAAGATGAATTTTTCATAGGTACCAGCCAGCTTTCACTTCAAGACCTAGCAAACCGATAGAGAAATTTGCGGCAGACTTATAAAGTCTACCAGAATATCACCGGTGAATTTGGGTGGAGCGCATACGGAATCGTCCGAGCCGTTAGTTAATCCTTTTTGAACAAACTGAAACTCAAGCTCAGACTAATAACGATTAAATTGCCAGGCTCGAATTCGTCCCTCCACCCAAAAAAACTTCTTTTTTTTTCTTCTTCTTCTTCCTCTGTCTGTCTGTGTGTCTGTCATAATGTCCACCCAGAGATTGGCGGGGTGTGTTTACAAGCCTTCTGTATACAGACTTGGAGACGGTGCACATAGATTAAGCCTTACAAGTGAAAAGAAAAGTCCTGCAGGTAAAGAAACATTACCTCCCCTACTTCTTCACTCCCCTACCTGCAAACCTTCCCCAATACCTTCACCGTGACTCATGCTGAATTCATGTTGACTCTGGAGAAAGGTAAGAAGAAGAAAAAAAAGCAACAACCAAAAAAGTGCAAGAGCAGACACCACAAGGGAGAAAAGAAATTAAGGAAAAGAAATGGTCATGCCATACCCAACAACTCCCCTTTCCTGAGGTTCAGAAAGAAGAACACACAGAATCAGTCATTGAGGTGCAATGGTTAGCAACAACTGACTCAAGACTAGAACGTTGTAGGTTCTCATCCCATCAGTCCTGTCAAAATCATTGTGGGGGAGGGGGGGGTGGCGGTTCAGCCCCCATCTGGCACCTATCCAGAGTTGACCGTGCTATGGGTTTTGTCCGGCTGGGCTTGAGATAATAATGATAACGGTTGTTATTTTCATCATGTATGTCACAGCATGCATAACGCCGTCTGTGACATATATAGAGCCGAAACATGGAACCTGACGAAACGTCAGCTCCTAAAACTGCGAACCATGCAGAGGGCCCACGAACGGATCATGATGGAATCACGTGGAAGGACCGGAAAACGGCGGCATGGGTAAGAGGAAAAACGAAGGTCCAAGACATAATAGACACAGTTTGTGAACGAAAGTGGAACTGGGCTGGTTATGTCATTAGGAGATCTGACAACAGATGGACCACCAAAATGACACACTGGATCCCTCGAAGCCAAAAAAAGAACAGAGGTCGCCAGAGAACCAGATGGCGAGACGATCAAGAAAAGTTCGACAAACAACGGACCAGAACAACAGTTAGCTGGCAACAGTGGCGTGCGATGAGGAAGGCTTATGTCCAACAACGGACCCAAACAAGCTGAAGTGAGTGATCTTCATCATAATGATAATAATACTGATGATGGTAACAATCATAATGATAAGAATGATGATGATGATGATAATAATAATAATAACAACAAGATGATGATGATGATGATGATGATGATGATGATGATGATGATGATGATGATGATGATGATGATGATGACGACGACGATGATGATGATGATGATGATGATGATGATGATGATGATGATGATGATGATGATGGGCACGTTGGGAAGACTGGGACCACACAGTTGAGACTCACGCATTTCACGGAATCGTCATAGAAGGTGCTGCTCAAATTTCCTGACCATGACCGCAGGTGTCTGTATTTCTCGAACCTGGCTGATGTCAGGACGTATTTGAGCCTCAGGCGGGCCACAGTTTTCATGTCAGCAGGCTGGCTGATTCTTGTGGACTAAAATATCTGTACCGACCTGCAACACATAAACTACTGCACTGGTCTGTTTTGCTGCCCATTTTAATGTTCCAATTCAGTTTCAGTTTCTCAAATCCAAAGCAAGTGTGACTGCCCACCGCGTTCAAGCAAACAGGAACCAGAAGAGAACAAACAAACAAAAAACCCACGAAAAAAGACTAAGAACGCATATTTAATACAACCAGACAAGACGTTTTGATTGGTTGCATTAAATACACGTTCTGATTATTTTTTTGGTGTTTGTTGTTATTGTTGTTGTTGTTGTTGTCGTCGTCGTTGTTGTTGTTGTTGTTGTCGTCGTTGTTGTTGTTGTTGTTGTTGTCGTTGTCGTTGTTGTTGTTGTTGTTGTTGTTGTCGTTGTCGTTGTCGTTGTCGTTGCTGTTGTCGTTGTCGTTGTCGTTGTCGTTGTCGTTGTTGTTGTTGTTGCTGTTGTTGTTGTTGTCGTCGTTGTCGTTGTTGTTGTTGTTGTTGTTGTTGTTGGTGGTGGTGGTGGTGGTGGTGGTGGTGGTTTGGTTTCGTTTCGTTTCGTTTGGTTTTTGGTTTGGTTTGGTTTGGTTTGGTTTGGTTTGGTTTGGTTTGGTTTGGTTTTGGTTTGGTTGGTTTGGTTTTTGGTTTGGTTTTTGGTTTGGTTTGGTTTGGTTTGGTTTGGTTTGGTTTGGTTTGGTTTGGTTTGGTTTGGTTTGGTTTGGTTTGGTTGGTTTGGTTTTTGGTTTGGTTTGGTTTGGTTTGGTTGGTTTGGTTTTTGGTTTGGTTTGGTTTTTGGTTTTACTTTCTCAAGATGACGTCTCTGCGCTCGGAACGAATTCCATAATCACTAACGGCACAGGTACCATGTGTGTGCGGTGATCATGGCACAAGCCTTAAGCCTGCACATAAACCTATGAACTGGCCGGGTCCTGAGGTCCTACCTAGTGTTTGTTTGACCTCGTCTACATGTTTTTATACTAGTATCGCATCCGTCTATCATTGAAACAATCTTGGCTACAGGTAAATGACATGTGTATCTGTGTATCTTATCTTCAAAGAAAAGAACAGATACATAAAGTATATGAAAAAAAACGAGTCGCTCGAATCATTCTGGTTGTGTCAGTTTAATGTTTCTTAAGTCCGATCCCTTCTGTCCCACCCCATCATTTCAAAACCTTACCCGTGGAGAAGGTTTTGCGCTGGCTGAAGGAGTCTGCCAGATAACAGATGTTAGACAGGGTGGAGCGTTTATGGAATTGTCCGAGTTTGATGAATCCCTCTTTGATAAACTCCAATCACTTCATTCTTGACGTTTAGAGGGTTATATTCTTTGTGTTTATATATTTTGCATTTTATTGACTTTGAAATTGGACCCGTCTCAGTAGAACTTTGAACTTAAATCTTCATATTTACGCCACATCAGAGAGAACCAACATACCTGAAGAAAAGCGACGTAATTACAACACTGCTGAATTGTTCTTCCTTGTCCTCATAGTCAAACAATTTGCTTTATACCGATTTGAAATTGCGCATGCACTGTTTGTTTGTTTGTTTCTTTCTTTCTTTTTCTGTCTTTCTTTCTTTCTTCCTTCCTTCCTGTCTTTTTTCTTCCTTCCTTTGTGTCTTTCTTTTTTTCTTCCTTCCTTTGTGTCTTTCTTTTTTTCTTCCTTCCTTTGTGTCTTTCTTTCTTTCTTCCTTCCTTCCTTTCTTTCTTTCTTCCTTCCTTTGTGTCTTTCTTTCTTTCTTCCTTCCTGTCTTTGTGCTTTCTTTTTTCTTCCTTCCTTTGTGTCTTTCTTTCTTTCTTCCTTCCTTGTTGTCTTTCTTTTTTCCTTCCTTTGTGTCTTTTTGTCTTCTTTCCTTCCTTTCTTTGTGTCTTTCTTTTTTCTTCCTTCCTTTGTGTCTTTCTTTTTTCTTCCTTCCTTTGTGTCTTTCTTTTTTCTTCCTTCCTTTGTGTCTTTCTTTTTTCCTTCCTTCCTTTGTGTCTTTCTTTTTTTCTTCCTTCCTTTGTGTCTTTTTTTTTTCTTCCTTCCTTTCTTTCTTTCTTTCTTTCTTTCTTACTTTTTTTCCTAATAGTGTCAGAAGCATTCACGGTTAAAGTGACTCAGTTTTGTAAAATCAAAAAATGTGGTGATGAACAGCTCTGATGTTGCAGCCCTTTGTCTTTCTGACGAGACGATGCACAGACATACCACACGTACATGTGTGCACATAAATGCAGCACACGTTTAGCCCAGGTTAGAGATCCCATGACAACAAATGAATTATCCCTGACAAAATTCTGTAGCAAAGTCCACTTCTACAGACAAACAGAAATACATGCATACGAAAAAAAATGGGTGGCGCTGCTCTGTGGCTAGGATCTCCGAATCTTATACCTTAATCCATTGAGAGAACAACAACTAAAAAAGACAAAGTACAATAAATAGTGTGCAGCAAATCAAACTATTTGCCTATAGTGAAATTCCATCCCAGGTTCATATCCCCACCTACATCATCATCATCATCGGGTGCCTTGCCACATGGCGTTGGCGATCATGGCCTTCCATCTGTTTCTATCCCTTGCTGCCGCAAGCACATCTTCCACCCTCTTTGTCTTCAGCCACTCTGCAAGTCCGTCCAATATCTTCTCCCTGGGTCTACCTGGTGCTCTCTTTCCCTCCACTTTTCCTGTTGTGACCAGGTGCTCCAATTCCCCTTTCCTCATAAAATGACCTATAAATGTTGCCTGTCTTCTCCTAATCTTCCTTATCAATGATCTTCTTGTGTCTGCCTCCATCAAGACTGTCTCGTTTGTTTTCTTTGCTGTCCATGGAACTGTCAACATTCTTTTAGAAACCACATCCCGGCTGCCTCAATCTTGTTCTGGCTTTGCTTGTTGACTGTCCACGCCTCACAGCCGTATAACAGTATTGGTTCCATATAACATTCAAGAACTCTCTTCCTGATGTTAATCGATAGGCATTTGTTGGTAAGAATGCTTTTCCCCACCTACAGTTCACCCCAACCCTCAAAGAAGCAGTCAAATACTGACGAACCCACGTCCTACTTTTAAGCTGGGAATATGGTCAACGTTTGCCAAAGATCCATTCATAAAAAAACTGATAAAAGCTGATTCTGTTCACACACACAAACTTACACACACGCACGCGAGCTCGAGCACTCACACACACATAAGCGCACGTGCAGAAACATATATGCATATGGATATATGCAGGTACATGTAGTTGTACATAGACATAGTAAACTCACACACACATACACACACACATACATACATACATACATACATACATACATACATACATACATACATACATACATACATACATACATACATACATATATACACACACACTCTCTCACACACACATGCACACACGCAAACACACACATATGCACACACACAAACACACACACACACAAACACACACACACACACACAGAGGTAGAGAGAGAGAGACAGGAGCGAGAGAGAGAGAGAGTTACCGATCCAAAACTTCAGTAGTGAAACTAGTGGTTAAGGGTAACATATCATATACAATTTGCCCATTCAACTCTCTTAGAGGAGAGAGAGAGTGACGGATAGTATATGTGTATGTGTGTGTATTTGCAATATACACGCGTGCGTGTGTGGGACTGTGCCATGAGTGTGTGTGTATGTCAGTGTGTGTGTGCGTGTCGTGTGTGTGTGTGTGTGTGTGTGTGTGTATGTGTGTGCCTGCGTGTGTGTGTGTGTGTGTGTGTGTGTGTGTGTGTGTGTGTGTGTGTGTGTGTGTCTGTGTGTGTGTGTGTGTCTGTGTGTGTGTGTGTGTGTCTGTGTCTGTGTGTGTGTCTGTGTCTGTGTCTGTGTTTTATCTGTCTATATGTGTATGTGTATCTGTCATTACAACATCAGTTAATCTCAGAACAAACAGTCGTTGAATTGAACTGAAACATACGTACATCTGTGTGCGTATTCTTCCAAGTTGATATAAAACAACC
>JAPXFY010000013.1:68712934-68720434 GCA_030674185.1 Monoplex corrugatus
ACTCTCTTGGACCTATCTGCTGCCTTTGACACTATTGACCACTCTATCCTTCTCTCCCGTCTACATCACTCTTTTGGGCTCCATGATACTGTCTTGAACTGGTTTCATTCTTACATCACCAATCGTCTGCAAGTAGTTTCTGTCAATGGTCTTTCTTCTAATCCTTCCTGTCTGACTTACGGAGTGCCACAAGGATCTGTTCTGGGCCCCCTACTTTTCATTCTCTACACCTACCCTGTCTCCTCTATTGTCCAAGAACAACTGCTTCAGCATCATTCTTTCTCGGATGACAATCAGCTGTATGTCTCTGGGCCTCTCCCTGACCTTCCCATCATGATCCAGAAAACCCAATCTTGTGTAGCTGACCTGAAGGATTGGATGACTGATAACAAACTGAAATTAAATGAAGAGAAATCCGAATTGATCTTGATCACCCCACCCAAACTCCAAAATCACCCCTCTCTTCCAACCTCTGTCACACTTGTTGACTCATCTATCCCTCTCTCCCATTTTGCCCGTAACCTTGGTGTAACTCTTGATCAAACCCTGTCCTTCCACCAGCATGTGAGCAACGTCTGTCGGACTTGTTTTCTTGAACTCCGCCGAATTGCTTCTATCCGCCACCTCCTCTCAGAAGACACGACAAAGGCTCTTGTCTGTGCATTTGTTCTATCCCGTCTCGATTACTGTAATGCTCTTTTTTCTGGTTCCCCCTCTCATCTCATTAACAAACTTCAGAAAGTTCAAAATCATGCTGCCCGTCTCATCTTCCGCTCTTCAAAATTTAACCATGTTACGCCATTGCTCTGTTCTCTCCACTGGCTCCCTGTTCAGCAAAGAATATCCTACAAGATTGCCTGCCTCTGCTTCAAATCTATTGAGTCTTCCTGTCCTGAGTATCTCACCCATCTGTTACATCTCTACACGCCATCTCGAGCTTTGCGGTCCTCATCTGATACCCGTCTCTATAGTATCCCCATAGTCCGCACTAAAAGGTTTGGGCAGCGTTCTTTTTCCTATCAAGCTCCAACCATCTGGAATCAGTTACCTCGCTCTCTTAGATACTCACCCTCTCTGTCCACATTCAAACGCTCCCTCAAAACTCACCTGTTTCCCAAAACTAGTAATCTCTGCCCCCTTCCCCCCATGTAAAGTAATGGTGACATTATAGTGTCTTAGTGTCAATGTGTCATTGTATTTGCATGTCATGCTGTGTGTGTGTTTGTGTGTGTGTGTGTGTGTTTGTGTGTGTGTGGGTGCTTCTGTGGGCGTGTGTGTGTGTGCTTGTGATTCTGGTTATATGTTTTGCCATTGTAAACGCCTAGGGCATTAATTTGATTAGGCGTACTAAATGTTCATAATAATAATAATAATAATAATTTTGCACGTGATCCAATGATGAACAGTATATCAACGTATAGACTATCGTACAAACACTTGATTATAAAAGAAAAGAACCTTCTTTGCGAGATGAAAATAGTTCCCTCATTTTGCCAGTCCATATGACTGACAGTTTCTGTCTAGCAGAGTGTGTGGTTTTGTGGATAAAGCACCTGCTTAGAACACAAGAAACCTGGTTCGAATCTCAAATCGGACATTGATTTTTCTCAGCCCCATTCCCTTGATCATACGTGATGTTCTGCATGCTAGTCTTTCAGATGAAACGGTAAACCAAAGTCCACTCTTTTGCGGCATGCACTTGGTGCAAGTTAAAGATCCCATGGTAAATAAAGCAGTGGTACCTGGTAAACATTCTGTAGAAAAATTCCACATTTTCAAGTAAACAAAAACACACGCATACAGAAAAAGAACACGAAATTCTGGCACTGCTCTGCGGCGACATGCTCTCCCTCGGGAGAGCAGCCTGAAATTTCACATCTAAATCTATTGTGACTACAGAGAAAAAGGAAAAAATCCAGTTTTGAATATAGTCTGGCTGCATCATTACTTCTTGTTCTTGTTCTTATTCTTGTTCTTGTTCTTCTTGTTCTTCTTGTTCTTGTTCTTGTTCTTGTTCTTGTTCTACTACTACTACTACTACTACTTCTTCTTCTTCTTCTTCTTCTTCTTCTTCTTCTTCTTCTTCTTCTTCTTCTTCTTCTTCTTCTTCTTCTTCTTCTTCTTCTTCTTCTTCTTCTTCTTCTTCTTCTTCTTCTTCTTCTTCTTCTTCTTCTTCTTCTTCTTCTTCTTCTTCTTTTTCCTCTTCCTCCTCCTCCTCGTCATCTCGTCTTCATCCTCTGCCTCTTTCTCCTCCTCCTTCTTCTTCAAAATGTTCTTGTTAGTCTTGTTCTTGTTGGTCTTTTCTGTTCTTGTTAGTGTTTTCTTGTTGTTGTTGTTGTTCTTCTTCTTCTTCTTCTTCTTCTACTACTACTACTACTACTACTACTACTACTACTACTATTACTACTACTACTGCTGCTGCTGCTGCGTTACTACTATCACTACTACTACCAATGTTACTTTTACTATTGTTGTTATTACTACTACTGCTGCTGCTGCTCTCTACTACTACTATATAGTACTACTACTACTGTTACTACTACTACTACTAACTATTATTACCACCAATGTTACTTTTACTATGTTGCTATTACTACTACTGCTGCTACTGCTACCACTACTACTACTACTATTGCTACTACTACTACTTTTCTTCTTCTTCTTCTTCTTCTTCTTCTTCTTCTTTCTCTTCTCTTCTTCTTCTTCTTCTTCTTCTTCTTCTTCTTCTTCTTCTTCCTCTCCTCCTTTTTCTCTCCTTCTCTTCTTCTTCTTCTTCTTCTTCTTCTTCTTCTTCTTCTTCTTCTTCTTCTTCTTCTTCTCTTCTTCTTCTTTCTTCTTCTTCTTCTTCTTCTTCTTCTTCTTCTTCTTCTTCTTCTTCTTCTTCTTCTTCTTCTTCTTCTTCTTCTTCTTCTTCTTCTTCTTCTTCTTCTTCTTCTTCTTCTTCTTCTTCTTCTTCTTCTTCTTCTTCTTCTTCTTCTTCTTCTCTTCTTCTTCTTCTTCAAATTCTTCTTCTTCGCAATTCTTCTTCTTCTTCTTCTTCTTCTTCTTCTTCTTCTTCTTCTTTCTTCTTCTTCTTCTTCTTCTTCTTCTTCTTCTTCTTCGCAATTCTTCTTCTTCTTCTTCTTCTTCTTCTTCAAATTCTTCTTCTTCGCAATTCTTCTACTACTACTACTACTACTACTACTGCTAGTGCTACTACTACTACTTCTACTACTACTACGTCTTCTTTTTTTTCTTCTTCTTCTTCTTCTTCTTCTTCTTCTTCTTCTTCTTCTTCTTCTTCTTCTTCTTCTTCTTCTTCTTCTTCTTCTTCTCCTCCTCTTCCTCCTCTTCCTCTTTCTCCTCCTCCTCTTCTTCTTCTTCTTCTTCTTCTTCGAATTCTTCTCATTTTTGTTCTTCAAATGCTTCTTCTTCTCCTCTATGAGTCACTGTCTGTTATTCTGCTAGCTGTCTGATCCAGTTGACAGAGCCTTTGGACTCAGAATCTGATATCTCGAGTTCAATTCCACAACGCACACAACGTTAAAAAAAAAAAAAAGGTAACATGAAGAAAAGCAGTCTTGCCTCTCTGGCTACCCTGCTTAACATGCCGATCATTCTGATGGTGTCCCCTTAGTGTTTGATATTGACTTAAGGTCCCCTTCCTTTTCTCCCCTCCTCGCCCCCCCCCCCCCCCTGCCTCCCTGCCTCCCCCCGCCCCCTTGCTCTTTATGTCTTTCTCTAGACGTCCACCCTATCTGTGTACTACGGTTTCCTTGCTGGTTTTTCAGGAGTCTTCTACCTAATTACTGGGCAGATTTGTGCCCCAGCGCATATTGAAGTGTCCCTCCCCCCCCCCCCCCACGTCCATGAATTCTTGAATAGGATTCCCATTCCCATTTTGATTCCAGTCCCGTTTCCGTGTTAGCCAATGACTCACTCACGCACCTCTCTGTCTGTCTTTCTATCTGTCCGTCTGTCTGTTTGTCTGTCTGTTTGTTTGTCTGTCCATCCATCTGTCTGACTGTCTGTCTGTCTGCCTGTCTGACTGTCTGTCTGACTGTCTGGTCTGCGTGTCTGTCTGACTGTCTGTCTGCCTGTCTGTCTGATTGTCTATCTGTCTGTCTGTCTGTCTGCTTGTCTGTCTGTCTGTCTGCCAGTCTGCCAGTCTGACTGTCTGACTGACTGTCTGTCTGTCTGTCTGCCTGTCTGTCTGTCTGTCTGTCAGTGCATGTCTGTCTGTGTCTGTGTCTCGGTTACACAGACTTAGATCATTTTCAGATTCAAACTCTGACTCACTTTTAAATCTCACCCCCCCCCCCCCACACACACACACACAGACACTTTATAGGATTTACGAACAGCCTGTGGTAAGGCATGGTTACTTTGTATCCTTCAGTCACATGTCATTTGCGTTGCCTGTGCATATGCCATATAACAATAATAATTACAATATTTATATAGCGCAAAATCTTGATAAAATCAAATCTAAGCGCTGAAACAGACACACACGCACGCACGCACACACACGCACGCGCACACACACACACACACACACACACACACACACACACACACACACACACACACACACACACACACACACGCATGGCTGTAAATGGGGAGAAAGAATAAAAGCAATGGAAAATTATAGAGAGCATATTATATACAATTATATATTACAATGTGATTCCCCTCCGAGTGGAGACAGGCTACAGAGGGGGTTGAGTGAGGTCAGGATTTTATGCAGAGGAGAAAAGGTGAGTTTTGAGAGCGGACTTGAAGGAGACAAAAGTAGGTTGCTGACGGACTGAGAGAGGAAGTTTGTTCCAGGAGAGTGGACCAGAAACAGAGAAGGCTCGTGGACCATAGGTATTGAGCTTAGTGCGTGGAAAGCGAAAAGTGAGAGGATCGCAGGCAGAGCGGAGGATACGTGAGGGAACATAGATCTCAAGTAGGCTTGACAGGTAATCGGGGGCTGCGTTATTGAGGCTTTTGAATCATCCAAGCGCCTTACTTACTGCTGTCTTTGCTGAAATACAAAAGAAAATTCAACTGACATTTTAATGGCCAAAGCATTGAGCTATGTTCCCCAGGACTACAGACTGGGAGGTAAAGGACACTGGGGTACATAACCAGGGACAAGATATTTTGAGACAGTCCAGGGACAGTGGCTCAGGGGGGCAACTTGTCTGTTATCAGAATTGGTTGATTCTAACACAGCATCAATAATAAATCACTTTGAAAGATATGAACCAGGACCAGTTTCGGTTTCAGTTTCTCAAGATGACGTCTCCGCGCTCGGAACGAATTCCATTGGCACTAACGTCACAGGTGCTATGTGATGGCGATCATGGCACAAGCCTGAAACCTGCACACATACCCATAACCTGGCCTGGTCCTGAGGCCCTACCTAGATAATGTTTTACCAAGTCTATATTTTATGCTAATATTTTATCAGCCTATCACTGGAATAATCTTGGTTATATGTAAATGACATGTGTATCTGTGTATCTTACCTTCAAAAAAGGAACATATACATAAAGTAAGTAAATGAATAATTAAGGGTCTGGATCACAACATAACTAGTTATTCTGTATAAACTCGTTTCACATGACAGAAAAAAAAATCCTCCCCCCCCCCCCCCCAGTCAATGCACAAATGCAGGACTACGTTTTGTTTTTCTTTTCTTTTTTGATTTGTAGATTTTATTTCAAACGGAAGAGGAGAAAATGTCCAACACAGAGATGTGATAGAGACAAACAGGGGGCACTCTTTCATGCAACTTCTCATAACCAGAAGCAGTACGGATGTCCTGATAGTACCAAATATTGACACGGTTCCCAAAACGTTGTTTCTGTGGTTTTGTGCGTAGTGTGTGAGTGTGTGTGTGTGTGTGTGTGTGTGTGTGTTGTGTGGTGTGTGTGTGTGTGTGTGTGTGTGTGTGGTGTGTGTGTGTGTTGTATGTGTGTGTATGTTGTGTTTGTGTGTGTTGTGTGTGTGTATGTGTGTGTGTTGTGTATGTGTATGTGTGTATATGTGTGTTTGTGTGTGTTGTGCGTGTGCGTTTGTGTGTTGTGTGTGTGTGTTTGTGTGTGTTGTGTGTGTGTGTTTTTCTGTTGTGTTATGTATGTATATATATATATATATATATATATATATATGTGTGTGTGTGTGTGTGTGTGTGTGTGTGTGTGTGTGTGTGTGGTGTGTGTGTGTGTGTGTGTGTGTGTGTCTATCTGCCTGCCTGCCTGCCTGCCTGGCTGCTTGCCTGCCTGCCTGTCTGTTTGTCTGTCCGTCTGTCTATCTGTTTGTCTACATGTCTGTCTCTGTCAGTGTACGTGTGGGTGTTAATTGGTGCTAAGTTGGAGTAGACTTTGGGGGAGAGTGTTTCTCTAGCTTGCTGTTTGTGTATTTGTTTTTGTGTTTGTGTTGTGTTTGTAGCCATAGAGTCAGAGATTTTTTTTTCACAATATGATGATAAATAATATACGACGATAGGGATAATAAACACGGTGCTATAAAGATTGATTGTCTTCAATTTCGTTGTCTTTTGTTTGTCTACGCGTTTGTCTGTTTATTCGTCTGTCTGTATGTGTGTCTGTCTCTGTGTCTGTGTGGCTGTCTGTGTTACTGGTGATCTGTTTTGTCTGTGTCATCTTACCGCACTACCTTAATGGCATCACCTTTACGACTGTCCACCAAACCAACTTTTCCTTTAAAAGAAGTTTTCAAAGAACTGTGATGACAAAGTCGATTGCTGCTCTCCCACTATGGTCATTTTGGATTTAAAGGAATTCGAACCTACAACCTTCAGCCCTCAATACGATCAGACACAGAGCCAGATCTGATCTATGGTTGGTTGGGTGTGCTGACCACCATGTCACGGTGACCTGTTGGCTGTCTATAAATAGACACGAAGTCTTAAGAGGACCACGTGTTCAGAGAGAGAGGTGGGGGAAAGAGACAGACAGACAGACATAAGAGAGAGAGAGCGAAAGAAGAGAGAGATAAGGAGAGAGAAAGAGAGAAAAACAGAAAGAGAAAAGAGAGAGAAAGAAAGGAGTTAAAGAGAGGGAGAAAGACAGAGAGTCAGAGAGAGACAGAGACAGACAGACAGAGACAGAGAATGAGAGAGAGAGAAAAAAACAGAGCGATGAAGAAAGAAAGAGAGAGGGTGAAAAAGAGAGAAAGACAGAGAGAAAGAGAAAAAAGGAAGAGAGAGAGAAGAAGAAGAAGAGAGAATGAGAGAAGGAGGGAGAGAAAGACAAAGAATTGGAGAAAGAGACAGGGAGAAAGAGACAGGAAAGAGAGAGGAGAAAGAGAGAAAGGCAGAAAGAGAAAAAAGAGAGAGAAATAAAGAATGAGTCAAAGACAGAGAAAAGAGTCAGAGAGACAGACACACAGACAGATAGAGACAGAGAGAGAGACATACACAGAGAGAGAGAATGAGAGAGAGAAAAACAAAGAGGTGGAAGAAAGAGAGAGAGGATGAAAAAGAGAGAAAGAGACAGAAAAGAG
>JAPXFY010000013.1:68722934-68725434 GCA_030674185.1 Monoplex corrugatus
AGATTCATTCCTATGTGAATTGAATATGGCGTCTTCGTTTTCTGCTTTTCCTGTTCTGCTTTGTGTGAGTCATTGTCTGCCCATCTGATTCAGTTGACAGAGTCTGGACTCAAGATCTGATATCTCGAGTTCAATTCCAGCACGCTGGCAACAGAGTATAAAAAAAAAAAAAGGAATGTTGCCCGGTTCGCGTCGTGGCCCTGCTTAACATGCCAATCATTCTGATGGTGTCCGCTTAGCGTTTGATATTGACTTAAGGTCCCGCTTCTTTCCTCAACCCTCACACCCCCCCACCCCCCACGTCCCCTTCCCCCCTGTCCCTTCTTTCTTTCTCCAGACGTCCACCCTATCTGTGTACTACGCTTTTCCTTGTTGGTTTTCAGGAGTCTTCTACCTAATTACTGGCGCATTTGAGGCACAGCGCATATTGAAGTGTCCCCCCCAATGTCCATGAATTCTTGAATAGGATTCCCATTCCAATTCCAGTCCCATTTCCATGTTAGCCAGTGACTCACTCACTCACATCCCCTCTGTCTGTCTGTCTGTCTGTCTGTCTTGTCTGTCTGTCTTGTCTGTCTGTCTGTCTTGTCTGTCTGTCTGTGTCATGGTTACTTAGATTACAGACTCAGATTCTGCTCAGGTTCAGACTCTGACTCACTTTTCTAGCGTCTGTTGTTGTTTTTTCCACTTTCTGTGCGTGTGTGCTAGTTGTTGGTTTTGTTTTTGAGAAAATAGGGGATTGTTTCATATCAGCTAAAGAAAAATGTGTGCCTGTGTTTGTGTATGTCTGTATGTCTGTGACAAAAACACGTGAAGAAGATTTTCTAATGTTTGGCATTCATGGATCTTTGGCTGTCAATTGAAAGTGTTTTGAATAAACCCACAGTTCATAGTCAACAGCAAAAGAAATCAACAAAAGAAAACTGAAACACATCGGCCATGCAACCTGCAAAACACCAACACAACCCTAATGACAACACTTTTGTAAAGGAAGGGTGAGGCCAGAAGAAACCCAGGCAGACCTCCCACCTCCGTTTCAGTTTCAGTTTCTCAAGATGACGTCTCCGCGTTCGGAATGAATTCCATATGCACTAACGTCACAGGTGCCATGTGATGGAGAAGATCCAGAATGATCACGGGACAAATTTAAGCCTGCATGTAAACCCACGAGCTGGCAGGTCCTGAGGTCCTACTTAGATAGTTCCATAACCCTGGGATCGTAGGGGAGTGAGGTGGTAGAGACTTCAACTTTTTTCCTGGGGCCAGCACCACGAGGGCGGCGCCCATCCCCTCTCCCTCACTTCAAATTCATATTCATATTCACTTTTTTTTTTTAACAAGATTTCAGAAAGTCAAGAACGTTAACTGGTCTTGGAGGGGTGGGACCTGGGAAATCAACCTATCCCTCCAATGTTTTTTTACCTAGGCAGCCTGGCAATGCCTGCTCTTCATGATTTTCAACTGCCGTGGCATCTTTAGCGTGCACAGTCAGAAGGCACACGGATCCGACTCGTTTTTCGTCCTCTTCCGAAGAACTACACGTTCAGTTCGATTTTCCGGTCAAACTGAGGAGAAAAGTCGAAGCCTCTACGGGGAGCAAACCATGGAACCTCACTCAAGTTTAGTTATTGGCAGGCGAACGTCTGAACCATCCTGCCACTCCTCGCACTCTCAACTCCTATATGAAAAACATGATCAACATGAGAGGTTTGAAGGTCTACGAAGTAGCATAGAAAAATTAAGACTGGAGTAAATGGAGGACAGTTGTTGAGATAAGTGCTGTGGCTGCTACCATCAAACTCGATGATGCTGACGGGTAACGGGTGACGGGGAGTCTTTGCCATATTTTAGTCAAAGATGTGGACAGTTGAGGAGTCACGAGAAAATAGGTTTGAAAGGTAAGGCTACAAGGTCAAGGTCACATGGAAAAAAAATAGCCAAGATCAGTTCGTTTTTAAGGGAGGTATGTAAGCATCACTTTTTCAGGAGCTTCTTTGATAATGTTTAAACGAGGAATGTCCTTATGTTCTTGTTGTGGCAGTCTATCCTCAATGCGTATCAAGTGTTTGGTTTGACCAAAGCTTCACCAAAGTTACAGTGACCTTGAGAAGTACGAGAGTCTAGGTTTTCTGTAATATGATGTTCTCTCCTTCATAATGTCTCGCATTGACTATTGCAATTCACTCCTGTCTGGTCTTCCTGCCTCCACCATTCACATCCTACAGCGCATTCAAAGCAGTGCTGTACGCCTTGTACTAAAAAAGAAAAAAGCTGACCACATATCTCCTCTCCTGGCACAACTTCACTGGCTCCCTATATCAAAGCGCATACAGTACAAACTAGACACCATGTGCTACAAAAGCCTCAATAACGCAGCCCCCGATTACCTGTCAAGCCTACTTGAGATCTATCTTCCCTCACGTACCCTCCGCTCTACCTCCGATCCTCTGACTTTTCGCTTTCCACGCACTAAGCTCAATACCTATGGTCCACGAGCCTT
>JAPXFY010000013.1:68737934-68740434 GCA_030674185.1 Monoplex corrugatus
ATAATTCAAGATCACAGAACCTCCTTCCTATGCCCACCTTCAGAAGAACATGCACTTCCAGAATAGGTCTTGTAGGTCACATGAAGCCCATACCAGCCGAAAAAGGACCAGTATGTCTACTCATCTTTCAGACCGAGAGGAGAATCTATACATGTCATCTACAGTTGAGTCAAATTCGGTCGTGTATGTCTTTCACCTTTACGAATGCTCGCTAGATTTCGACACATGTACGTTTAGTCTGATGTGAATCCACGAGACATCAAGTGACAGTGGGGTTCATCCCCAGTCAATGCATTCCATGTATGAATGGACCATTTGCCCTTTGTGGTATCTGAGAATATCTGGTCACTTTTCCAGTAAGAAGGACGTAATAAGCGTGATTAGACTGTAGCAAGAAGAAGGGATGAGTGTGGTTTGTTATTGTGTATTATTCTGTGTAGTTTTTCGGTCTTACTGTTTTTAAAGATAGGGGAATTAGAACAAGTTTTCTTTTTCGTGTGTGTGTGTGTGTGTGTGTGTGTGTGTGTATGTGTGTGTAGAGTGTATGTGTGAAGTCTGTGTGTGTGTGTTTGTGTTGTGTGTGTTGTGTGTGTGTATGCTGTTTGCTTGTGTGTGTGTGTGTGTGTTGTGTGTGTGTGTGTGTGTGTTTGTATTGTGTGGATATGTGTGTGTGCGTGTGTGTCTGTGTGCTGTGTGTTGTTAGTATTTGTAATATATATACATTTATATATATTTATATATATGTAAGAGTGCGCTTGTGTGAGTGTATGTTTGTGTGTTTTGTGCAGTTGTGTGTGTCTTTGTGCGTGTGGGCGTGATTAGTGTGCGAGTGCCCGGTGTTTGTATGCGTTTGTGTATGTGTTTGTGTGTGGTGTGTGTCGTGTGTGTGTATGTGTTGTGTGTGTATGTGTGTGTCTGTATGTATGTTATGTATGTAAGCTATGTACATGTATGTATGTATGTAGTATGTACATGTATGTATGTATGTAGTATGTATGTATGTATGTATGTATCTATGTATGTATCTATGTATGTATCTATGTATGTATCTATGTGTGTATCAGTATGTAATGTGTATGTTTATGTATCATATGTCATGTATGTCTATGTATCTATGTAGTATCTATGTATGTATCTATGTGTGCGTGTGCGAGTGTGTGTACAGTTACGAGTTTTGGCTGAAAACGGTAATACTCAGAACAGAAAAAAGGCAAAAAGCAGGAAATATCCACACAAACATCTGGCGACTCTTTGATGCTGGTATTATCCACATGATCGAAGTGTTCAATATCAACCACCTCCTGTGTAGTGATTGTTCTGTTTCTGTTGTGATTCCCTGTACTCGCCTGTGATGTCTGTCGCTATCTGTCTGTCTGTATATGGGACCTGTTGATCGACAACAGACCAGATGTAAGACTGGTAACACTACTGATTAAAGCACTATAGCAATACTTAATCCCCCGCCCTCACTGTTCCATTCCATTCTCTCTTAATCCTTAGTCGTCGTCTTCTTTTTTTTCTTTCTTTCTTTCTTTGTCTTTCTTTCTTCCTTCTTTCTTCCTTCTTCTAACCTTCTTCCTTCTTCTTTCTTTCTTTCTTTCTTTTTCTTCTCTTCTTCTTCATCTTCATCTTCTTCTTCTTCTTCTTCTTCTTCTTCTTTTCTTCTTCTTCTTCTTCTTCTTCTTCTTCTTCTTCTTCTTCTTCTTCTTCTTCTTCTTCTTCTTCTTCTTCTTCTTCTTCTTCTTCTTCTTCTTCTTCTTCTTCTTCTTCTTCTTCTTCTTCTTCTTCTTCTTCTTCTTCTTCTTCTTCTTCTTCTTCTTCTTCTTCTTCTTCTTCTTCTTCTTCTTCTTCTTCTTCTTCTTCTTCTTCTTCTTCTCATTCTTCTTCTTCTTCTTCTTCTTCTTCTTCTTCTTCTTCTTCTTCTTCTTCTTCTTCTTCTTCTCTTCTTCTTCGCATTCTTCTTCGCATTCTTCTTCGCATTCTTCTTTTCTTCTTCTTCTTCTTCTTCTTCTTCTTCTTCTTCTTCTTCTTCTTCTTCTTTCTTCTTCTTCTTCTTCTTCTTCTTCTTCTTTGCATTCTTCTTCTTCTTCTTCTCTCTTCTTCTTCTTCTTCTTCTTCTTTCTTCTTCTTCTTCTTCTTCTTCTTCTTTTCTTCTTCTTCTTCTTCTTCTTCTTCTTCTTCTTCTTCTTCGCATTCTTCTTCTTCTTCGCATTCTTCGCATTCTTCGCATTCTTCTTCTTCTTCGCATTCTTCGCATTCTTCTTCTTCTTCGCATTCTTCGCATTCTTCTTCTTCTTCTTCGCATTCTTCTTCTTCTTCGCATTCTTCTTCTTCTTCTTCTTCGCATTCTTCTTCTTCTTCTTCGCATTCTTCTTCTTCTTCTTCGCATTCTTCTTCGCATTCTTCTTCTTCTTCGCATTCTTCTTCCTCTTCTTCTTCGCATTCTTCTTCTTCTTCGCATTCTTCTTCTTCTTCTTCTTCGCATTCTTCTTCTTCTTCG
>JAPXFY010000013.1:68745434-68747934 GCA_030674185.1 Monoplex corrugatus
ACCAGCTTCCCCATTAAAAAAAGGAAGATTGAAAAAGGAGAACAAAGTAAAAAGAAAGTTTTTAACGAAGAACGATGTGGCATTTTTAATAACAAAAACAACCTCGCCTTTCTTTCTCAAAATATCTATCGTTATTATAAATTTTTACTTATATATAACACTATTTTCCAAAATTCATAGAAACTCACTGCGCATTACACACAATCAATCTGCTTAATGCTGTGCAGAGAATTCAAGCCACCAGACGAGCTGACCACATTCCACTGTGTTGTTGTACAAAAGTCGGCACCTGTGATGGCCGTGTATGCTGGGTTTTTCCACACTGACACGACTTACAGGATCTTTAGCGCGCGTATGTGTTATTCTGTATGCATATACACTCTATACAGACGGCAGATGCACATCAGAAATAGCCGGCAGAATCGGCCAAGCCAAAAACAGCATTCAAAAAGATGAAAAGCATTCTTACCAACAGATGCCTATCAGTTAACATCAGGAAGAGAGTTCTTAAATGTTATATGGAACCGATAATGTTATGTTATACGGTTGTGAGGCGTGGACAGTCAACAGGCAAAGCCAGAGCAAGATTGAGGCAGCCGAGATGTGGTTTTTTTAGAAGAATGTTGAGAGTTCCATAGACAGCAGAAGAAAACAAACAAGAAAGCCTTGATGGAGGCAGACACAAGAAGATCATTCATGAGGAAGATTAGGAAAAGAACGAGCAACATTTATAGGCCATTTTATGAGGAAAGGGGAATTAGAGCATCTGGTCACAACAGGAAAGCTGGAGAGAAAGAGAGCATCAGGTAGACCCAGGGAGAAAATATTGGACGGACTTACAGGTTGGCTGAGGACAGAGAGTGTGGAAGATGTGCTTGCGGCAACAAGGGATAGATGCACATGGAGGGCCATGATTGCCAACGCCATGCGGCAGGGCACATGATGATGATGAAGCATGTACACAATAAGGGATGTTAGGCACTGTCAGGCATACACACATCTTGACCTGGTACATCAGAAAAAATCTCCACCCTTTACCCACCAGGTGGAGGTAGGTATCTCGGAGAATCGAACCCAGGACCTTTGAATCGGAAGGTAGATGTTAATCAACTTGACAACCGTACCTATCATCTTTTTTGCAATAAAGCCAGTCTTGTCTTCATTAATCAGTGTACGTAATGCATTCTTTTAAGGATCATTGCACTCAGGGAGGTTACCTTTGTGCTCACCTTTCTTTTTTACGTCCCATTTTCTACGCCACTTTAATGGCCACAGAAGCTGGCACAGTTTTTGACAATGCGATGATGATGATGTCGATGAGTATAATAATCATGATGCTATGGAGTTCCATCTAGGATTGAGACTGCGTGACAGGGCTGTACTCTACGCTTACTATCATAATCTATCCTGGCGTCAACCAGGCCCGAGAGATACAGACACCTGTGGTGCTGGTCACAAGATTTGAGCGACATCCTCAGTGACGCATCCGTGAAGTAGATGAGACTCGACTGTGTGGTCCCAATCTTCCTAATGAGCCCATAAACACGCCCAACTCTGGTTAGCCGTCGGTTAGAGCCTAAAATTCCCACAATGATTTCTGAAGGCACTGATAGGGATTCGAACCCACAACCTTCCAGTCCGTGGTCTGTTGCATTAACCTCTACACCACGGCGACTGATAGGTAAAGCATTTTTTAATCTGAGAGATATGCGGATCTTGTTTTATACACAACATTAAACGATATACGGTACCAGCTTTTTACGTAGTCTTTGAGTTTGTCACCGTTTTGGAATGCAGCTGATCAGCCCCTCCTTCTGCGTTGTATAAAGTTCTCCGTCTTTTAATGCCTCGTTTCAAAATGTCACTGCAAATGTCTCATTTATTTCCAGAATCTGTTAAAGAATTCTGCAATGAATGTATCTGTACCTGGACTGTGTTCATTTTTTTTCAATGCTTAACTTGATTTGTCTATTGTGATTTTTACCTTTTAACAACAATCGTCTTCTTTCGTTTGGTATTTTACGTATCCTTTTAACGACGTTTACTGTTTCACAGTCCTCTGTGAAACTTTTATAAATATTTCCACTTTTACGACTTTTCATTAAAAAAAATATTTTGGGGGCGTTTACCTCATTAATTGTCTAAAACAGCACCATGGTCGTTTATCAGTTTTGTCATCTGTTTGATCACATAGTTTGTTCTCAAGATTATAGAAGTATTTAGAAAATGTTTTGTCATCAGCAATCCACCTAGCCTTGTATCTCAGTAATGTATCTTCCATTTTTTTTTTTTTTTTTTTTTTTGTAGCACAAGTAGCTCTGAGTTGTTGATTCTTTTCTTATAGTTCCCTTACTCTGTGTGTGTGTGTGTGTGCGTGCGTGCGTGCGTGCGTGCGTATGTGTGTGTGTGTGTGTGTGTGTGTGCGTGTGTGTGTGCGTGTGTGGTGGTCATTGATTTAATTTCTATTTACTAAAGTGATTTTAGACCAAAAAGAAGTGGG
>JAPXFY010000013.1:68752934-68757934 GCA_030674185.1 Monoplex corrugatus
TTCCCATTATGAATGATACAGTGATTTAAATAACTTCCCCGCACTGGAGAATCTCATGCGCATTTCCGAACACGAATTTAATGAAACACGCATGTGGTGAAGAAGGTCGGTGCTTCTACACCAGCAGACTAATCCCCTACCAAATTCTATGAGCAAAAACATTTCCACACATAAGGGCAGTCTCTGTCCATTCAAAGAGGAGGAGAGTTCTTCAGTCTTGTATACAACCGATATTGTTGTACGGATGTGAAGCGTGAACAGTCAACACGCAAAGCCAGAACAAGATCATGGCAGCTGAAATGTGGTTTCTGAAAGAATGTAAAAATTCCATGGACAGCAAGGAAAACAAACTAGACAGTCTTGAGAGAGGCAAACACACACACATACAAAAAACAATTAATGAAGACGACTAGGGAAAGACAAGCAACATTTGTAGGACGTTTTAGGGGGCAAGAGCATTAGAGTTTCTGGTCACAACAGGAAAGCTGGAGGGGAAAGGAGAGCCCCACCCCCACATGTTCTAGCACATGAGTCCAACTACAAAACCGGGGTTTTTCTATCAGATTATGGCCGGCTGGATGGGTTTTAGTTAGTTAGTTAGTTAGTTAGTTAGTTAGTTAGTTAGTTAGTTAGTTAGTTAGTTAGTTCGTTAGTTAGTTAGTTAGTTAGTTCGTTGGTTCGTTGGTTTGTTAGTTCGTTAGTTAGTTAGTTCGTTAGTTAGTTAGTTAGTTAGTTAGTTAGGTAGGTAGGTAGGTAGTTAGGTAGGTAAGTAGGTAGTTAGGTAGGTAGTTATTTAGTTAGTAAGTTAGATAGTTAGATAGTTAGATAGTTAGTTAGTTAGATTTTTTTTTCGTTAGATAGCTAGATAGTTAGTTGATAGACCTATAGACTCACACACACTCACACACACCTTTCTGTATAACAGTCGATATGAAATAGTCTCCTTGCTTTCAAGAAAAAAAGAAGATCAAATAACAGAAGATCAATGAGGTATAACTAATACACCCAGACATCTACCTCTGTGCACAGTCGATAAGAAATATTCTCCTTGTTTTTTAAGAAAAAGGGAGATAAATAAAATTAAAAAAACAAAGACCAGTGAGGTTTTATTAATAATCAAACAGCCTTCCCATCCTTTTTCATAACAGTAGTATGTTTTTATGGCGTCGTCAGTGGCTAAGAAAAGTTGACTTGTTGCCCTATGAACAAAAAGCAATGGTCCATCTACACAAAGAATACTTGGTGAGGAATGAAGGTCGCTGTCGGCCATATGTTTTCGTGGGCTCATGCAGTGGTGAATATATATATGTGTGGCCGACATGCGAACAACATCCATGAAAGCTAAAATCATATTATGACCTTCATTCTAGTCTCGACTGTTCTATGATCCAAAACTGGTGAAGATCTATAAATAAGCTAATGGGAACTTGGTGGTGTTTTTTCTCTCTCTCTCTCTCTCTGTTTTTCTGACTCTGTCTGTCTTTGTCTGTCTGTCTGTCTGTCTGTGTGTCTATCTCTCTGTCTCTGTCTCTCTCTCTCTCTTTCGCTCTCTCTGTCTCTCCCTGTCTCTCTGTCTCTCTGTCTCTCAGTCTCTGTCTCTGTCTCTCTCTCTCTCTCTTTCTCTCTCTCTCTCTCTTTTCTCTCTCTATATCTCTCTGTCTGTCTGTCTGTCTCTGTCTCTCTCTCTCTTTTTCTCTCCTCTCTCTCTCTCTCTGTATATATCTGTCTGTCTGTCTGTCTGTCTGTCTACCTGTTTTTCTCTACATACATCTTTATCTTTTTTTCTTTCTTTCTCTCTCTCTCTGTTTCTCTGTTTCTCTGTTTCTCTACCTCTCTGTCTCGCTGTCTTTCTCTCTCTCTCTCTCTCTCTCTCTCTCTTTCGCTCTCTCTCTCTCTCTCTTTCTCTCTCTCTTTCTCTCTGTCTCTCTCTCTGTGTTTGTGTGTGTGTGTATGTGTGTGTATATATATATGTATAATTTGTGCGCGTGCGTGCGTGTGTGCGTGCGTGCGTGCGTGTGTGTGTGTGTGTGTGTGTGTGTGTGTGTGTGTGTGTGCGCGCGCGCTTGCTGGCTCAAATGGAAAAGCTACAGTCTCAAGATCTGATGTCTTGAGTTTCATTCCAACGAGCAACGTCAAACCAGGGCTGTTCGATGTACACCATAAATGCTCTGGTTAGTCTCGTCGTATCTGTTTAGAGCTTTCATTGGTACCGATCTCTGCTCCCCCCCCCTTCCATACACACACACACACGTGCACATGTATAATTATGTGCGTTCATGTGCCTCTCTTATTTGTGTGTATGTCTGTGTGCTTGTATGTGTGTGTGTGTGCTTGTGTATTGTGTGTGTGTATGTGTGTGTGTGTGTGTTGTGTGTGTTGTGTGTTGTTGTGTGTGTGTGTGTGTGTGTGTGTGTGTGTGTGTGTGTGTGTGTGTGTGTGTGTGTGTGTGTGTGTGTGTGTGTGTGTCTACAGTATATTCTGCGTAGGTCTCTACGTTTGTGTCTGTGTATATGTGTGTTCGTATTATAACTGTATGGTATGTGTGTGTGTGTGTGTGTGTGTGTGTGTGTGTGTGTGTGTGTGTGTGTGTGTGTGTGTGTGTGTGTGTGTGTGTGTGTGTGTGTGTGTGTGGTGTGTATGTGTGACGTGTGTTGACAGTAAACAGCGTGCGGATAGCAGCACGGCATGATATTCGTTTAAATGATAACTGATTGCTGTTCATTGTGAAATGTATATATATAGACAGTTGAGAATGAGACAGTGAGGAGTAAAGACGAAGAAACATTGCCCTGTCTTCCGAGTTGGCTGTAGAAAGAACGAAACATGGTGTCAGAAGTGGGATTACGAACTCCAACAAAAATCCAGAATATTGAAGACTAAAGTTCAACCATGGAAGATGAACAAGAAGAGAGAAAAGCCAGTCGACTACATGCCAAGATTCCCTTGCCTCCTAAACTTGATGTGAATGGAGGAAACCTGCAGAGCAGCTGGAGGAAATTCAAGAGGCTTTGGGACAGCTATGAAATTGTGACAACACAGACAGAAGAAGAGTCGACATACAGAACAGCAGTTTTTCTTTCTTGCATCGGGCTGGATGCTATGGACATCTATGAAGGATTGGTATTTTGCTAATGAAGCTGAAAGAAATGACATTGACACCGTTCTCCAGAAATTCGAAGAATACTGTGTGGGTTCAACCAATGAAATTTACGAAGCATTCAGATTCAACTGCAGACATCAAGCAGCAAGAGAATCTATCGAACAGTTTGTAGCAGAACTGCGGAGACTGATCAAGACCTGTAACTATGGTACACTGGAAGACAGACTGTTGAGAGATCAAATAGTACTGGGTGTACATGACGAGACTCTGCGATCAAAATTACTGGAAGTGCGCAGCTGACATTGACTGCATGTATTGATATGTGCAGAGCGCATGAATCAAGTCAACATCAAACCGTCCAAATGATGAGAAAAACGCAGGACACGCAGGAATTCCAAGCTTTCAAAGAAAAGAAGACAGCAAAGCAGTATAGCAAAGGAAACAAACCAGAGTACAGAGAGAAATGTGGATATTGTGGTGGAAAGCACCCAAGAGCAAAAGAGAAATGTCCAGCATTTGGAAGAAAATGCAAAGCTTGTGGAGGAAATAATCACTTTGCTTCATGCTGCAGAACACCCAAGAAAAATCAAAAGAAAACAAGAGTTCGGCACTTCGAAGAAAAAGAGACTGACACTGTAAGCGATAATGAAATCCTCGGGATCGAAGACAAAACCAGAAAAAAGGAGAGAAACATACGAGCAAAAATGCTGATAAATGAGATGCCGGTAACATTTCTTCTTGACACAGGTGCAACAACAAACGTGATGTCTGAGAGCCTGTACAGAGAAGTCACAGGAGATGAAAGAAAGTTTGACCTGCAAGAGACGAAGAAGAAGCTGGTGATGTTCAACGGAACAGAAATGAAGCCTGTGGGGGAGATAAAACCCCAAGAACAGAAGGAAATACAAAGTCAACTTCGCGATCACCAAAACGGACTGTAAGCCAGTACTGGGACTGAAAGCTGTACAGCACATGCAATTGTTGACGATCAATGAAGAGAACATTGCAACGATAGCGGCGAATCAGAAAGATTTCTTTGAGATTGATCGGTTACAAACAAGAGAATCCAAAGAGGTCATCATCTGTCTGAAGAGACACTTGGCAAGACACGGAATACCAGAACGCCTGACAACAGACTGTGGAACTCAATTCATATCAAACCAGTTTGGAAAGTTCAGAAAAACATATGGGTTTGAACACGTAACAAGCTCACCACACTACCATCAGTCCAATGGAAAAGCAGAGAGCGCGGTGAAGGCTGCAAAGACGTGCATGAAGAAAGCAGAGCACAACAATCAAGATCCCTTCCTCGCTTTACTTGAGCTGAGAAACATCCCGGCAGAGACTGTAAACAGTTCGCCTGCTCAGAGACTGTTCGGCAGAAGAACACGAACACAAGTGCCGACGTCAAAGACATTACTCCAACCTACAGTTGTACCAATCAAGAAAGAACTTGAGAAAAGGAAACTGAAGCAAGCGCACTACTACAACAGAAGCGCAGAAGAGCTGACAGAACTGAGTCCGGGACAGATTGTGAAATTCCAACCTCCAGGATCCAAAAAGTGGATCAGCGCCAAAGTAGACCAACAGGTGAACATCCGGTCATACAACATTCGCACAGAGGATGGACGTCAGTACAGAAGGAATCGTCGTCAGCTACGAGACACAACAGAAACGGAGCTTCAGCAGACAATCAACCCTCAACGACTTGTCCAGAGAAGGATGATTTCTGGAAGACATCAGGAAAGCGACACATCGGGCAAGCAACAGCAAATCATCATTCCATCAAAACAGATGCTGGAAGATAACAAGAAAACTGAAACTGGAACAGATGTCAGGACGCCAGCATCGTCTGTCCGTGAGAACTCATCTGATAAGTCACCAGTCATCAAAATGTCTG
>JAPXFY010000013.1:68777934-68780434 GCA_030674185.1 Monoplex corrugatus
TTTCAATCTTGACGGGATGAGATAACTCACAATCATGGAAAGATAACCAACATTTAAGACAGATCACGTCCCCTTGCTGTCGATGTACTTGGCAGGGTTAATCCTCATCAAGGAATATCAGAATCACTTGAGTCATCGTTGATTTGATCAACAACATCACCTTCATTTCCTGCCGTGTTTTCGACATCGCTGTTGTCGCCATCTTGCAGCCAGTCAAACAAAACTATAGCCACCTCCTCTGCTGTGTATCTCTCGGCTGCCGTGATGGCGAGCTCAACAATTCTTATTTACGAAAAAAAAAAGAAAAGAAAAAAAGAAAAGGAACGCATCACAACAGGCCATAGATTGCTGAGAAATCGCTTCAAGCACTCCACAAGGCAGTCGCCATTTGTAAGGAAGTAAACACAAGGCATGTGACCCGCCAGGCTATTTAATAGTGCGATGACCCCTGAACCACGGCTACATCCGCGGTCGGGACAGAAAGGCTTAAGTGTGTACTCAAAGGCCTTAAAGTTCGAGGTACGATTTGCAGAGCACCAGTAGCTTTGATGTAGTGGCTCGTGCAGGAGACTACCTATTGGAAGGTTGTGGGTTCGACTTCCCACTCATCTCATCTCATCTCTCTCCCTCGCTGGGATCGGCGGTAGGAGCCACGCTCGACGTCACACGTTCTCTCCGGGTTACACAATTAAGACATCTGTGTGGGCGACCTCCTGGATCTCCACACCACAAGACTTCAGCGATGTTGTTGAAATACGAGTGTGCGGTCGTCTCTTTCTTCTCCTTGCCTCAACTTCCCCTGCAGGACCGTTGACATCAGATCTGTTTTGGTGTTTCTATGCATGGCCTACGTATTTCAGCTTTTTTTGTTGATCTCTGTCAGCAGCTGGCGCCTGAATTCAGTTCTTTTAACACGCTATCGTTTGTCCTTCTGTCTGTTCATTTGACTGTGAGAAGTCGTCTATAGAACCACATTTCTGTTGCACTGATTTTATTTTCTTCGTCTTTTCTTAGTGTCCCATTGGTCCTTTCAAAATCGTTGTGAGAGTTTTCGGCTCCAACAGGCTGCTACCTAGAGTTGGGCGTGCTATGGGCTCGTTGGGGAAGACTGGAACCACGCAGTCGAGTCTCATCCACTTACGGATGGGTCATTGAGGGTGTTGCTCAAATCTCCTGGCTAGCACCACAGACGTACGTATCTCTTGGGCCTGGTATACGCTAAGGTATGTTATGATAATAAGCGTAGGGACACAACCATGTCACGCAATTTCAGTCCTAGATGGAATTTCCTAGCATCATGTTATCGTCCTTAACGTCATCATCAACATCATAGCACTGTAAAATCGCTGTTCCAGCTTCTGCGACATTAAAGTGGCGTAGAATATGTGACCAAAAAAAAAAAAAGATGAATACAAAGGAAAATGCCTAAGCATGATGCTCAAAAAGAAAGAAGAAACAAACAAAGAAACAAAGAAACAAACAGCTAGGACAAAAAAGTACGCGCTGCAAAATGAAAGTCTGCTTATCTCCATCAATTAAGCTGGCTGAGACACGTAAGAGGAAGAGGAAAAACAGAATTTACGAAGAATTTCATTGTGTTTCAACGAGCAGGTTATGACATTCCAGACGCAGTATAAAATCTTCTATAATTAGGCTGTTGTTGTTGTTGTTGTCGCCGTCGTCGTCGTCGTTGTTGTTGTACTTGTTGCTGCTGCTGCTGTCGTTGCTGCTGCTGCTGCTGTTGTTGTTGTTGTTGTTGCTGTTGCTGTTGCTGTTGTTGTTTGTTGTACTTATTTTTGTGCTTGCTGCCGTTGTTGTCGTCGTTGTCGTCGTTGTTTATTGTTGTTGTTGTTGTTGTTGTTGTTGTTGTTGTTGTTGTTTGTTGTTGTTGTTGTTTTTTGATGTCATTGTTGTCGTTGTTCTCTTTTGGGGGTGGGAGGTTGTTTTTTTCTTTCTTTCTTTCTTTGTATCTTTCTATCTTGCTTCTGTTCTTTGTATCTTTCTTTCTTTGTGTATCTTTGTATCTTGCTTTTCTGTTCTTTGTTTATCTTCTTCGTTTGTATCTTTTTGTATCTGTCTTTCTGTTCGTTTGTATCTTTGTATCTTTCTTTCTTGTATTCTTTTGTGTATCTTTTCTTTTTTGTATCTTTGTATCTTTTTTCTTTGTATCTTTGTATCTTGTATCTTTCTTTTTTGTTTCTTTTGTTCTTTGTATCTTGCCTTTCTTTCTTTGTATCTTTTTCTTTGTATCTTTCGTATCTTTGCTTTCTTTCTTTGTATCTTGTATCTTTCTTCTGTATCTTTGTATCTTTCTTTCTTTTATCTTTGTATCTTTGCTTTCTTTTTGTATCTTGTTCTTTTGTATCTTGTCGTATCTTTCTTCTTTGTATCTTTTGTATCTTGTATCTTTCTTTTTCTTTTGTATCTTTGTTCTTTTCTGTATCTTTGTTCTTTTTCTTGTATCTTGTATCTTTCTTTTTGTATCTTTGTATCTTTGTAT
>JAPXFY010000013.1:68785434-68787934 GCA_030674185.1 Monoplex corrugatus
TGTTTGTATGCATTATGTAGATAGATAGATAGATAGATAGACAGACAGACAAGATAGATAGATAGATAGATAGATAGATAGATAGATGATAGATAATAGACAGATAGATAGATAGACAGATAGATAGATAGACAGACAGATAGATAGATGGATAGATAGATAGACAGATAGAGAGACAGACAGACAGATAGATAGATAGATAGATAGACAGACAGACAGACAGATAGATAGATGATATGATAGATAGATAGATAGATAGATAGATAGATAGACAGACAGATAGATAGATAGATAGATAGATAGATAGATTAGATCAGATTAGATCCGATCAGATTAGATTAGATTAGATGGATGTGCACGTGTGTGTGTGTGTGTGTGTGTGTGTGTGTGTGTGTGTGTGTGTGTGTGTGTGTGTGTGTGTGTGTGTGTGTGTGTGTGTGCGTGTATGTGTGTGCGTGTATGTGTGTGTGTGACCAAATATGTTTGTCTTTGTTTGTCTGTGTGTTGTCAATCTGTCAGTTTTTCTTCACTTCCTAATCGGGCGTATTTGGTTGCGCGCGCACGCGAGTGTGTGTGTGTGTGTATGTAGTAGGCCTATGTGTGTATGTCTGTGTGCATATGTGTGTGTGTGTGCGTGTGTGTGTGTGTGTGTGTGTGTGGTGTGTGTGTGTGTGTGTGTGTGTGTGTGTGGTGTGTGTGTGTGTGTGTGTGTGTGTGTGTGTGTGTGTGTGTGCGTTCACGTGTGTAAGGACAAAATGTATCGGCAGAAATTTATCTGCTATTCAAAGACGGATATTAACTAAGTTGGGTGTCATATATCCACATGGAAATGACGTCATGGATGTTTAAGTTATTACACTGCCATGACCTTGGCCTTACCACCAGCTTCCTGCAGGAAACTGGTGTAGGGATGAGGGAATCAAAGGGTTAATTTTTTTTTTTTTTTTTTGCAGTTGGTGGATAGGGTGCGGTTAAAGAAGTTAAAGCAAAACAATCGAACAAATAACGAAAACAATAACCGTAACTGCCCACGGCTGATAGGCCCTCGTGTACACTGTTGTTCGTTGCTGTCTCACGTTGATGTCAAGGGCATAATCTTCATAATTATATTCATATTTATTCATATTCATATTTCATATTCTATATATTCATCATATTCATATTTATATTCATATTTATATTCATATTCATATTCATATCCATATCCATATTTATATTCATATCCATATTTATATTCATATTCAAATTCATATTCAAATTCATTTATTTTGTCACGGTGGATTTACCATGAGAAACTCGGGCTGCCCTACCTTTTCCATTTTTTTTTTTTAACCAAAACTGTAGAAAGGCAAGAAGGCTACTTGGCCTTTAAGAGGAGGGACCTGGGATATCAGTCTGTCTGTCCAATGTTTTATACCAGCCAGGCCAAAAGGCCTGTTCTTCACGTTTTTTAACTGCCATGGGATCTTCAGCGTGTGGAGACCAGAAGACTCACGGGACCGGCGCGTTTTTTGTCTCCTTCCTAAGTTCCAGACGTTAAGTTCGATTTTCCGGTCAAACTGAGGAGAAAAGTCGAGGGCTCAACGGGAAACGAACTCTGGGACTACGAGTATAGTTACTGGCAAACAAACGTTTGAACCATTCTGCCACTTTTGTTCTTAAACTCTTTGACTCCCGCACTCTGTCCACTAACTGCAAAAACTTAACCCTTTGACTCCCGCACACTGTCCACCAACTGCAAAAACTTAACCCTTTGACTCCTTCACCATATCCACCAGCTTCCTCTGTTGTTGTTGGTTTTGTTGTTGTTGTTGTTGTTGTTTGTTTGTTTGTTTTGTTTTGTTTTGTTTTGTTTTGCCTGACTGTCTGTCTGTCAGTCTGTCTGTCTGTCTGTTTGTCTGTTTGTCTGTCTGTCTCTCTTTCTCTCTCTCTCTTCTCTTGCAGGAAGCTGGTGGATAGGGTGAGGGAATCAAATGGTTAAGTTTTTGCCTTGCTACCATTGTTGGCAATGCAGGATGCTAGTGGACAGGGTGTGAGAGTGAAAGGTTTAATGCAGAGTTTCAAGTTCGGAGTTTGGGAGTATTTTTTCCAGAGAAATTCATCGCACTCGGATAATTCCATATGCGCTCGTCCACATCTGCCAGCAGTTATCTGTCTGATTCCCTAAACCTGCGCAATACCCTGTTTGGTTTGCGGGCAAAGAATTTAAATTGGGGGGGGGGGGGAGCGGAGAGGGACTTATGAAACACGAAGCTGACATCACCAGAATGATGGAAACATTAAGATAGCCAGCCAACAGGCCAGATTCTTCTTGTTCATGTTGCTGGCTGGGATTGAACCCGAGATACAAACACTGTTATTTTTATTTTCTTTAAAGCCCAGCCGACTGTGTAGAGCCATATCAGGGGTGTAACCGTTTCAAAACATACACAATACTTCAACAGGAAAAAAAAAAGGGGAGGGGGGGAATAAGTAAGTTGACAACTCCGTCCAATTTTTC
>JAPXFY010000013.1:68795434-68810434 GCA_030674185.1 Monoplex corrugatus
TACATATATATATACATACATACGTGCATACATACATACATATATACATACATACATACACATATATACATACATACATACATACATACATGCATACATACATACATACATACATACATACATACATACATACATACATACATACATACATACATACATACATACATGTAAGTAAAAGTTGTGATGTGCTCACCAGCAATAAACCAACGTTGCAGCATATCGGTAATAGAGGCAACAATGTGCCTCACACACAGGAACACGATGATTTGTGTCATTTGGTTTTGCTTTGATAACATTTTTTTAGTACAGACAGAAAACTGTCCACCGGAGTTTAGAACACGGAGAATGTAGTTTATAAATGACGAATTCACTGCACTCGGACACTGAGGGTTTTTAAAGTAGTTGCACAACACACAAAGTGTCCTCTGGTGGGTGGTTTTAGGGTGCCTTGATAATACCGGTTCGTGAGGGCTTCCTGTCAATGGAACTTCGTCTGAATGAACATGGGGATAGTTTATTGTTACTGTTATTTTTATTTAAAGTCCAGCCGACTACGTACAGCCACATCAGGGTTATAACGTTTCCAAATATACACAATACTTCAACAGTACAACAAAAACAAAAAGAAAATTAACATACACGCTACTTCAACAGTAAAAAAGTAAAAGAAAATTACGTACGCATATCAATGCATTCGCACACATAATCCAAGGAGATGCCCCTGGTGTTGACCACTCCATCCACTTTATCACACAGGGAATCTAAAAAAGATCTGATTGTAAATTTAAACATAACTAAGGACATTAAAACATGTTGAAAATCGGGCTTAAATTATCTAATTTTGCTTCCATATATCACATTTTTCCTAGAGCCAAAAATGCACATGATGTATGTAACCCAACTATCATCCTAAGAAAATGTACGTAAGACTTTATTGAACACATACAGGTGATTGGACCAGCAAGACAGAAAATGATAGGAACAAATGACAGAAAGCAAAGTAACGAAGATAATAATTACAATAATAATTACAATATTTATATAGCGCAAAATCTTGATAGAAATCAAATCTAAGAGCTGAACATACACATACGCACGCGCGCACACACGCACACACACACTCACACACATGGCTATAAATGGGGAAATAGAATAAAAGTAATGGAAAATTATAGAGAGCATATATACAAATATATATTACAATGTGATTCCACTCCGAGCGGAGACAGGCTACAGAGGGGGATGAGTGAGGTGAGGATTTCATGCAGAGGAGAAAAGGTGAGTTTTGAGAGCGGACTTGAAGGAGACAAAAGTAGGTTGCTGACAGACTGAGAGAGGAAGTTTGTTCCAGGAGAGTGGACCAGAAACAGAGAAGGCTCGTGGACCGTAGGTATTGAGCTTAGTGCGTGAAAAGCGAAAAGTCAGAGGATCGGAGGCAGAGCGGAGGGTACGTGAGGGAACATAGATCTCAAGTAGGCTTGACAGGTAATCGGGGGCTGCGTTATTGAGGCTTTTGCAGCACATGGTGTCTAGTTTGTACTGTATGCGCTTTGATACAGGGAGCCAGTGAAGTTGTGCCAGGAGAGGAGAAATGTGGTCAGCTTTTTTCTTTTTGAGTACAAGGCTTGCAGCATTGTTTTGAATGCGCTGTAGGATGTGGATGGTGGAGGCAGGAAGACCAGACAGGAGTGAATTGCAATAGTCAATGCGGGACATTATGAAGGAGGGAACGAGTTTTGCAGTTGTTTCAACAGAGAGATACTTCCTGATCAGGCTTATACGATGGAAGTGATAGTAGCAAGATCTGGCAGTTTGAGAAACAAAGTTGTTCATTTAGAGGGTAGAGTCAAGGCAGACACCAAGGTTTTTAGCTGAGTCAGAAATTGGGACTGATGTGTTACATAATGAGAGAGAAAGAGGGGGCAGCTGAGAAAGTTTCTGACGGGTGCCAATGAGGATAGCTTCCGTCTTGTCGTCGTTAAGCTGAAGTTTAAGATCGATGGTGTATTGTGAAAACGGAATGAACATCTTACATGGGATCAGTTTCAGTTTCTCAGGATGACGTCAGTTTCAGTTTCAGTTTTCTCAGGAAGACGTCTCCGCGCTCGGAACGAATGCCATATGCTCTAACGTCACAGGTGCCATGTGTATGGTGACCGTGGCACATGCCTTAAGCCTGCACATAAATCCATGAGCTGGCCAGGTCTTGAGGTCCTACCTAGACTATGTTTTACCTAGTCTATATTTTACACTGGTATTTTATTAGCCTACCACTGGAATAATCTTGGTTACATGTAAATGACATGTGTATGTGTGTATCTTACCTTCAAAACAAAAAAGGAACATAAATATGAAGTAAATAAAAAATCATTAAAGGTCTGAATCACAACACAACTAGCCATTCTGTATGAATTCGTTTCACATGACAGACCCCCCCCCCCCCCCCCAGTCAATGCCCAAATACTCAGCCATCTATCAACTAGGTGAAGACAATATATTTTTACTCATAGATAGGTAAGCAAGCTAGTCAGTAAGCAGGCAAGTAAGCAAGCAAGCAAATAAGTGAGTGAGTGAGTGAATAAGAAGTAAGTAGGTGATTAAATACATACAATATAAAGGAGTATGTAGATACATAAACAGGTAAGAGATGAAAATAACAGTACATATACGTATATATCCACATGCCCGCACACTGACATATACACATACATTCATACATATACACCCATATCGACACAGCATGATGGCCGACAGCAACAGCTACAACAAAAGCGACAACAACATCAACAACACCAGCAAAGAGGAGGCACCCATATAAACATATCATGACAAACTTACAGACATATCTGGATAACAGTCAACAAACATCCCACAAACACATACATGTATACAGACGGTTTGATAAACTTGCTTGTTTTTCAGTTGTCTGTTTCTTTTCTTCACTTTTCCTTTATCTCTGTTCCAGGAAAAGCACAAACACTTCCCATTCTACACTGTAAGAGTCTGTGCAGTGTTACTTTTGAGATGATACCAATGTTGGTCTGATTAGTGATAGCTCTTGTTTTACCTTTCATGGTGGATTTCTGGCCACTTCCTCTAACTATTCCTTTTTGGGTAAGACTTTCGATGGTATAATGACTCACATTTTGTTTACGAAGATATGATTTTAAGCGTCTAAGGACCTCAGATTGCAAGTTTATCGGCCCGTTCATTTCCCTTAACACCAACGTGTCCAGGGCAGTAGATTCACGTGAGACTTTTTAAGTCGATACTGTTCATTGCTTTGTGCCATTCTGGGGTCCCTACTCCATTTTGCACTTTTTGAAGTAAATTCATTGAGTCAGTCAGGATGAAGGCTTGGCTTTCTTTCATGTCGTCATCCAGTGAGTTTAGCCATTGTAGTGAATGTGTGACTGCCACAATTTCCATTGTCAGACTGGAGGTTGTGATATCATATGTAGCGTTTTCTCCATGTTAAGTGTTTCCATTATGTTTGACGGTGACCCCCCATCCAGATTTGTTATTGGTGACTGAGCCATCCATGTATATAATTATATCTTTGGGGTTGCAGCTTAGTTGCTCCATGAGTAGCTGAATTTCTGCATTTGTTTTCCCTTGTGGCCATTCGCGACAGTGTCTCCCTAGATTTTTGGGTATGATAGTTTTGTACAGATTGCTGAAATGGTTTGATGGTTTTCCCATTCCTTTGTGTCTTTGAATTCTGTCAGTTGACACACATGCTTATTGGAGTCTTCTGCCTGTCCCATCCATGATTTTCTACGTTGCTGTTCCGACTGTCTGGTGGAGTGAGTTTTCTGAGTTCTCCAATGCCCTGAAATATGCCTTTACTTGTTCTGTTTTGTGTGTCGACTATATTGAAGGAAGGTCGAGCAGGTATCGCATAGTCTCCGTAGGTGTGTCTTTTGTGGTTCCGAGGATCACTCTCATTGCTTCGTTTTGTATTCTTTCAAGTTTTAGCAGGTCTGTCTCGGACAGCGTAGTGAGGCCCAGTCCATAATCGATGACACTCAGTATTACAGCTTGGTATAGTTGACAGAGATGACGTTGTTCAATGCCTTTCGTATTCACATGACGTCTCCGCGCTCGGAATGAATTCCATATGCACTAACGTCACGCCATGTGATTTAGAAGATCCAGAATGATCACGGTACAAGCCTTAAGCCTGCACATAAAGTCATCTGCTGGCCAGGTCTTGGGGTCCTACCTATATAGTTCCATAACCCTGGGGTCGCAGGGGAGTGAGGTGGCAGGACCTCAACTTCTCCCGGGGCCAGCACCACGAGGGCGGCGCCCATCCCCTCTCCCTCGCTTCAAATTCATATTCGTATTCACATTTTTATTTAACTAAGACTTCATAAAGGCAAGAAGGCTAATTGGTCTTCAAGGGGTGGGACCTGGAAAATCAACCTATCTCTCCAATGTTTTATACCATTTATACCAAGGCAGCCAAATAGGGAGAAGAGTGGCATTTTAGACTGCATTAGAGTGGCGGAAGGTTCAAACGTTGGCCTGCCAGGAACTAAACTCGAGGTTCCATGGTTCGCTCCCAGTACAGGCCTCGACTTTTCTCCTCAGTTTGACCGAAAATCGAACCGAACGTCTAGTCCGGAAGAGGACGAAAAACGAGTCGGACCCATGTGCATTCTGACTGCGCTCGCTAAAGATCCCACGGCAGTTGAAATTGTGGGATCAATTCCATTGGGACTTTGAGACGGTACGGAAATTAGGAAAAACAAAATACAAAGAAAAAGAAAGAAAAAAACAAAAAAACAGGAGATATTAGAAAAGTCACCCAACAGTTACAGCTAAGAAACACAGCACACACTACGGGATGACTAATGGAAGTGACAAACGACTGAAGCATGTAAAACAGCGTGTGTCAGTAGACAGTTCAGACTTGTCCCTGTACATTACACAGTCCACTACAGTCTCCATACGTTACACAGTCCACTACAGTGACCCACATTAACCCTTTGTCTCCCTCACCCTGTCCACCAGCATCCTGCATCGTCATCAACAAAGCAAAGCAAAAACTTAAAACCCTTGGACTCCCTCACCCGTACACCAGCATTCAGCATCGTCATCAACGAAAGAAAAACAAAAATTTAACCCTTTGTCTCCTTCACTTTGTCCACCAGCATCCAGCACCGTCATCAACGATAGAAAAACAAATACTTAACTCTTTGTCTCCCTCACCCTATCCATCAGCATCCTGCATCGTCATCAACGAAACAAAGCAAACACTTAATCCTTTGACTCCCTCACCCTAATCTTACAGTTTCCGTGGATAGGGTGAGGGAGTCAAAGGGTTAAGTTTTTTTTGTAGCTGGTAGGCATGGTGCAGAAGTCAAAGTGTTAACCCTTTGACTCCCGTCCCTGTCCACCAGCAGCCTCCATTGTCAACCATGCCGGCAAAGCAAAAACGTAGCCCTTTCATTCCCTCACCCTAGCTGGTGGATAAGAGTGCGGGAGTCAAAGGGTTACGTTTTTTGCTGTTAGTGGATAGGATTCGTCTCTTTATATCCACTGTCGAGTCTGTGTTGCTCTATAACTCGGAAACATGGACCTTAACAAAGCAGTGGAGAAGAGTCTTGATGGGACGTATACTCGCATGTTGAGGATGGCATTAAATGTCTCTTGGAAGCAGCACATGACTAACGAAGAGCTATATGGATACCTCCCTAAAATTAGTGACAAGATAAGAACACGTAGGCTTCGCCTAGCCGGTCGCTGTATGCGACATCCAGAGGAAGTTGCTTCACAACTTGTACTGTGGCAGCCAACTGGAGGGAGAGCGAACAGCGGAAGGAAGACAACAGACTTCATTGATCTTCTCAAAAGGGACACTGGCCTCGAAAACATCGATGAGATCAAGGCAGCTATGTTGGACAGGAGCAAGTGGAAGGAGTACGTCACAGAGGCTCGATCGGGAGATCGGCCAAACTAACAAACTAACTGGATAGGGTGCTGGTGGTAATGGGTTAATTTATTTTTGCAGCTGGTGGTCAGAGTGCGGGAGTCAAAGGGTTAAACCAACAGACCAACGTGACAGGGGCTTCAAGCTTGAGTGCAGGTGGATGGCTTTTCAACACAAGTGACAGCGACACCCGGTGAACTGTGAAGGCCCTTCACTGTTGTTCTGACCCTTGTTGATCAAACGAGACTGAATCGTTTGGAGCAGTCACCGTCCTGATAAATAAAACGGTAAATAAATGTTTCCCCATAACTCACATGCTAATGGCTGTAGGTTCGAATCCCTGGGGGTGCACTACATTAAAACTGGCCTTCTCACTGTAATGGTTGTGGGTTTGAATCCCTTGGGGTGCACTACATTAAAACTGGTCTTCTTACTGTAATGGTTGTGGGTTTGAATCTGGGGGTGCACTACATTAAAACTGGTCTTCTCATTGTAATGGTTGTGGGTTTGAATCCCTTGGGGTGCACTACATTAAAACTGGTCTTCTTACTGTAATGGTTGTGGGTTTGAATCCTGGGGGTGCACTACATTAAAACTGGTCTTCTCACTATCCCATCTTAACATCATCGTTGTTCTGGTGGTGTCAGTATAGGATTAGATAAGTTCCCCTTCCCCACTTCCCTGGGATGGTTATCCCTGACGGCCGTATCACCTGAGGTGGGTGTTGACATAAAAACTGAACCAAATCAATCAATCAAAACCATAACTCTTCATCATAATCTTTATTATCCAGCCGACTGATCAGAACCATATCAGGACTGTAACCGTTTCAAAACACACAACGCTTCGTTGACCTTGAATGAAAAGAATGGACAAGAAAATTAAGTACATATATCAACGCACTTTACGCACATAATTTACGGACATGCCCCTGGCGATGAGCATACCGTCCAGTTTATCACCAGGGACGGGTTTAGAACCACAAACCTGAACAGGAATGTACAAATGTAACTAAGTGCCCTAAAACATTATACAAAACTTACCTTAATGTCCTAAAAATCACTTCTCATCATCATCAGGTGCCTTGCCACATGGCGTTAGCAATCATGGCCTTCCATCTGTATCTATCCCTTGTTGTCTCAAGCACCTCTTCCACCTTCTTTGTCTTCAGCCACTCTGCAAGTCCGTCCAATATCTTCTCCCTGGGTCTACCTGGTGCTCTCTTTCCCTCCAGCTTTCCTGGAGGCAAGCAAATTACTTCTGCACATCAAATTTCCTAAGAGCCAAACCTGTATTTAATACATGCTCCCAATTATCAGACTTAGAAGAAAGAAAAGAAGGTTTTATGGGAAACATACAGGTCAATGGACCAGCAGGGCAGACAAAGATACGAGGAGACGATAGAAAGTAATGAAGCAAGGCAAGAAAAAAAAAAGAAACTGACAGAACAGGAACCAGAAGAACAAGAAAACCGAAAAAGAACGCGTATTCAATACAACAAGACAAGACAGGCGCAAATTTTCTGTCAAGCGCGAATGCACGATCACAAACAGACACCAAACAACAGATAATAAGAAAAAGGCTAAAACTTCCATGCCGCCTCGTCCAGTGGATAAAAAAGGGACTCTGACAGAACAGGGGAAATTTCTAGCACAGACTTTCCACAAGAAGGGGAAGCTACTTATACTGAAAAAATCACCGGCATCCCGATGGGGTTTCTCCATAGTCTCCATAACTATCAGGTCGTGGGAAAGTGAGGTGGTAGAGACCTGAATCCTATTAGGCCAGCGTTGTTTCGGAAGTTCCCATCTCCTCTCTATCTCGCTATTTTATCTTATGTAACTCTGGACAGGGTCAGATACCCACGCACTGCTGGGTAGACAGGAGGATGGAACTCGAACTCGTGCTGTCAGAATGGAAGGCAAGAGCTCTGTCTCCACGCCAACAGTTTCAGTTTTAATTTCTCAAAAACAGCATGCCCATGCTTGGAATAAATTCCATAATGCTCTGACGCAACAGATGCCCACAAGATGGAGAAGATCAAAAACAATCGTGGCATAAGTCATTAGCCTGCACAATAAACCCTACTGACTGACAAAGTCTTGAGGCTCTGCCTACTTCTATGTCTGTCTTTGTACCAATCTGAAAACAAAACAAAACAAACAAACAAACAAAAAAACCGCCATCATGGCTTCTCAGTAAGAAAGCGTATGTGGTATTATACTCAGTGTCGCGGGCTGGTTGGTTCGTACAGGCTGGTTGGTTCGTACAGGCTGGTTGGTTCGTACAGGCTGGTTGGTTCGTATAGGCTGGTTGGTTCGTGCAGGTTGGTTAGTTCGTGCAGGCTGGTTAGTTCATGCAAGCTGGTTGGTTCACACAGGCTGGTTGGTTCATGCAGGCTGGTTGGTTCATGCAGGCTGGTTGGTTCGTTCAGGCTGGTTGGTTCGTGCGGGGCTGATTGGTTCGTGCAAGCTGGTTGGTTCGTGCAGGCTGGTTGGTTCGTGCAAGCTGGTTGGTTCGTGCAGGCTGGTTGGTTCGTGCAAGCTGGTTGGTTCGTGCAAGCTGGTTGGTTCATGCAGGCTGGTTGGTTCGTTCAAGCTGGTTGGTTCGTGCGGGGCTGGTTGGTTCGTGCGGGGCTGGTTGGTTCGTGCAAGCTGGTTGGTTCATGCAGGCTGGTTGGTTCGTTCAAGCTGGTTGGTTCGTGCGGGGCTGGTTGGTTCGTGCGGGTCTGGTTGGTTCATGCAGGCTGGTTGGTTCGTGCGGGGCTGGTTGGTTTGTGCAAGCTGGTTGGTTCGTGCAGGCTGGTTGGTTCGTGCAAGCTGGTTGGTTCGTGCAAGCTGGTTGGTTCATGCAGGCTGGTTGGTTCGTTCAAGCTGGTTGGTTCGTGCGGGGCTGGTTGGTTCGTGCGGGGCTGGTTGGTTCATGCAGGCTGGTTGGTTCGTGCAAGCTGGTTGGTTCATGCGGGGCTGGTTGGTTCGTTCAGGCTGGTTGGTTCGTTCAGGCTGGTTGGTTTATGCGGGGCTGGTTGGTTCGTGCAAGCTGGTTGGTTCGTGCGGGGCTGGTTGGTTCGTGCGGGGCTGGTTGGTTCGTGCAAGCTGGTTGGTTCGTGCGGGGCTGGTTGGTTCATGGGGCTGGTTGGTTCGTGCAAGCTGGTTGGTTCGTGCGGGGCTTGTTGGTTCGTGCGGGCTGGTTGGTTCGTGCGGGGCTGGTTGGTTCGTGCGGGCTGGTTGGATCGTGCGGGCTGGTTGGTTCGTGCGGGCTGGTTGGTTCGTGAGGGTTGGTTGGTTCGTGCGGGCTGGTTGGTTCGTGCAGGACTGGTTGGTTCGTTTGATAGAGCCGTGGACTCAGGATCCGATATCTTGAGTTCAATTCCAACCCGCAACATTAAATGCTGGTCTGTTTGCTGCCCATCGTAATGTTTCTGTCATTCTGTAATGTCAGCTTGGTGTTTCACACATCTCACAGCTTGGTGTTCCACACATCTCACAGCTTGGTGTTTCACACATCTCACACCTTGGTGTTTCACACATCTCACAGCTTGGTGTTTGATACATCTCACAGCTTGGTGTTCCACACATCTCACAGCTTGTTGTTTCACACATCTCACAGCTTGGTGTTTCACACATCTCACAGCTTGGTGTTTCACACATCTCACAGCTTGGTGTTTGATACATCTCACAGCTTGGTGTTTCACACATCTCACAGCTTGGTGTTTCACACATCTCACAGCTTGGTGTTTCACACATCTCACAGCTTGGTGTTTCACACATCTCACAGCTTGGTGTTTGATACATCTCACAGCTTGGTGTTTCACAGATCTCACAGCTTGGTGTTTCACAGATCTTACAGCTTGGTGTTTGATACATCTCACTTTTTTCCTCTCCCCAGTTCAAGACCTTGCCAGCGCAAGAGTTTTGCGCAGGCTCAGGAAGTCTGCTAGACAATCGACGGCAGATTTAGGGGGAGCGCATATGGAATAGTCCGAGTGCGATGATTCCCTGTCGAACAAACACCTCACATATCAAAGAAAGGGTTGATCTGTACTTGTAAAACACGACAGGACAGTGACACACACACACACACACACACACACACACACACACACACACACACACACACACACACACACACACACACACACACACACACACACACACACACACACACACACACACACACACTAATCGAATCATCAGACGCACATGAAGTACTTCCCCCTGAGACCTAGTGACCGATTTTTTTTAACAGAGCTGACAGCAATACGGGGAGATGTGTTCAGATATTTACCTTCTTCTGTCATCTTGATGGAGGCAGACACTAGAACATCATTCATATGGAAGATTAGGAAAAGACAGGCAACATTTACAGGCCATTTTATGAGGAAAGGAGAATTGGTCACAACGGGAAAGCTGGAGGGAAAGAGAGCACCAAGTAGACCCAGGGAAAAAATGTTGGACGGACTTGCAGAATGGCTGAAGTCAAAGAGGTTGGAAGAGGCGCTCGAGGCAACAAGGGATAGAAACAGATGGAAGGCCATGATCGCCAACGCCATGTGGCAAGGCACTTGATGATGATGATGATACCACCTGTTACATTTCAAGTATGCAGGATCTGTAAAAGCAAATGACGGCTCCAGCACCAAAGATGTGGAAACAAGAATTGGCATGGCAAAACAAAAACTGGTCCAGTTAAACAACGTACGGAAAGACAGAGGGCTTCCCAAAGATTTAAAATCAAGAATCTTGAAACTTTTGATTTGACCTGTTTTAATGTATGGTTGCGAGGCCTGGACACTAAGAAAAGACGCAGAAAATAGAATCAGTGCAGCAGAAATGTGGCTCTATAGACGACTTCTCAGAGTCAAACGGACAGACAGTAGAAGAACTAACGATAGCGTGTTAAAGGAACTGAATGTTAAGCGCCAGCTGTTGACAGAGATCAACAAAAGAAAGCTGAAATACGTAGGCCATGCGATCAGAAACACCAAAACAGATCTGATATCAACGGTCCTGCAGGGGAAAGTTGAGGCGAGGAGAAGAAAGGGACGACCGCACACCTCCTACTTCAACAACATCGCTGAAGTCCGTGGTCAGGAGATCCAGGAGGTCGCCTACAGATGTCTCAATCGTGTGACCTGGAGAAGACTAGTGACGTCAAACGTGGCTCCTACCTCCGATCCCGGCGAAGGAGAGAGGTGAAGTGAGGAGAGGTGATCACCCGCTGAAGCATAACATGGAAATCAGTTCACCAATCATACTAATACTATACATGGTAGTTCACCAGTCATACTAATACTATACATGGTAGTTCACCAGTCATACTAATACTATACATGGTAGTTCACCAGTCATACTAATACTATACATGGTAGTTCACCAGTCATACTAATACTATACATGGTAGTTCACCAGTCATACTAATACTATACATGGTAGTTCACCAGTCATACTAATACTATACATGGTAGTTCACCAGTCATACTAATACTATACATGGTAGTTCACCAATCATACTAATACTATACATGGTAGTTCACCAATCATACTAATACTATACATGGTAGTTCACCAGTCATACTAATACTATACATGGTAGTTCACCAATCATACTAATACTATACATGGTAGTTCACCAATCATACTAATACTATACATGGTAGTTCACCAATCATACTAATACTATACATGGTAGTTCACCAATCATACTAATACTATACATTGTAGTTCACCAATCATACTAATACTATACATGGTAGTTCACCAATCATACTAATACTATACATGGTAGTTCACCAATCATACTTATACTATACATGGTATATAACCCACTTGGTCACAGTAGGGCCAGACCTGATGGAGCCTCCTGACTTCCAGAGCTTCCTTTTCCCCCTCCTCTCTCTCTTTTTTTTTTTTTTTCTTTTTTCTTTTCCTTTTTTTTTTTTTTTTTTTTTGTTGTACCTGTTCTCAGGATGTACCTCTTTGCCTTTTCTTGTGTGTGTAAGTTTGAAATTTTCGGGAAAAAAAGAACATTCACACTCCCTTAATCCCCAACCCATCCCCTTAAACTTAGCCACAAACCCTCTCCACCCTGTCTCCATTGACTATATACACACGTGTCACACACAACCCCCACCACACATCCCACTTCTGCGCTTCGGGATCGTACCTTCATCACTCCCATAATTATATCTCTATCCAGGTTTCGCCCCCCCCCCCTCCTCCCCCTGTGATCACTTTGATCCAGCCCTGCACTACATTGACTTTATAATGAGGAGTGTTCTGAGCTTACGGTTTTTTGTGCTTTGTATCTGCTTCTATGCTAGCTGAATGGGTAGCGCAAACTGTGTTAGATTTGAGAAGTTCTACAACATAGGAGATAATTCCTACGTGACTCTCAAGAGTTATGTTCTTTGATTTTATAATAGTTTAAAATATCACACAGTGTAAACGGATCAGGACGGAAATTCATTCTTTGCACATTACTGAAAAAAACATCAGACAATTCCTTAAAAATGTTATCATATGTACAGCTGAAACATACGCAGGACGAGAAAAAGCAAGTTCCCACATACACGGTACCAACGGTTTGAGATGTGAATTCAATTCAGTTCAGTTCCAGTGACCATCTATTGTCAGATTAGCAAGCAATGTTGTGCGGACATTTGTAGTATGGTCGTCTGACATTACATTTTTGAGAGAGCCAAAGACTTCGATGATATCTATGGCCTTTATAGCTTCTTTGAAATGTAAGTTTGACACACAGAGAGACAGACAGACAGACAGACAGACAGACAGAGACAGAGATATAGAGACTGAGACAGAGAGAAAGAGAGACACAGAGAGAGAAGAGAAGAAACAGAAAGACAGAGGGAGACAGAGAAAGAAAACATGTGTGGAGATAGACAGACAGACAGACAGATAGACAGACAGAGCACATGTGTGTATCAATAAGTAATAAGATCCGCACGAAAAAAGAAACGCAAAAAGAAAGTACAGTACAAGTTTAAACGAGGTCATAGCCTACATACAACCCAAAACAAAGACATAAATGCACACAGCAAGACGCAGTAGAGGATTACCCTAGTTTTCAAAATCACTACGGGATCCGAATCGGATTCTAGTCCTAAACATAGACTGGGTTGTTAACCATTTCACTCCCTCTGCCTCTCCCATCAGCCTCCTGCAGTGCTTCCACCAGCGAGCTTCTTGTTGATTGACAGGGTGAGAAGAGTCGAAAGTGTTAATGGGTGAAATGTTTGTCACATTTGGGTTAAACGCTCGGTCCAGTAACTTTGTATGTCGAATGGATGGGGCTTAGGATATACGGCCCATTAAAAAAAAAGTTTGGTGTTTTCTTTTTCAAAACCGCGATAGAAACAAAAAGGTGCTGGCTCATAATCACCATAAGAAAAAATGATAATACATCGGAGAACAGCAAGATTCCCTGTACTTTGCCACTTTGTGAGAAACAACACAGACTCTGATTTCCACTCAAACAACAATAACAACAACAACAACAACAGAGAAATCTTCGTGTTTGTTCCCTTTTCGTTGCTGATTTCTTTTTCTTATTGTCATTCGTTACGTCTTTCGGTTGGTTGGTTGGTTGGTTGGTTGGTTGGTGGGTTGGTGGGTTGGTTGGTTGGTTGGCTGGTTGGTTGGTTGGTTGGTTGGTTGGTTGGTCGGTCGGTTGGTTGGTTGGTTGGTTAAATGTTTGGTTTTCTTTGTGTGTTCGTTTCTTTGTTTGTGTGTTTGTTTCTTTCTTTCTTTTTTTTTTTCTACATTGGTTTCCGAGAATGCATTGATTTTGTCCTTTCTTTCTCGATAAGCATCAGCTGTGGTTAGAAGTTGTTGTTTTTGTTTCGTTTTGTTTTGTCTTGCTTTGTTTTGTTTTTGCTTTTACTTTTTGCCGAGTTTTTGTTTGTTTTGTTTTGTTTTTGGTTTTGGTTGTTGTCGCTGCTGTTCACATGTGTATATATACTTTTTTTTTTATAGGCGTCCTTCAGTCTCGGAAGACTATGGAGTTGCGCTCTGGGTGTTTATTCTGGTGCAGCGTCGGGTGTGGCTGGCCAGTCCGACGCGGGAATGACAGTCCCTGGGCAGAGGGCACAGATGAAGTCTGACGCTGGTCTGTCTGCCTGGGCTGCAGCCTTTCTTCTCGTTCTCTTTTCCTCGTGCCGCTGAGCGAGTGTCTCTTCGAACTTGGAGAGACCTTTCTGCACAGTCTGTCTCCAGGCTGACCGTTCGAGGGCTGTTGCTTCCCAGTTGTCCTTGTCGATATTCAAGGCTTTTAGGTCCCTCTTGCACACATCTTTGAATCTCAGCTGTGGTCTGCCTGTGGGACGTTTTCCCTGCACCAGTTCTCCGTAGAGGAGGTCTTTGGGGATCCGTCCGTCGTCCATGCGAACGGCATGGCCAAGCCAGTGCATGCGTCTCTGTTTCAGCAGCGTGCACATGCTGCCAGGTGATGTTTAGAATGCGTCGGAGGCTACGCATGTGAAAAGCATTGAGCTTTTGCTCTTGTCGGGCACGCAAAGTCCAGGACTCGCTGCCATACAGGAGGGTGCTCACGACGCAGGCTCTGTAGATCTGGATTTTTGTGTGCTCAGTCAGCTTCACGTTGTTCCATGCTTTCCTTGTCAGTCTGGCCATGGTGGTAGCTGCCTTGCCGATGCGCCTGTTGAGCTCTGTGTCAAGTGAGAGGGTGTCTGGGATTGTTGAGCCCAGATAAACAAAGTCATGGACGACATCCAGTTCATGGTCATTGATGCTGATGGCTGGGGGAGAGTCAACATCCTGTTCCATGACCTGTGTTTTCTTCAAGCTTATGGTAAGCCCGAAGTTTTGGCAGGCATCGCTGAAGCGAGTCATGAGCTGCTATAGGTCCTCAGCTGAGTGGGCGTTTACTGCTTCGTCGTCTGCAAAGGTGAAGTCACGCAGGCACCTCAGCTGGACTTTAGTCTTGGCTCTTAGTCTGGAGAGGTTGAAGAGCTTTCCGTCTGTCCTGGTTCGGAGGTATATGCCTTCAGCTGCAGGACCGAATGCGTGTTTCAGCATCACAGC
>JAPXFY010000013.1:68820434-68835434 GCA_030674185.1 Monoplex corrugatus
ATACATTGAAAATAATGATAATTCGCAAAACAATCCTTTCACTGGTACGCATGGATCATTCGAGTTATACATTTGCTAATAATTATTGTATTAATTGATAATTGTAACGATACAGTAATATGATTGACGATAGTTGGCTATAAATATCATCCATTACAGCGCGCTCTTTGTCCAATTACGTTATAGTTCTCGGTTGTCTCCCTCGAAGTTTTTGTTTTTATTCTTATTCTTTGTTATTTTATTTCATTTTATTTCATTTCATTTTATTTTATTCTTGTTTTATTTTATTTTTTATTTTATTATTTTATTTTTTCATTGTTTTTATTTTCTTATTCTATTTTATTTCATTTTATTTTCTTTATTTTATTTATTTTATTTCATTTTGATTTGTTGTATGTTATTTTATTTTATTTTTGCGTGGAAAGAGGGAGGATAGGGCGGGCAGAGAGAGGACATTGGGTATGATTTGGGAGGTAGAGCAACATCGGTTCATCTGAGACACTTTTAAAACTCTGTATCCACGGCTCTGTCATAAAACAATTTCAGTTTTGTAACTTAACAAAACAGTTTAAAAACAAAACAACTACGGCAAAACAATCGAAATCGTAACAAAGTTAATTTGACAGCAAATACTAACAGAGATATCACAACATAAGTAAGTAAACAAATAAAACGTAACGAACAGGATATCAGCTAAGATAGATAGATAGATAGATAGACAGACAGACAATAAAAAAAAAGCATCAAACAGAAATATAAAGTAAAATCAAACAGACCAAATACAAAGAAGTCAGAGCTAGCCTTTTCACGTTGGGACATTTATACAATAATAGCATCTTTCTTGTCGTTGTTCACGAAGATGGTAAATCTGGAATAGATAAATCAATATGACAGGACAGAGAAGCTTTATTTAAATGCTAAAGAAGATAGAAGATAGATAGATAGATAGATAGATAGACAGACAGAAGACAGATAGATAGATAGATAGATAGATAGAATAGATAATAGATAATAGATATATAGATAGATAGGTAGATAGATAGATAGATATAGATAGATAGATAGATATAGATAGATAGATAGAGAGATAGAAGAGAGAGAGAAGAGAGACAGAGATACATAATACATACATACATAATACATACATACATAGATACATACATACATACATACATACATACATACATACAACATACATACTCGTAGATAGATAGACAATAGTAGAAGATAGATAGATGATAGATAGATAGATAGATAGATAGATAGATAGATGAATAGATAGATAGATAGACAGACAGATAGATAGATAGATAGATAGATAGATAGATAGATAGATAGATAGATAGACAGACAGATAGATAGATAGATATAGAGACAGAGAGACAAAGAGACACAGTGTAGATTCTCAGTGAATATTATAATGTATTTATTTTAGTGTAAAACCTGGAATGACGATAAATCCATATGACAGACAGAGAAGCTTTGTACTTTAAATGCTAATGATTAAAAGAAAACCGACACAGACACAGAAATCTATAGGATACAGGATGAATCGAGCCAATAAATGAATCGAAGTTTGTAAAAAGAGAGTGCTGCATAACAACAGTCTCACAAGCTTTAATTCTATTCTGTTTGTCTTGGTGGATTTTATCATTCTTTTAGAAACGGTGGGTGGAGGTGAATGGTGATTGGGGTGAAAACAGAATGGTCAAGAACATTCTGACAACTTTCCTTTTCATATAAAAATTAAGTTATAACAGACTCCTCTCTCTCTCTCTCTTTCTTTCTCCTTCTCTTCTCTCTCTCTTTTCTGTCTCTCTCTTCCTCTTTCTCTTCTCTCTCTTCTCTCTCTCTCTCTTTCTCTTTCTCTTTCTCTCTCTCTGTCTCTCTGTCTCTTTCTCTCTCTCTCTCTCTCCTTTCTGTCTCTCTTTCTCTGTCTGTCTTCTCTCTGTCTCTCTTTCTCTTCTCTCTCTCTCTTCTCTCTCTCTCTCTCTCTCTTCTCTCTCTCTCTCTCCACCTCTCATCCTATGTTGCTGATATTTTTCTAATTCTATCTTAATTCATTTGTATTTTTTTGTACACACAATTCGTTTGAGGACATTATAGTGTACGTATAGTAGGGAAACGCTCAACGAGCATTGCAGTGTACTTGCATTGGTGCAAACTTTCTATGACTACTATAATGTACTTGCGTTAGTGTAAACCTCTGTGAATATGCATTTGATCAGATGAATGGGAAAAAAACATGAATGTAAGAGGTAAGGCTGATGTAAATGGCATGTGCCTAGTGCAACGACTCCAACCTGACCTTGGTAAAGGAAAGGGAAGAAAAATTATCCTAATCCAAAAAAAACCAAGGATTTGAAAGGAAAACTGCAGCACATGGAGAGGAGGAAAAAAAGAAACTTAGACTCGGCTGTGTCTATCTTATAAAGAAGAAGATGAAAGTTGTAGACTGATAAATGACAGGCGGATGAAGCTTGTTCCTGGTAGCTGCAGTGGAAGTAGACAATCTGAAATCTTCTTTTTGACTTTTAAACACACATCAGGGGAACTATAGTATGAAATGACGATCGACTTTATGTGAACCTGTGCCAGTAAAAAATCGTATCTCTATTTCAACAAATCACCTTTCTGTCTCTCTGTCTCTGTCTCTGTCTCTGTCTCTGTCTCTGTCTCTGTCTCTGTCTCTGCCCCTGCCTCTTCCTCTGCTTCTGCCTCTGTCTCTGTCTGTCTCTGTCTGTCTGTCTGTCTGTCTGTCTCTGTTTCTGTCTGTCTCTCTCTCTCTCTCTTTCTCTCTCTCCCCTCTCTCTCTTCTCTCTCTCCTATCTCTCTATCTCTGTCTCTCAGTCTCTCTGTCTGTTTCTCTCTTTCTCACTCTTTCTCTCTCTCTCTTTATTTATCTCTCTCTCTCTTTCTCTATCTCTTTCTCTCTCTATCTCTTTCTCACTTTTTCTCTCTGTCACTGTGTCTCTCCTCTCTATCACTTTCTTTCTTTCTCTCTCACCTCTCTCTCTTCTTTTTTTTTGTTTGTTTGTTTCTTTCTCTCTCTCTATTTATCTCTCTTTTTCTTTCTTTCTCTCTCTCTCTCTTTCTCTTTCTGTCTTTCTTTCTTTCTCTCTCTTTCTCTCTCTCTCTCTTTCTCTCTCTTTCTTTTTCTCTCTTTCTTTCTTTCTCACTCTCTCTTCTCTCTCTCTCTTTCCCTCTCTCTGTCTATCTGTCTTTCTATTTCTCTCTCTCTTTCTCGCTTTCTTTTTCTCTCTTTTCTTTCTCTCTTTCTCTTTCTCTCTCTTTCTCTCTTTTACTTTGTCTCTCTTTCTCTCTCTTACTTTGTCTCTCTTTCTCTCTCTTTCTTTTTCTCTTTCTCTCTTTCTTTCTCTCTCTTTTCTCTTTCTTTTCTCTCTCCCTCTTTCTCTTTCTCTTTCTTTTTCTGTCTTTCTATCTCTCTTCCTCTGTCTCTCTATGTCTCTCTGTCTGTCTCTCTCTCTCTCTTTCTCTCTTTTTTTGTCTCTCTTTCTCTCTCTTTCTATCTCTCTTTCTATCTTTCTTTCTCTCACTTTTCTGTTTCTTTCTTTTTTCTCTATCTCTCTCTCTCTCTCTCTCTCTTCTCTCTCTCCTATCTCTCTATCTCTGTCTCTCAGTCTCTCTGTCTGTTTCTCTCTTTCTCACTCTTTCTCTCTCTCTCTTTATTTCTCAGAAAGAGTGAGAAAGAGAGAGAAAGAGTGAGAAAGAGAGAAACAGACAGAGAGACTGAGAGACAGAGATAGAGAGATAGGAGAGAGAGAAGAGAGAGAGGGGAGAGAGAGAAAGAGAGAGAGAGAGAGACAGACAGAAACAGAGACAGACAGACAGACAGACAGACAGAGACAGACAGAGACAGAGGCAGAAGCAGAGGAAGAGGCAGGGGCAGAGACAGAGACAGAGACTGGGATCAAGTGCTACAGCAATAACTTCCCAACAGAATTGTGTAGATCCTGCATCTATCATCAGTGCATTGGTGCAGGTGCTAAAACCTTTTATGAATTAATCTTCTTTTATTATTTTCATTTCTCTACCTATTTGTTTATTCATTTATTCACTTATTTATTTAGCTATTTAGCTACTTAGTTTACTTTCTTACTTAGCTACTTAGTTTACTTTCTTACTTTTAAATATCTTTCTATACCTCTTCTCCACGTTCTTAATATTTATTTGCTTCTGCTGTGTTGTGACCTGCTGCCATCTCCACCTTGTTGGTGTCGCATATTACCTGGGGACAACTTATTTACATTGATACTGTGTTGTGCTATAACTTTGAATGAGATTGACACTGAGACTTACAGACATAATTATTTAATTGACTTGGTCAGTTCAACCGACGGTTGAAACTGACTTGTTTTGGGTGGTGTTAATACCACCTAATTTTCTACAGCTGTGTCTGCCTGTGCCCAGTGTTAGGTGGAGACAAGTATTGCACTGCGAGAGACGCTCAGTATATCCTCAGTGCAGCCTTTATTTTATTTTTAGTTTACTTACTTATCTTTTTGTTCTGATTTTGTTTTGTTTTTCTCTGAAGACTGACAGTGTGTATACCTGTAGTCAGTCTTGGCTGAACTGTCAAGAAAAAAAAAACAGACTCTGCACTGTTACATTTTGTATTCATCAGTGTATAATATCATTGTTCACACTTTGTATTAGGGGTAGACCAATTTTTTTTTCTACCCTCTCTTCATATATTTCACTTCAGCGTGCAGACGCAGTGTTGAAATCACCAATGACCACATTCACTCGAAAAAAACAGGATCTGCGTGTTGGTCATGTTAATGTCTATCATCTCCAAAACAAAGTATCAGACCTGTGCGTGTTCCTACACAAACAAAATTATTACCATTTGTACGGTGTGACCGAGACACGACTAGCATCTCATATTACAGATGAAGCTATAGCAATCCCAGACTATTCTGTAATCAGGCGAGATCCCTCATGCCATGGAGAAACTGGAGTTGCGCTTTACATCCACCGAGATATTCAACAAATAACCAACAGACGTTATGACTTAGAAACCAAAGAAGTTGAATGTATCTGGGTGGAGCTAAAGCCTTCTGCAACAACTCCACCTTTACTTATCGGTATTTTATATAGAAATCCCAGGAGCACATACGAATGGCATGACCACTTTCTAAAGATGATGGACAAATTGTGTCAACGACATACAGACATTCTAATGTTAGGTGACTTTAATTTTGACCTACTCACTCCACAACCCGCATGGCAGTCAACGACCACCCTGGTTGGCCTAAAACAATTAATCAAAGATCCAACAAGAATCACAGCAACATCAGAAACACTCTTAGATCATATCTATACAAACAAATCAGAGGCAATAATTAATGCAGCTGTAGATGATTTAAGCATAAGTGATCATCAACCTGTAAACTGCACCTGGTCAGCCAAAGTTCAAAAAATAAAAAAGAATAATCATACATGTATAACATATAGATCATTCAAACACTTTGATGAGGATGCATTCCTCTCTGATCTTGGTAGAGTAGAGTTCAGTAGTGTGTTTAGTACTAGTAATCCTAACGAAGCCCTAGACATTTGGTACAACTTGTTCACGACTGTCCTAAATAAACATGCCCCACTACGACGGAAAAGAGTAAAGCATCCAACAATGCCCCCATGGCTGTCAACAGACATTATCAATGCGATGTCATTACGAGATAAACTCAAGAAAGAAAAACGCTTCATTGAATACAAAACGATGCGTAATAAGGTAAAATCAATGGTCCGTCAAGCCAAGAAGTCTCTCTTTGATCGACTGGTAAAAAACAATAAAGATGTATCATCACTATGGAGAGCAATGAACTTAGTTATTAAGGGAAGTGGGAAAAAGCTCCCAGGCACGCCTCTCAGTTTCACAGCAAACAAATTCAATGATCATTTTCTGTCAGTATCAGAACTACTAACCCGTCCTATTTCTAACTGTGATCAATATGTCCCCTCTGAAAATCTGATTAACTTTTGCAAAGAGAGGACCAATAATACAAGTTCATTTAGTATTCCCAGTATAGCAGTCCATGAAACTGGAATGTATATAAATAAAATGAATAATAAAAAATCATCAGGACCAGATGAAATCAGTCCCAAAATACTAAAACTGTGTCTGCCCTACATCACGGAACCACTTACATATATTTACAACATCAGCATAAAAAACAACGTATTCCCCAGAGCTCTAAAACAGGCCAAAGTTGTACCCTTACCAAAAACAAAAGATCTTTCACAAATAAATAATTACAGGCCAATTTCTCTTCTCTCTGTCCTGTCAAAGCCTTTAGAAAAACATATCCATAAACATCTTTCAGACTACCTGGAAACCAAAAGTATTCTTCACCCACTGCAATCTGGTTTCCGTCAGAACCACTCTTGTCATACAGCCCTAACACGGCTTGCTGACACCTGGTTATTAGCCATGAATGACTGCAAATTAACTGGAGCAGTATTTCTAGACTTTAAAAAGGCTTTTGATCTCGTTGATCATGATATCTTACTAGCTAAATTACGAACGTACCTTGCCAACGACTCAACAGTTTCATTTTTCAATTCCTACTTTCATGAACGCAAACAAAAAGTACATCTTAATGGATCATATTCATCCGAGGGTCATGTGAAATGTGGCGTTCCTCAAGGATCAATCTTAGGACCCATTCTGTTTTCTGTATTCATAAATGACTTACCACTTCATATATCTGATCCCACAGTTCACTGTGATATGTTCGCTGATGACGGAACAATCCATACACAAGACACAAGCATAGCGACTGTAAACACACGTTTACAAAAGAGCCTAAATGAAATTTCTGATTGGTGTGCTAAAAACGCCATGGCTTTGAACCCTACGAAAACTGAATGTATGGTTATATGCACACGCCAAAAACGGCAGCTTGGCCCTCTGTCACTCAATCTGTCTTTGAGAGGTAATTCTATTGCACAAATACCTGAACACCGTCTACTGGGAGTTCTCATTGATCATAATCTTACCTGGCAAAACCACATTGATTATTTATGCAGGATTATCTCCAAGAACTTATTTATTCTGTCCAAATTAAGATATCTAACAGATACAAACACACGCCAATTATTTTATAATGCTCATATTAAATCGCACATAGATTATGCCTCTACACTGTGGGATAGCTCATGTGAAGTTCATCTAAAAAAATTGAACACCTTACATAGGAGGGCAGCAAAATTTATCATGCCAGATCCCACTTTAACAACAGATGAAAAACTTAAACAGTTAGGAATCCTCCCTCTAAAGTCACACTTAATGTTCAATAAAGGTATCACAATGTTTAAAGTATCAAAAAGGAATGTTCCGCAATATCTTCTCAATTTGTTTAATCAGAATGTGCGATCATACTCAAACTCAAGACAAAATCAATTCAAAATTATCCGTCCAAGAATTGACATATATAAAAATAGTTTATCGTTTTCTGGTGCACAACTATGGAACACCCTCCCCCCAAATATCACAAACACTCAATCACTCTCTTCCTTCAAAGTTACTTTATTTAAATACCTTACGTCAGTATCGTAGATTACCTCAGTTAGCAACAATAACGTCAGCTGCCTTTCAACCTATGACATCTAATCTAGTCAATGTGTGTGTGTGTGTGTGGTGTGTGTGTGTGTGTGTGTGTGTGTGTGTGTGTGTGTGTGTGTGTGTGTGTGTGTGTGTGTGTGTGTGTATGCACAATGATAATTCGTGTTTTTTTTTTGTTTTTTTTCTTTTTTTTCTCTCTTTAACATTATTGATATTTTAACAGTTCAAACTGCCAACCAGTATTTATTTCTGTATTATATACGATGATTTGTTGATGACTCTATGACGTGTTTGATTCTGTCTTGCTTCTTCTTTATTTCTCATTGCCTTTGTTCATTTTGTTTGTTTGTTTGTTTTTTGCTTTGCTTGCTTGCCCATCTTATCTGTTAGCCATATTGTCTGTTTGTTTGGTTGGCTCTTATCTGCTGTCTGTATTTGTCACTTTTCTCCAACTGTTATCCGTATCATGCTTGTATCTCTCTTCTCCTATCAAGAAAAACGGCGCTTGATTATGGTTACTATTCTTGATTTATTTATGTCTTATTACATGAATTATTGATTTGTTTACACATGTATGATATTTCTATTATAGCCTACATATGCGTTTATCATTACTGTAATTTCCTATTGTCGAAAGTAACATTTACTTTATTTATCTATCTATACATTTGTCTATTTGACTTCATATCATCTGTTGATTTTCTGTCTCCTGTAGAATTTTATGTGTTTATGCCCTCAATCGACCCAATGTTTGCTACCCCCCCCCCCTTTTTTTTTTTTTTTTTTTTTTTCCCCTCTAATCATCCTTCTGAACTGCTCTTTTTTCTACCTCCATTTATTATCTTTGGGTTTAGTAGCAGTAGTAGTAGTAGTAGTAGTGGTAGTAGTGGTAATTGTTGTTTGTAACAGTGTTAATATTTTTTGTGTGTAATCAGAAAATTGATTTCATCTTCTTTGATTTAATTGTAAGAACATTAGTCTATTTGACGCTTGATTTATCTTCTATAAATTTGTCACATGTAATGTTTCTTCTCCCTCTATTTCATTTTATTTTGTTTTATCTTATTACTATTTTGTTTACTGTGTTTTCCTCTCCTCCTCCTCCTCTTCCTTCTTCTTCTTCCTCTTCTTCGTCTTATTTTTATTAATATCACTATCAACATTATCTTTCTTTCTTTATTTACTTATCATTATCTACCTGCTCATCTGTCTATCTATCTGTCTATACTATCTACCTCTCTCTCTCTATCTCTCTATCTATCTATCTCTCTATCTATCTATCTATCTATCTATCTATCTATCTATCTATCTACCTATCTCTAAGTGGTGACTGTACGTTTGTTGATTTCATTGTATCTTAATTTTAGTATTCAACATGTATTTTCCTTAAGCTGTATTTGTTACTGTAAACAAATGTCATGTGTATAGAATAGCAACGGCAAGTTTGAAAAATGGCTTCTAGCCAATAGCTTTTACCGTTGAAAAATAAAGCATCATTGTCATTGTCATTGTCATTGTCTCTCTCTGTCTCTGTCTCTCTGTCTCTGTCTCTGTCTCTCTCTCTGTCTCTCTCTCTCTCTCTCTCTCTTTCTTTCTCCCTCTTTCGTTCTCTCTCTTTCTTCCTTTCTCTCTCTTTCTTTCTCTTCTCTCTCTCTCTCTTTCTCTCTCTCTCTCTCTCTCTCTCTCTCTCTCTCTCTCTCTCTCTCTCTCTCTCTCTCTCTCTCTCTCTCTCTGAAATTTTGTTATGTAAGAATGTCTGAAAAGAATGTATACTTTTCACAGACAGGTGGAAAATAATTTGATAGATTTTATGTACGAACAGCTGAATTAAGAGCACCTTGTGTAGGAAGATAAAGTCTTTACAATTCTAAAAGAGAGAGGTTCTGGACAAGAATAGCACCTGGAGGTGTCCTCCCCAACTTTATATATATTCTTGAAAATAAAGTCAATGAGGTATAACTGTATGTGAAACAAAGCCGGTAGCTATTTAGGAAGTCAGTGCTTTTGATTTTTCTTTTTTTGTGTGTGTGTGTGTGTGTGTGTGTGTGTGTGTGTGTGTGTGTGTGTGTGTGTGTGTGTGTGTGTGTGTGTGTGTGTGTGTGTGTGTGTGTGTGTGTGTGTGTGTGTATTATTTTCATAGAAGTACCACTGTATACAACCAAGACCAGACAAAGACAGGGACGAATCAAAATTCTAAATAATGATCAACATTTCAGGGGGGTTTTGTTGGGGGGTTTTTTTTTTGTTTTTTTTTTTGGTGGGATTTCTCACTGAGGGAGGTTACCTTTATGCTCACCTTTTTTTTCCCCGTCTCATTTTCTACGCCACCTTAATGGCCGCAGAAGCTGGCACAGTTTTTACAATGCGATGATCATGATGTCGATGAGAATGATAATCATGATACTATGGAGTTCCATCTAGGATTGAGACTGCATGACAGGGCTGTATTTTACGCTTTCTATCATAATATATCCTGGCTTCAACCAGGCCCGAGAGATACAGACACCTGTGGTGCCGGTCAGAAGATTTGAGCAAACACCCTCAGTGACGCATCCGTAAAGTGGATGAGACTTGACTGTGTGGTCCCAGTCTTCCCAATGAGCCCATAACACGCCCAACTCTGGGTAGGAGCCGGTTAGAGCCGAAAAATCTCAATCATTTTTGAAGGGACTGATGGGGATTCGAATCCACAACCTTCCAGTCGGTAATCTGTTTCGCTAACCACTACGCCGCGGCGACTGGTCGATCAACACTAAAGTATGTGGGGGGTTTTCAGGCGAATATGATATATTGAAAATAATGATAATTCGCAAAAACAATCCTTTCACTGGTACGCATCGATCGTTTGAGTTATACAGTTGCTAATAATTATTATATTAATTGATAATTCTAACGATACAATAATATGATCGAGGATAGTTGGCGATGAATATCCATTACAACGGACTGTCAAACATGTTATAGTTCTCGGTTGTCTGCCTCGAAATTTTTGTTTTAATTCTTATTTTTATTTTATTTTATTTGATCTTATTTTATTTTATTTTACTTTATTTTATTTCTTTTTTTTTTTTTTTTTTTTTAATTTTATTTCATTTCATTTTTATTTCATTTCATTTCATTTTGATTTGTTGTATGTTATTTTATTTTATTTTTCGTGGAAAGAGGGAGGATAGGGCGGGCAGAGAGAGGCACAATGGGTATGATTTGGGAGGTAGAGCAACATCGGTTCATCCTGAGACACTTTTAAAACTCTGTATCCACGGCTCTGTCATAAAACAATTTCAGTCTTGTAACTTAACAAAACAGTTTAAAAACAAAACAACTACGGCAAAACAATCGAAATCGTAACAAAGTTAATTTGACAGCAAATACTAACAGAGATATCACAACATAAGTAAGTAAACAAATAAAACGTAACGAACAGGATATCAGCTAAATAAAAACAAAAGGCATCAAAACAAAGAAATATAAAGTAAAAATCAAACAAAACCAAAATACAACAGAAGTCAGAGCTAGCCTTTTCACGTTGGGACATTTATACAATAATACTGCCATTCTTTCTTCTTTGTCTGTTGTTTCCACGAAGATGGTAAAATCTGGAATGACGATAAATCAATATGACGGACAGAGAAGCTTTTTATTTTAAATGCTAAAAGATAGATAGATAGATAGATAGATAAAAACAGACAGACAGACAGAAGATAGATAGATAGATAAATAGATAATAGATAAATAGATATATAGATAGATAGGTAGATAGATAGATAGATATAGATAGATAATGATATAGTAGATAGATAGAGAGAGTAGAGAGAGAGAGAGACAGAGATACATACATACATACATACATACATACATACATACATACATACATACATACATACATACATACATACATAGATACATACTCGTAGATAGATAGACAGATAGGTAGATAGATAGATAGATGAATAGATAGATAGATAGATAGTAGATAGATAGATAGATAGATAGATAGATAGATAGATAGATGAATAGATAGATAGATAGACAGACAGATAGATAGATAGATAGATAGATAGATAGATAGATAGATAGATAGATAGATAGATAGACAGACAGATAGATAGATAGATATAGAGACAGAGAGACAAAGAGACACAGTGTAGATTCTCAGTGATATTATAATGTATTTATTTTAGTGTAAAACCTGGAATGACGATAAATCCATATGACAGACAGAGAAGCTTGTACTTTAAATGCTAATGATTAAAAGAAAACCGACACAGACACAGAAATCTATAGGATACAGGATGAATCGAGCCAATAAATGAATCGAAGTTTGTAAAAAGAGAGTGCTGCATAACAACAGTCTCACAAGCTTTAATTCTATTCTGTTTGTCTTGGTGGATTTTATCATTCTTTTAGAAACGGTGGGTGGAGGTGAATGGTGATTGGGGTGGAAAACAGAATGGTCAAGAACATTCTGACAACTTTCCTTTTCATATAAAAATTAAGTTATAAAGACTCTCTCTCTCTCTCTCTTTCTTTTCTCTTTCTCTCTCTCTCTCTCTCTCTCTCTTTCTCTTCTCTCTCTCTTCTCTCTCTTCTCTTTCTCTCTCTCTCTCTCTTCTTCCTCTCTCTTTCTTCTTCTCTCTTTCTCTCTCTCTTTCTCTTCTCTCTTTCTCTGTCTCTCTGTCTGCTCTCTCTCTTCGCTCTCTCCTCTCTCTCTCTCTCTCTCTCTCTCCTCTTTCTCTCTCTCTCTCTCCACCTTCTCACTCCCTATGTTGCTGATAATTATTCTAATGCTATCTTAATTCATTTGTATTAGTACACACAATTCGTTTGAGGACATTATAGTGTACGTATAGTAGGGAAACGCTCAACGAGCATTGCAGTGTACTTGCATTGGTGCAAACTTTCTATGACTACTATAATGTACTTGCGTTAGTGTAAACCTCTGTGAATATGCATTTGATCAGATGAATGGGAAAAAAATATGAATGTAAGAGATAAGGCTGATGTAAATGGCATGTGCCTAGTGCAACGACTCCAACCTGACCTTGGTAAAGGAAAGGGAAGAAAAATTATCCTAATCCAAAAAAAAACCAAGGATTTGAAAGGAAAACTGCAGCACATGGAAGAGGAGGAAAAAAAGAAACTTAGACTCGGCTGTGTCTATCTTATAAAGAAGAAGTCTGAAAGTTGTAGACTGATAAATGACAACCAGATGAAGCTTGTTCCTGGTAGCTGCAGTGGAAGTAGACAATCTGAAATCTTCTTTTTGACTTTTAAACACACATCAGGGGAACTATAGTATGAAATGACGATCGACTTTATGTGAACCCGTGTGCCAGTAAAAAATCGTATCTCTGTTTCATCAAATCACCTTTCGTCGTTCTCTTCTGTCTCTGTCTCTGTCTCTGTCTCTGCTCTGCTCTCTTGCTCTGTTCTCTGCCTCTGCTCTCTGTCTCTGTCTTCTCTGTCTGTCTGTTCTTCTGTCTGTCTTCTCTCTCTCTTCTCTCTCTCTCTCTTTCTCTCTCTTTCTCTTCTCTTTCTTCTCTCTTTCTCCTCTTTCTCTCTCTTCATCTCTCTCTCTCTCTCTCTTCTCTCACTCTTCTTTCTTTCTCTCTCTGTCTCTCTCTCTCTCTTCTCTCTCTCACTTTTTTCTTTTTTTTTTTTTTTTTTTCTCTCTCTTCTATTTCTCTCTCTTTTTCTTTCTTTCTCTCTCTCTTCTTTCTTCTTTCTTCTCTTTTCTATTCTTTCTCTCTCTTCTCTCTTTCCTCTCCTCTTTCTCTTTCTCTCTCTCTTTTTTTCTCTCTTTCTTTCTTTCTCACTCTCTCTTCTCTCTCTCTCTTTCCCTCTCTCTTCTCTCTGTCTTTCTTTCTCTCTCTCTTCTCTTTCTCTCTTTCTCTTTCTTCTCTCTTTTCTTTCTCTCTTTCTCTTTCTCTCTCTTTCTCTCTTTTCTTGTCTCTCTTTCTCTCTCTTTCTTTTTCTCTTTCTCTCTTTCTTTCTCTCTCTTTCTCTTTCTTTTCTCTCTTCCCTCTTTTCTTTCTTTTTCTTCTTTCTTCTCTTCTCTCTCTGTCTCTCTCTGTCTCTCTGTCTGTCTTCTCTCTCTTTCTCTCCTTTTTTGTCTCTCTTTCTCTTCTTTCTATCTCTCTTTCTATCTTTCTTTCTCTCACTTTCTCTGTTTCTTTCTTTTTTCTCTATCTCTCCTCTCTCTCTCTCTGTCTCTGTCTCTGTCTCTCTGTCTCGTCTCTGTCTCTCTCTCTGTCTCTCTCTTCTGTCTCTTCTTTCTCCCCTTTCGTTCTCTCTCTTTCTTCCTTTCTCTCTCTTTCTTTCTCTCTCTCTCTCTCTTTCTTCTCTCTCTCCTCTCTCTCTCTCTCTCTCTCTCTCTCTCTCTCTCTCTGAATTTTTTTTATGTAAGAATGTCTGAAAAGATGTATACTTTTCACAGACAGGTGGAAAATAATTTGATAGATTTTATGTACGAACAGCTGAATTAAGAGCACCTTGTGTAGGAAGATAAAGCCTTTACAATTCTAAAAGAGAGAGGTTCTGGACAAGAATAGCACCTGGAGGTGTCCTCCCCAACTTTATATATATTCTTGAAAATAAAGTCAATGAGGTATAACTGTATGTGAAACAAAGCCGGTAGCTATTTAGGAAGTCAGTGCTTTTGATTTTTCTTTTTGTGTGTTTGTGCTTTTTCTTTTGTGTGTGTGTGTGTGTGTGTGTGTGTGTGTGTGTGTGTGTGTGTGTGTGTGTGTGTGTGTGTGTGTGTGTGTGTGTGTGTGTGTGTGTATTATTTCATAGAAGTGCCACTGTACACAACCAAGACCAGACAGAGACAGGGACGAATCAAAATTCTAAATAATGATCAACATTTCAGGGGGTTTTTGTTGGTTTTTTTTTTTTTTTTTTTTTTTTTTTTTGGTAGGATTTCTCACTCAGGGAGGTTACCTTTATGCTCACCTTTTTTTCCCCGTCTCATTTTCTACGCCACCTTAATGGCCGCAAAAGCTGGCACAGTTTTTACAATGCGATGATCATGATGTCGATGAGATGATAATCATGATACTATGGAGTTCCATCTAGGATTGAGACTGCGTGACAGGGTTGTATCTACGCTTACTATCATAATAATCCTGGCTTCAACCAGGCCCGAGAGATATAGACACCTGTGTGCCTGTAGAAGATTTGAGCAACACTCTCAGTGACGCATCCGTGAAGTAGGGTGAGACTGACTGTGTGGTCTCAGTCTTCCCAATGAGCCCATAGCACACCCAACTCTGGGTAGGACCGGTTAGAGCCGAAAATCTCACAATCATTTTTGAAGGGACTGATGGGGATTCGAATCCACAACCTTCCAGTCGGTAATCTGTTCCGCTAACCAGTACGCCGCGGCGACTGGTCGATCAACACTAAAGTAT
>JAPXFY010000013.1:68860434-68865434 GCA_030674185.1 Monoplex corrugatus
CATCTTTAGGCAACGTCGTCCACTTGGCTATGCTCTCTACATAGGAAGTCGGCGGTCTTCCTTGTCGTCTGTTGCCCTCCATTTTGCCCTGGGCCACAGTCTTCATTACATGGCAGCTATGATGTCTCATAGCATTTTCATGTAAATGGAACTAAATCCGCAAATTGGTCTTGAATGGGAGAAAAAAAAAGATAAATTATGAACCAACAAACATAGAAAACTAAAACTGAGTTGGACAGCATACAGCAATGTGTTTCAGATTTTCAGTTTGAATTTGTCGTGATAACGTCTCCGGTCTCGTAACGAATTCCATAACATGCCAAGATTATTCCAGCGGAAGGCTGATAAAATACCAGTATGAAATGTAAACTAGGTAAAGCATAGTCTAGGTAGGGCCTCAGGACCTGGCCAGCTCAAGGTTTATGTGCAGGCTTAAGGCTTGTGCCATGATCACCATTTCACATGGCACCTGTGACGTTAGTGCATATGGAATTCGTTCCGAGCGCGGAAACGTCATCTTAAGAAACGAAACTGAAAACTGAAATTCATATTATGCATGAAGCCTCTTATGCCATGTATGGTAAAGATCCATAATTTAATGATCGTAACACCATGCAGCAATGTGTGACAGACGTAACGTGGTTATGGTTCAGGTTTTCCCGTAACATGAACGATTTCAGGGAGAGGACGAGTTAGATGTGTTGGGAACCTCCACTTCTCGTTAACCCTTTGACTCCACCACCCTAACCATTCCCATCCTGCATTGTCATACACGCTAACGAAGCAAAAACATAACCCTTTGATTCCCTCACCCTATTTTGCAGGAAGCTAGTCAATAGGGTGAGGTAATCAAAAGGTTAAGTTTTTGCTGTTGTGGATAGGATGCGGAAGTCAGTTAACTCAGTTGGTTAGAACACTATGCGTATAACTGGAAGGTGGTAAATTCAATCCCCATGTAGGTCCATTTTTAACTAAACGGGCCGGCTGGCTCTCTGATACAGCCGTGGACTTACTATCTAATGCCACGAGATCTGTCTGCACCTGTAACGTCAAAACTGGGAAAGGAGAGTTCGTTTGTTTTGGTTTGGTTGGTTTGGGTGTGTGGTGTGGGTGGGGTGTGTGTGTGTGTCTGTGTGTATGTGTCTGTGTATGTGTATGTGTGAGTGTGTTGTTGTGTGGTGTGTGTGTGTGTTGTGTGTGTGTGTTGTGATGTGTATGTGTATGTGTGATGTGTGTGTGTGTGTGTGTGTGTGTGTGTGTGTGTGTGTGTGTATGTGTCTGTGTATGTGTATGTGTAGTGTGTGAGTGTGTGTGTGTGTGTGTGTGTGTTGGTGTGCGAGCGCGCGAGTCTGTGTGTGGCCGTGTGTGTGCTTGTGTGTGACTCTGCGTGTGTGTGTGTGTGTGTGTGTGTGTGTGTGTGTGTGTGTGTGTGTGTGTGCGAGCGCGCGTGTCTGTGCGCGCGTGTGTGTGCTTGTGTGTGACTCTGCGTGTGTGTATGTGTGTGTGTGTGCTGTGTGTGTGTGTGTGTGTGTGCGTGTGTGTGTGTGAGTGCGCGTATGTGCGTGTGTGCGCGCGCGCGTGTGTGTGCGTGTGTGTGAATGTGTGTGTGTGCGTGTGTGTATATGTTCGTTCGTTCTTTCTTTTAACGTCTGTTCACATATGTGCTTTTAGACGAAAAAAAATATATTAAAGACAGTTTAACATATCAATTAATATTAAAAAAAATATAGGACAATAGAAAAGTAATCATAACATTAGAACGATCAGGCTTTAACAGATTGCTCAGGGCTGTATGTGTGTATGTAACCGCGCGCGCGCGCTCGCGCGTGTGTGTGTAAGTGTGTGTGTGATGTGTGTGTGTGTGTGTGTGTGTGTGTGTGTGTGTGTGTGTGTGTGTGTGTGTGTGTGTGTGTGTGTGTGCACGTATACGCACGCGCATGCAACGAGCGTGTCCCGTGCTGGGTTATGACAAACCATCTGTGATTTTTGGGGTAGAGGGGTAGAAGAGGATAATCTTACCGAATAAAAACATTGTAACAGTCAAGGAGTAATGAGAAAACTAACAAGCAAACAGAGGTAGGTGGGTGTAACAGGTATAAAAACAATCGGTCTTAATCAAAGAAAACGACCTACGGGACTGTGCAGTAAATGCCTAGCAAAGTGCAAATACAAAGTGAAATCAGTGTGTTTCTGTTTCAATTTTGAAAATGATACAGGGAAATAAGGTCGCATTCGCTGACAACACAAAAGGTGTTTAACTGTTATAGACTCATTACAGACACATTTGATGGTATTATTGAACTTAATCCGAAGTGAGTTCAGATATAATTTGTAAGCTAAAGTTATTTCTAGTCTTGTAAAACCGTGGTAATTTACGATGAAGGGGCGATAGTGACATTGCGCTTTTACTTTCTTTTCTAATATAGCATTCATTTCATGTTCAGAGAGTCGTAAATCAAGTTTAGTACTGCCTGCCCTATTCATTGCTGCACTTTTAGCGATTCTATCGACTCGATCATTATTTATGATACCACAGTGTGATGGAATCCAACAAAAAGTAACGTGAGTATTTTTTGTTATTAAACAATGAATTAAAAACGTTTATCTCAAATATTAACGTACTATTTACTTTACATTTGCAGCTCGTCAGGGATTGTAATGCAGATTTCGAATCTACACATAATAAGATACTAAACATATCTATGGGTAGATCTACTATATATTTCAGTGTGTATATGTGTGTGTATGCGCGTGTGTGTGCGCATGTGTGTGGTGTGTGTGTGTGTGTGTGAGTGAGTGTTTGTGTTGTGTGTGTGTTGTGTGTGTGTGTGTGTGTGTGTGTGTGTGTGTGTGTGTGTGTGTGTGTGTGTGTGTTTTCTTTTTCTTTGGTGTGTGTGGTTTTTTTGTTTGTGCTTGTTTTTTGTTTGTTTGTTTGTTTGTTTGTTTGTTTGTTTGTTTGTTTATTTGTTTGTTTGTTTGTTTGTTTGTTTGCTTGTTTGTTTGTTTGTTTGTTTGTTTTGCCAGTCTTCAAAAGAGGAAATTTCTAGCACAAAATTTCCAGAAGGTGGGGGAATGCTATTCACAATGAAACAGCCCTCGGCATCCCCATGGGGGATGTGTCCAGCTCCTCTCCTGTATGTGGAGTGGCATCCTACTGGTAAGCACTCCCACCTAAGAAACAAGAAATCCCAGGTTTAAACACTGATATGAAAGGGATTCTTCTTTCCTCTGTTTGACTGAGTGGCAAGGAGCCACTAACATGATATTTCAGTATGTCATGTAGCGATAGCAATACAGCATGTAGTAGTGTCAATGTCTGATTTGCCGACCACTAGAAGTGCGTGAGAACGGTGTGCTGATAAAAAAAGAAGATGATGTCAAGGCCTGTGGTTGTTATCGGCTACGTGGGAAAGGCTACCTCTATCGTGGTAGTTGGGCGGCCATCATCAGCCCAGCGGGTCACAGGCGGATGGTGGAAGGCCTTCTGAAGGAGGACATTTTGAGGGCAGCGCCCATCCCCTCTCCCTCGCTTCAAATTCATATTCACATTTTTTACCAAGACTTCAGAAAGGCAAGAAGGCTAATTGGTTTTCGAGGGGTGGGACCTGGGAAATCAACCTATCTCTCCAGTGTTTTATACCAAGGCAGCCGGGCAATGCCCTGCTCTTTACGATTTTCAACTGCCGTGGGATCTTTAGCGTGCCCAGTCAGACGGCACACGGGTCCGACTCGTTTTTCGTCCCCTTCCGAAGGATCTTCTCCATCACATGGCGCCTGTGACGTTAGTGCATGTGGAATTCATTCCGAGCGCGGTGACGGCATCTTGAGAAAATGGTATTGAAACTGAAAACTGAAAGATTTGAAACATAAAACTGAACAAGAATGGCGCCCGCTCACTAAAAGTTCCTTTAGTCTGGAGCAGCGCCGAATTCTGTTCCTCAACAGAATCAGAGAGACAGGAGGCATATTCGACCACAACTCCTCTGACCATCACTATTATTGTTACTGTTTTTTCTTATTTAAACCCCAGCCGATTGCGCAGAGCCACATCAGGGCTATAACCGTTTCAAAACAAAGAAACTTCAACAGAAAAAAAAAGAAAGAAAACAAAACTAAGTACACGTATCAATGCATTTTCTCGCATAATCTAAGGACACCCCCCACCCCACACACTCCGTGTTGACCGCTCCGTCCTCTGACCACGAGTTCCATGGCAGTTGGTTGAAACTGGAAAAAAACGGCCACATTTATCACTAGATATGGCTTGACCATCTAGTAGAGTGCGAGCAAAAGAAGAAAAAGAACTTGCTGACAATTTGGAGAGCGTGAATGGCATGCTGATAAGAGAAAGCGGATGTTCAAGATGTCCAGAATTATCAGCCAGTGTTGGTGATATCGTGTCACCGTACGATATCATTGTTGTCAACAACCATTGAATTCATCACCAAGTGTCATTTTTGACAACCCCTCTTCAACCATATCGCCTCTTAAAGTGTTCTTCTTGTCAACAATTCATCAAACAAAGCAGTCTTTTTTTTTGTCTTTTTTTGTCTTTTTTTTGGGGGGGGGGGGGGGGTATGGTATTTTTAGTGTTTATCGTGTCAACTAAATATTCTAAAAATGTGTTCTTCTTCTCAGTATCAAATCTGTTAAAACTTAAAGACAGACAATAAAGGTTTACTGTTATAGTGAGTGGTTACTGGGAGTCCAGGTGGTAGAGGAGATCACCTTGTCACACAGGACAGGGTTGGCACTAACAGGGAAGTGTCCATCTCCCTAGGCCCTCCCTTTCTGTTGTACTGTTGTATCTTCTTCGTCCTACAAAAAGGAACAGGTTGCCATTTTCAGTGGTTTTTGGGTTGTTTTGTTTGTTTGTTTGTTTGTTTGTTTGTTTGTTTGTTTGTTTGTTTGTTTGTTTGTTTGTTTGTTTGTTTGTTTGCTTCTTTAGGAGTGAGTTCAAAGCCTGGTCACGAATCTGTCTGTTGATTGGATGGTTGGTT
>JAPXFY010000013.1:68872934-68882934 GCA_030674185.1 Monoplex corrugatus
GAATGGGTGGAACATTAAGATGGACAGCACAGGATGGGTGGAGCATTAAGATGAACATCACCAGAATGGGTGGAACATTAAGATGGACAGCACCAGAATGGGTGGAGCATTAAGATGAACATCACCAGAATGGGTGGAGCATTAAGGTGGACAGCACAGGATGGGTGAAGCATTAAGATGGACAGCATCAGGATGGGTGGAGCATTAAGATGGACATCACCACAATGGGTGGAGCATTAAGGTGGACAGCACAGGATGGGTGGGGCATTAAGGTGGACATCACCAGAATGGGTGGAGCATTAAGATGGACAGCACAGAATAGGTGGAGCATTAAGATGGACAGCACAGGATGGGTGGAGCATTAAGGTGGACAGCTAAAGGTGGGTGGAGCATTAAGGTGGACAGCACAGAATAGGTGGAGCATTAAGATGGACAGCATTAGAATGGGTGGAGCATTAAGATGGACAGCATCAGAATGGGTGGAGCATTAAGATGGACAGCATCAGAATGGGTGGAGCATTAACATGGACATCACCAGAATAGGTGGAGCATTAAGATGGACAGTATCAGAATGGGTGGAGCATTAAGATGGACTGAATCAGGATGGGTGGAGCATTAAGGTGGACAGTATCAAAATGGGTGGAGCATTAAGATGGACAGCATCAGAATGGTTGGAGCATTAAGATGACAGCATCAGAATGGGTGGAGCATTAAGATGGACAGCATCAGGATGGGTGGAGCATTACGGTGGACTTCACTAGAATGGGGGGAGTATAGGGTAGACATCTTCAGGATGGGTGGAGCATTAAGGTGGACAGTATCAAAATGGGTGGAGCATTAAGATGGACAGTATCAAAATGGGTGGAGCATTAAGATGGACAGCATCAGAATGGGTGGAGCATTAAGGTGGACAGCATCAGAATGGGTGGAGCATTAAGATGGACAGCATCAGAATGGGTGGAACATTAAGATGGATATCACCAGAATGGGTGGAGCATTAAGATGGACAGCATCAGAATGGGTGGAGCATTAAGATGGACAGCATCAGAATGGGGGGAGCATTAAGGTGGACAGTATCAAAATGGGTGGAGTATTAAGATGGACAACACCAGAATAGGTGGAGCATTAAGATGGACAGCACCAGAATAGGTGGAGCATTAAGATGGACAGTATCAGAATGGGTGGAACATTAAGATGGACAGTATCAGAATGGGTGGAACATTAAGATGGATAGCACCAGAATGGGTGGAGCATTAAGATGGACAGCATCTGATTGGGTGGAGCATTAAGATGGACAGCATCAGAATAGGTGGGGCATTAAGATGGACAGCATCAGAATGGGTGAAACATTAAGGTGGACAGCATCAGAATGGGTGGAGCATTAAGATGGACAGCATCAGAATGGGTGGAGCATTAAGATGGACAGCATGAGGATGAGTGGAGCATTAAGATGGACATCACCAGAATGGGTGGAGCATTAAGATGGACATCACCAGAATGGGTGGAGCATTAAGATGGACATCACCAGAATGAGTGGAGTATTAAGATGGACGCATCAGAATGGGTGGAGCATTAAGATGGACATCACCAGAATGGGTGGAGCATTAAGATGGACGCATCAGAATGGGTGGAGCATTAAGATGGACATCACCAGAATGGGTGGAGCATTAAGATGGACGCATCAGAATGGGTGGAGCATTAAGATGGACAGCATCAGAATAGGTGGAGCATTAGGGGGGACATCATCAGGATGGGTGGAGCATTAAGATGGGTAGCATAGAAATGGGTGGAGCATTAAGATGGACAGCATCAGAATAGGTGGAGCATTAGGATGGACATCACCACAATAGGTGGAGCATTAAGATGGACAGCATCAGAATGGGTGGAACATTAAGGTGGACAGCACAGGATGGGTGGAGCATTAGGGTGGACATCATCAGGATGGGTGGAGCATTAAGATGGACATCACCAGAATAGGTGGAACATTAAGGTAGACAGCACAGGATGGGTGGAGCATTAGGGTGGACATCATCACAATGGGTGGAGCATTAAGATGGACAGCACCAGAATAGGTGGAACATTAAGGTGGACAGCACAGGATGGGTGGAGCATTAAGATGGACAGCACAGAAAAGATGGAGCATTAAGATGGACAACACAGAATAGATGGAGCATTAAGATAGCACAGAATAGATGGAGCATTAAGATGGACAGCATCAGAATAGGTGGAGCATTAAGATGGACAGCACAGAATAGATGGAGCATTAAGATGGACAGCACAGAATAGATGGAGCATTAAGATAGACAGCACAGAATAGATGGAGCACTAAGGTGAACAGCATCAGAATAGGTGGAGCATTAACATGGACAGCACAGAATAGATGGAGCATTAAGATAGACAGCATCAGAATAGGTGGAGCATTAAGGTGGACAGCATCAGAATAGGTGGAGCATTAAGATGGACAGCATCAGAATAGGTGGAGCATTAAGATGGACAGCATCAGAATGGGTGGAGCATTAAGATGGACAGCACAGAATAGATGGAGCATTAAGATAGACAGCATCAGAATAGGTGGAGCATTAAGGTGGACAGCATCAGAATAGGTGGAGCATTAAGATGGACAGCATCAGAATAGGTGGAGCATTAAGATGGACAGCATCAGAATGGGTGGAGCATTAAGATGGACAGCACAGAATAGATGGAGCATTGAGATGGACAGCACAGAATAGATGGAGCATTAAGATGGACAGCACAGAATAGATGGAGCATTAAGATGGACAGCATAGAATAGATGGAGCATTAAGATGGACAGCACAGAATAGATGGAGCATTAAGATGGACAGCACAGAATAGATGGAGCATTAAGATGGACAGCACCAGAATGGGTGGAGCATTAAGGTGGACAGCATCAGAATAGATGGAGCATTAAGATGGACAGCATCAGAATAGGTGGAGCATTAAGATGGACAGCATCAGAATGGGTGGAGCATTAAGATGGACAGCATCAGAATGGGTGGAGCATTAAGATGGACAGCACAGAATGGGTGGAGCATTAAGATGGACAGTACAGGATGGGGTAGAGCATTAAGATGGACAGCACAGAATGGGTGGAGCATTAAGATGGACAGTACAGGATGGGTGGAGCATTAAGATGGACAGTACAGGATGGGGTGGAGCATTAAGATGGACAGCATCAGAATGGGTGGAGCATTAAGATGGACAGCACAGAATGGGTGGAGCATTAAGATGGACAGCACAGAATGGGTGGAGCATTAAGATGGACAGCACAGAATGGGTGGAGCATTAAGATGGACAGTACAGGATGGGGTGGAGCATTAAGATGGACAGCATCAGAATGGGTGGAGCATTAAGATGGACAGCACAGGATGGGGTAGAGCATTAAGATGGACAGCATCAGGATGGATGGAGCATTAAGATGGACAGCACAGGATGGGGTAGAGCATTAAGATGGACAGCACCAGAATGGGTGGAGCATTAAGATGGACAGCACAGGATGGGTGGAGCATTAAGATGGACAGCACAGAATGGGTGGAGCATTAAGATGGACAGCGTCAGAATGGGTGAGCATTAAGATGGACAGCATCAGAATGGGTAGAGCATTAAGATGGACAGCACAGGATGGGTGGAGCATTAAGGTGGACAGCACCAGAATAGGTGGAGCATTAAGATGGACAGCGTCAGAATGGGTGGAGCATTAAGATGGACAGCGTCAGAATGGGTGGAGCATTAAGACGGACAGCGTCAGAATGGGTGGAGCATTAAGATGGACAGCATCAAACACTAGGCTAACACCATCATTCTGGTTGTATCAGCTTAGTGTTTGATAGGTCCCTTCTCACTTTTCCCCGTTTCAAGACCTTGCCAGCGCATAGGGTTTAGTTCAGGCTGAGCAAATCTGTCAGATATTTGCTGGCGGATTTGGGCGGAGCTCATTTGGAGCTGTCCGAGCGCCATCTTCAGGAAGAGACACTACTAAATAGCGAGATCAGTGTGGTGTAGCTGTGCATCACTTTCATCAGTGGGGGTATACACACAAAGAGAGAAAAGTACAAAGGTGACAAGGTTTTATGGAAAGAAACAGGCCAGGGTGGTGGTTGGTGTTGTTGTTGTTGCTGCTGCTGCTGTTGTTGTTGTTGTTGTTGTTGTTGTTGTTGTTGTTGTTGATGTTGTTGTTGTTGTTGTTGTTGTTACTGTTGCTGCTGTTGTTGTTTTGTTTTGTTTTGTTTTGTTTTGTTTTGTTTTTGTTTTGTTTTGTTTTGTTTTGTTTTGTTTTGTTTTGTTTTTGTTTTGTTTTGTTGTTTGTTTGTTTGTTTGTTTTGGTTTGGTTTGGTTTGTTATGTTTTGTTTTGTTGTTTATTTGTTGTTTTTTTCTCCCTGGCTGGCATTGAATTCCAGACATCAGATGCTGGGTCCACGGCTGAATAACAAGAGCAATCCAGCCCGCTGAGAGGTAGACAATTCCCCACCCACCCCCACCCACCCCACTTTTTGTTTGTTTGTTTTTTTAAGGGACCGATTCAAACCCATCCTCTTGTCTCTTTGACGCCAACATCAACAATTTGTGTGGTGGGCTGCTAACAAAATGCGGTTCACTCCCTTTCTTCTTTCTGACTTTTTAAACTTTAGCTTCTGTGTAGGTGAATTTTGCCATGTTAAGCTGGAAAGGAAGGAACAATAACTGAGGGAATAAAAATGAAAGGACAAGTTAAGAATGACTCTAGGATTAAATGAAGAGAAATAGAGAGAAAAGAACAGAAAAAAAGATGATAGCTAGATAGATAGATAAAGTGAAAGTGAGAAAGAGAGAGAGAGAGAGAGCGAAATTGAGAGAGAGACACACACACACACACAGACACAAAGAGAGCACAGAAAAATGGAGCAAGGTTAATATCACCAGAAGGAAAGAAACAAAGAGTTCAAAAGAAAGAGAGACAAGAGGAGAGACCTAAAAATATATCTTTTAATGGAAATAATATGATTTGGTAAATCTGTCTCTGTCTCTCTCTCTTCTCTCTCTCTCTCTCTCTTTTCTCTCTCTCTCTCTCTCTCTCTCTCTCTCGTCGTTTGTCTGTCTTTCTGTCTGTCAGTCTGTCTCTGTCTCTCTGTCTCTCTGTCTCTCTGTCTCATTTTTCTCTCTCTCTCTTTCTCTCTCTCTTTCTCTCTCTCTCTCTGTCATTTGAGTCTATCTATCTATCTAAGATAGCTGTCCAGCCTATTTCTTTCATACTTTCTTCCCTTCTCTATTTCTCTTCACTTAATCCTAGATTCATTCCTCCCTTGTCCTTTCATTTTTAACTCCTTAGTTACTGTTCCATCCTTCCATTTTTTTTTTAGCTCAGCGTGGCAAATTTCACCTTCACAACAAGTTAAAAGGGTTAAAAAGCCGAGAAAGAAGAAAAGGGAATGGACATCATTTTGTTAGCAGCCCACCACACAAACTATGGAGATGCTGGAGTTGAAGAGAAAGAGGATGGGTTGATTCGGCCCTGTGAACAAAAAAAGAATGGGAGATTCCAGGGAAGTGGGGAAAGAAGAGGGAATAGAGGAGGAAGGGGTGGGGTATGGAGGTGGGTGCTTAACCCCTGTCATTGAAAACAGCTTGTGTCTTTTCACTCCTCATGCCGCCCCCCCCCCCCCCACTCCCGTGTCGTGCTAAGCATGCTGCCTCCTTGGCTGTGACCTCAAGAGTGCTTCATACAAGTCAACACACACACACCAGGGAGAGGTGGGGTGGGGTGGGGTGAGCTGAAGGAGCGAATGAAAAATGAAGAAAGAAAGGAAGAGGAAGTGAACGTGTAAAGGGAAGAAACTAGGTGAGAGGAGAGAGTGGGGCTGGAGAGGGGTGGGGTGGGGAAGAGAGGGGAAGGAGTAAAATGAAAAATAAGGAAAGAAAGGAAGAGGAAGTGGACGTGCAAAGGGAAGGAACTGGGGAGAGAGAGAAGGTGAGGGTTGGTGACACACAGGGAACGGAAAAGGAACAAAACTTAATTTTCTATTTTGCTCGTGAAGGATTCGTTGCGCTCGGACAGCTCCTTATGAGCTCCGACCAGATCTTTCAGGAATGACCGGTCGCAGTGTTGCAGTGTTGTCGCAACGGTCTACGGACTGGAAGGTTGTGGGTTCCAATCCCCATCAGTCGTGTGAAAATCATCATGGGATTTTTCGCCTCCAACCGGCTCTTACCAAGAGTCGAGTATGCTATGGGAAGACTGGGACCAAGAGTCCAGTCTCATATACTTCAGGATGGTCAGTGAGGGTGTTGCTCAAATCTTCTGACCAACGCCGCAGATGTCTGTATTTCTCGGGCGTGATTGTCACCAGGATGTATGATAATAGTAAGAGTAGAGTACAACCTTGTCTCAGCAGTCTCAATCCTAGATGGACCTCTATAACATCATGATTATCATCCCAGTGCCATCATCGTCGTAGTACTGTACAAAATGCCCCACTTTCTGTGGCGATTATGGAAAAGAAAAAAAAATGAGACAGAAAGAAAAGGATTTTTAAGCACTTTCAGTTTCAGTTTCTCAAGATGACGTCTCCGCGCTCGAACGAATTGTATATGCACTAACGTCACAGGTACCATGTGTATGGTGATCGTGGCAAAAGCCTTAAGCCTGCACATAAACCCATGAACTGGGGAGGTCCCTGAGGCCCTACCTAACCTATCTTTTACCTAGTCTATATTTTATACGGTATTTTATCAGCCTTCCATGATATCTGTACATGTAAATGAATGATGTGTGTATCTTACCCTCAAAAAAGGAACACAAATATATATAAGTAAATAGATAAATAATTAAAGGTCTTAATCACAACACATCTAGCTTTTCAGCAGTTATGTGACAGACGCCATGCTCTGGCAAAGTGATATCAGTGTCTCTGTTCCTGACATTACAGGCTTACACAAATGACAAACTGTGGTACACAAAGATGATGTCAAGGTCTCTGGTAGAAGTTATCAGCCACATTCTTGAAATCAGGTCACAGCGCACGGTACACTTATGATCAATAGTTCATCAAACGAATCACTAAGTAGGCCTACTATTTTCGACAACCGGCTTATCAAGTACATGGCTTCTTTATGCTATTCTTGTTACCAAGCAAATCTTGTGTTGATCGTGTCAAGCACGTTCAAAGCCAATTACTCCAGCATCAAATTTAACATCATCATCATCATCACTATCATCATCATCATCATCATATCATGTGCCCTGCTGCATGACGTTGGCGATCACGGTTCTCCATACGAAGCAAACCCTTTCGCTGCAAGTACATCTCCCACCCTCTCTGTCCTCAACCACACTGCAAGTCCTCCCAATATGTTTATTTATTATCATTATATCATCATCATCATCATCATCATGTGCCCTGCTGCATGGCGTTGGCGATCATGGCCCTCCATATTATGTATCTATCCCTTATTGCCTGCAAGAACATCTTCCACCCTCTCTGTCTCAGCCACCGTGCAAGTCCGTCCAAAATTTTCTCCTTGGGTCTACCTGGTGTTCTCTTTCCCTCCAGCTTTCCTGTTGTGGCTGGTGTTTTGATTTCTCTTTCTTCATGAAATGTCCTATAAATGTTGCTTGTCTTTTCCTAATCTTCTTCATCAATGTTCTTCTTATGTCTGCCTCCTATCAAGACTGTCTCGTTTGTTTTCTTTGCTGTCCGTGGAACTCTCAACATTCCTCTTAGAAAGCACATTTCTGTTGCCTGAATCTTGTTCTGACTTAACGTGTTGACTGTCCACGCCTTACAACCCCGTACAACATTATCGGTTCTATGTAACTCACAAGAACTCTCTTCTTGAGGTTAATTGAAAGGCATTTGTTGGTAACAACGCTTTTCAATTTTGTTGAATGCTGTTTTAGCTTGGCCGATTCTGCTGGTTATTTCTGATGCGCATCGGTCGGCTGGTGAGATGACTGTTCCTAGATAATCAAATTCATATCAAACATTTAAATCTTCGTTTTCTTCCGCTTTCACGGCTTGCAGAAACCCCAGCGTGCACTGGAATAAAGGTGTGGGCTTCCACGTGTATGGCCATCTTTTTAAGTCCATCATATCAGGCAATCTTTCTCCGTTTTCAGGTTATGAATCACTCATGGAGCAAAGTCATTTTGTCTGGATTCTTCTCCTTTTTCTTTTAACGTTTTTTATTCATCTTTTGCTTCACAACAAACGGACAGCTAATATCACACAAGTGTCAACGAAAAATGAAAACAAAATAAAATTGTACACATATGAAAAGATATTGTTGATATATGAACCATATAGCTATACAAAAATCTAATTATATCTGATTACATACATGGATATACTCCATACAGCATACAGACTACACATAATGATATTTAATATACTGGAAGTTTAAAAATGAACATCAAGACATTGTTGACATATAAACTCCATACAGCTACACATGAATTACACATCAAACATTGTAATATTAAACTAATACTGGAATTATTAATAAAAATGAACATCAAGATCTAAGCACATGTCGACATTTTTTTTACGAATTTGTTTCACAAATTACATCTTTTGGCTGAACGATAATAAGCATCAACGAATAATGTGTCAACAGAAATTATATCCATTTATACATATAAGACAAGTATTAGTTCATATAGACACAACCTATAACTTGAGGATTCTTCTGCTTGACAGATGCCTTCTTCTGCGAGTACCCATACTACATGCAGGCAGTGAGTCTCTTCTCCCACTGGACGAAGCAGAAGGGAAGTTTCAATCTTTTTCTCCTAATTTTGTATTTGGTATTTATTCGTTTGTGATCTTACATTCACGCTTGACAAAGGCCAGTTGGCCGAAAATTTGCGCCTGCCTTGTCTGGTTGTATTAAATACGCGTTCTGATTCTATTTTCGTTTTTTTTTTTTTTTTTCTGGTTCCTGTTTGCTTGAACGCGGGCAGTCCACTTGTTTTGGGTTGCGTACAGGCAAATTCTTGAATACATCTCAAATTAACTTACTTTTTACAAGAACCTATCCTTTCTACAAACTTTTAACTTTTTTGTTACAATAAACATAAACAAACAATGTGACAACGAATGAGAACATAAAATCGTGAACACAGGAAGCGATTACTGTATCACATAAACAACGTGAACATTTTAAAACTTTTATGCGTAAGCTTAATCTGTGATAAGCTGATTATGATGTATTACATAAACAACGTAAAATGTTCACAAACGTTTATAGCGTAAGCTTAATCTGTGATAAATTGATCACGATTGTATCAATAAACAGCGTAAAACATTCAAAAACATTTTGGCATAAGCTTAATCTGTGATAAATTGATTATGATTGTATATATAAAATACGCAACACATTCAACACTTTTAGGGCGTAAGCTTAATCTGTGATAAACTGATTATGATTGTATCACATAAACAAAGTAAACTATTTAACACTTTTATGACGTAAGCTTAATCTGTGATAAACTTGATTATGATTGTATCACATAAACAAGTAAATTATTTAAACTTTTATGACGTAAGCTTAATCTGTGATAAACTGATTATGATTGTATCACAAAACAACGTAAATATTTAAAACTTTTATGACGTAAGCTTAATCTGTGATAAACTGATTATGATTGTATCACAAAACAACGTAAAATATTTAAAACTTTTATGACGTAAGCTTAATCTGTGATAAACTGATTATGATTGTATCACACAAACAACGTAAACTATTTAAAACTTTTATGACGTAAGCTTAATCTGTGATAAACTGATTATGATTGTATACATAAACAACGTAAATATTCAAAAACTTTTATGACGTAAGCTTAATCTGTGATAAACTGATTATGATTGTATCACATAAACAACGTAAAACATTCAAAACTTTTATGACGTAAGCTTAATCTGTGATAAGTGATTATAAATTGTATGTATCATATATCCAAAGTACAAATGTTTAAAAACTTTATGATATTGTATTGTGAGGTTAAAC
>JAPXFY010000013.1:68890434-68892934 GCA_030674185.1 Monoplex corrugatus
CTCTGGCGGATTTAAAGAACGAACACGCCACGATGATCCTACCAGCTGACAAAGGTCGTGCCACAGTCATCATGCCTAGACCCATGTACTATGAGAAGGCAAGCAAACTTCTGAAAGATACTACAACATATGAACGCCTCAAGAAAGATCCTACTTCCAAGTTTTCCAACAAACTGAAAGACACACTGAAACGCCTGAAAGAGACGGACCGCCTGTCATTAGAACAGTACAGGAAATTATACCCAACTGTGTCCGACGTCCCCAAGTTCTATGGTCTACCCAAAGTCCACAAGAAAGAAGTCCCCCTCCGTCCCATAGTCGCATCCAGAGGTTCCATCATGTATGAGACGGCTAGATTTGTGGCGGACATCCTATCACCTCTCGTAGGACACACAGATCATCACATCCACAACAGTGCTGACCTAGTGGAAAAACTGAGTAACTACACCCTCGCTCATGATGAACTCCTTGTGTCATATGATGTCTCTGCCCTATTTACCAGCGTACCAGTGAAAGAAAGCATAGAGATCATACGCCGAAGGTTACAAAACGACCAAACCCTCCACCAACGTACATCTCTCACAGTGGACGACGTATGTGAACTCTTGTCCTGCTGCCTCACCACCACCTACTTCACCTTCCAAGGTGAATTCTACCAACAAAAAGAAGGAGCAGCCATGGGCTCCCCAGTAAGCCCAATAGTAGCCAACCTGTTCATGGAGGATTTTGAAGAGAAAGCATTGGCTTCTTTCCACTCCCCACCACGATACTGGGGGCGCTACGTAGACGACACCATGACTATCCTCCCCCAGCAACTGGTCGAACAGTTCACAGAACATCTGAACAACCAACACCCAGCCATCAAATTCACGAGGGAAGTGGAACAGAACAACTCCATAGCCATGCTGGACACCCTCATCACCAGAACTGATGGCATTCTATCCTTCTCGGTCTACCGTAAACCAACTCATACGGACCAATATTTACAGTTCGACAGCCACCAGCCCCTTGAACACAAACTGGGAGTGATTCGAACCCTTACCCACAGAGCTAACACCATATGCAGTACCCAAGAGGCAAAAGACAAGGAGACAAACCACCTGAAAAAAGTGCTCACCATCTCGGGCTACAAAAAGTGGGCCTGGAACAGCCCGGGAGGCAGGAAATCCAACACCGCATCCCAACAGCCAGTGAAACAACACCAGCGCAAGGGACACATCACCATCCCATACGTAGGAGGTGTGAGTGACGCTCTGTCCAGAAAGATCAGAAAACTGGGGGTGGCTGTACATTCCAAACCTTCCAACACCATACGCAGCCAGCTGGTCACCCCCAAGGACAAAACCAGCAAACTCGACAAAGCTGGCATTATATACAGAATAGACTGCCAGGACTGTAACCAACATTATGTCGGTGAAACTGAACGCCCCCTTCAAAAGAGACTAACAGAACACAAGAGGGACTCTTCTCCAGTAGGAGCTCACCTACACGCCGAAAAACATCAATTCAGTGCGGACAATGTCAACATCCTGGACAGAGAAAATAAGTGGTTCCAGCGAGGAGTCAAGGAGGCCATCTACATCGCAGCCACCAACCCCCCGCTCAACAGGGACCGGGGCCGTTACACCCTGCCCCCGGTGTACCATTCTCTGATTCGATCTCGTGAACTGGGTTCATCCCATGTTCGCGAGATCTGAGTAGAGATTCACGCAGACAGCATTAGAGCGCTGACGAAGATGGCGAGAACGCCATCGAAAGCTACGGAACTGTGAGTAGCGATTTTTACACTGTTGGGAGACCTTGTTCTTCAGAATTGGTAGCATTATGTATATAATATGTTTTCTATAATTTTCCATTGCTTTTTTCTTTTTCCCCATTTATAGCCATGTGGGTGTGGGTGTGTGCGTGTGTGTGTATGCGTGCGTATGTGTACGTTCAGCGGTTAGATTTGATTTTTAATCAAGATTTTGCGCTATATAAATATTGTAATTATTATTATTATTAGTTCCTTATACTTTTTCTGTCAAAACTTGCAAGACAAATGACATGTCTGTTGCGCCCCTGTCAGATCTGTAACCAGCCTGGCAGTCAGAGAGATCTTCTTCTGCTTTTTGCTTCATTCTGTCTGCTTAGCAGAGGCACCGCAGGGTATGGTAGACCTACAAATGGAAAGCGACTGTTCACGTGGTGGTTAAATCTGTTGCGCCCTGTCCGCAGATGGAGGATAATGACTGATTCTTGCTGGACAGCTGATGATAACTGTCATACAGAGACATAGTGATGGATTACCGTTGTTAACTGAGGGGCTTGTTGTTATTATTGTTTGAAGCCCAGCCGACTGCATAGAGCCATATCAGGGCTAAGTAAGGGGCTTATCAGGCAGTGTCCTTGGTAAGCGTAGAACAGAACAACACGGCAGAACTCCCATCGAAATGAATTGACTCGGCAGAGGCGCTGTCTCCTCTTGTGAGTGGGCCTGTGCCGTGCAGACTTCCTGGTA
>JAPXFY010000013.1:68895434-68902934 GCA_030674185.1 Monoplex corrugatus
AGTGTTATATATCAAAGACACTGAAAACAATCATGACATCTAATCAACAAAGTTCCTCTGGAAAATGTTAAGGATTTCAAATATCTTGGCTGTGCAAAATTGAAATAGATCATATTATCACCATTTTCCCATTCCAGTGAGGTATTGGCTTTGCGGCTGCACATATGCCTTTTTATTTTTATTTTTATTTCTATTTGTACTTTTATTTTCATTTTTGTTTTAAACTCAATCTGTTTGAATTCTCCTTTCACAAGACAGGCCCAGCCGCGTCTGACTAAGGTTTTTTCTCCGGGACTCCGGTTTTCCCATCAGCCCCTTGGCTGTTGGTTTAGGATGTTTTTCTTCCTATTCCAAGGTCAGACAGATTCGTTGCACTAGGCACGATCCATTTACATCAGCCATACCTCTAGATTAAATATTTTCCCATTCTGTCAAACATATGCCTATATTTTCTCTTCTGCAATATTTAATACCTCTTGATTAAATATTTTCCCATTCTGTCGAGCATATGCCATATTTTCTCTTCCGCATTATGTAATACTGGTATCCTTTACATTCCAAACACTACTCTTCGCTAGTGCGTCATAGTTCTCATTTCCGCTCTGACATCATATTCACTCAAAAACACATTATGATGTCATCTTAGTCAGTTTGTTCCTTTTCTCACATCGAAGACAGCAGCAAGGAAGTTTCAGGCATTTTCTCAAATTTTTTTTTGTATCTAGTGTTTGTTTGTTTGTAGATCTTACGCTTGACAAAGGCCAGTTGGCCGAAAATTTGCGCCTGTCTTGTTTTGTTGTATTAAATACGCGTTCATATTCTTCTTTCGTGTTTTTTCTGGTTCCTGTTTGCTTGAACGCGGGCAGTCACACTTGTTTGGGATTTTGTGTAAAAACTGATGATGGAACCTGCTCCAAAAACATCAAAATAATAATTGGAATGCAAAGCAAAACATGGTCCAATTCAACAACATCTGGAAAGACTGAGGCATACCAAATGGCCTGAAAGTTAGACTTGTAAAATGTTTGATCTGGCCAGTCATGATTTATGGCTGCCAAACTTGGACTCTGAGAAACACTGATTGCAGAAGAATTGAGGCTGCAGAGATGTGGTTTTTATGGGAGACTACTACGTGTCAAATGGACAGATAGAAGAACTAATCAAAAAGTCCTGGAAGAACTTGATATCACCAGAAAACTGCTTGCAGACATCAACAAGGGAAGACTAAAATACAGTGGCCACGTGTCACGCAACAAGAACACGGACCTCATGGCAACCATCTTTTAAGAAAAACAGTGGCTAAAAGGAAGAAAGGCAGACCTCCAATCTCAAAAAACATAACCAACATCAGTGGCCTAAATAATCAAGAAACTGTCCACAAAAGTCACAAGACAGAGCGGCCTAGAGGGAGCTTGTGGTGTCCAGGTGTGCAGCGGCCAACACTGAACCCCGTGACGCCGACAGGTGAGACTTGTCTTTTTAACTTTGCAGACGATGAGTGCGGTGATTAAATGGGTAAGACGTTGGGCTTCCAATCCGAAGGTCTGGGTTGGATCCTGTCTGGGTACCTTCAGACTGATGGATGGAGGGTGGTGGTTTTTCTGATCTCCCGTGTCAGCGTATGCAGACCTACCTACGCCTAAACCCCCTACCTACGCCAAACTGGCATCATCATCATCATCATCATCGTCGTCGTCGTCATCATCATCATCATCAACATCATCATCTGCGTCAACATCATCATCAACATCATCATCATCATCATCATGTGCCCTGCCGCATGGGTTGGAGATCATGGCCCTCTATACGAACCTGTCCCTTGTCGCTACAAGTACATCTCCCACCCTCTCTGTCCTCAGCCACTCTGCAAGTCCGTCCAGTATTTTCTCCCTGGGTCTACCTGGTGCTCTTTTGCTCTTTTTCTCTCCGCTTTCCTGTTGTGACAAGGTGCACTAATTCCTCTTGCCTCAGAAAATGTCCTGCAGCTGAAATATCTGATTTTGTATGAATTTCCTTGAGTAACAGGCGACCAGTGGATGGACTGGAACAAGGGAATGACACGATCGTGCTTCTGTCTGCGAAGGACTGGACGGGCGGCAGAATTCTGCATACACTGGAGACAAGTGACAGAAGAAGCAAGCACGTCAGTGAGAAGAGAGTTTCAATAACCGATGTAAGACGAGATAAGAGAGAAGTCGTAACATGCATGGCGTCTTTCATCGAATAAATTCCACAAGTTATTTCAGCTGTAACCAGTTACTGTGATTTTCACAGAGTACAAGATTCAGTTCAAACAGGAAGCATATTATACTGTGTGCTGAATTGATTCTTTTGTATTCTGTGCTAACGTATGATACAGTACTACACAACACGACACGACACGACACGACATGACACGACACGACACGACACGACACGACATGACACGACACGACACGACACGACACTACACATACAATACAACACGACACAGCACAACACAACACAACACGACACGACACGCTACACACACCCCACAATACAACACAACACAACACAACACAACACAACACAACACAATACAACACAACACAACACAATACAACACAACACAATACAATACAACACAACACAACACAACACAACACAACACGACACAACACAATCCTTATTCATTGATTTGAAATCGTAAATTCAAGTTAACACCCACTGGGCTCACACCACATATGCATCATTCCGACAACTATTTAAAAAACGAAAACACACAAATATATCAAATTAACTATCAAAACAGTCAAACTGAAGCCTTTTAACAGATTAAAATGATCTTTTATTTAGACTACGTTTTCCAGTCATAGAAGGGTTTATCTGACAAAGAGCTTGCAACATGCTGACTGGAATAATATTTTACGAGCAAAAAGTACTAGGCTGCGCAATATTACCGTTTTCAGTCAAATAAACGTAACGCAATCTTAAGCGAAATAAACATAGGGATGATAATGTAAAGCCAAACTGTTCTTTTCAAATAATTCTTAAGTTGCCGTATTTCTTTCTTTCTTTCTTTCTTCGTCTTTTTCTTCTCTTCTTCTCTCTCTCTCTCTCTCTCTCTCCTCTTCTCTCTCTCTCTCTTCTCCCTCCCTTTTTTATCCTCTGTCTCTGTCTGTCTGTTTGTCTGTCTGTTGTCTGTCTGTTGTTTCTCTCTCTCTCTCTCTCTCTCTCCTCTCTCTCTCTCTCTCTCTCTCTCTCTCTCTCTCCCTCTTTCCCCCTTTGTCTTTGTCTGTGTTTCTGTCTCTGTCTCTCTCACTCCTTCTCTCTCTCTTTCTCTCTCCCTCTCCCCCATCCCACTGTCTCTGTCTCTCTCTCTTTCTTCATCCCCCCCTCTATCTTTGCCTCTGTCTGTCTGTCTCTCTCTCTCTCTCTTTTTCTCTCTCTCTCTCTCTCTTTCCTCTTCTTCTTCTTTCTCTCTCTCCGTTTCTCTCCTCCCTGTGAAAGCACGCACGTGCATGCGTGTGTAGTGTGCATGCCAGCCCGCTCTTCCTCCCGTCACCTTTTCATGCCTAATTTCCTGAATTTATCTTTCCCGCTCTTTTGAGAATGAGGCAGAGAGGGGGAGAGAACTGACGGTGACACAAGACACAAAAAAGCCAATAATCAGGTCGCAAGGCCATGGCAAATGGCGTGACAAGATAATACACAAGGCAAGAACAGTTTTACAGCGAGAGAACATCTTGAAAACTTAATCAACAAACGAGGGGAGAGAGAGAGAGAGAGAGAGAGAAAGAGGAGAGAGGGGGGGGGCGGCGGAGAGAAGTATTTGTATGCTTAAGCCACTACTCATGATATTCTTTGTTTTTCGTATTCTTCACTCTTTGTCTCTGTGTCTGTGTCTGAGTCTGTGTGTCTGTCTGTCGCTCTAGGCAAGAACAGTTTTACAGCGAGAGAAGATCTTGAAAACGTGATCAACAATCGAGGGGGGAGATAGACAGACAGACAGACAGACAGACAGAAACAGAGAGAGTGAGAAGGAGAGAAAGAGAGAGACAGAGAGACAGAAACAGATAGAGAGAGAGAGAAAGAGACAGACAGACAGACAGACAGAAACACAGAGAGAGAGAGAAAAAAAGAGACAGACAGACAGACAGAAACAGAGAGAGAGAGAGGCAGACAGACAGACAGAAACACAGAGAGAGAGAGAGAGAGAGAAAAAGAGACAGACAGACAGACAGAAACAGAGAGAGAGAGAGGCAGACAGACAGACAGAAACAGAGAGAGAAAGAGAGAGAGAGAGAGAGAAAGAGAGAAAGAGAGAGAGACATCAGATACAGGAAAGAAGAAGAGAGTGGGAGAGAAGAGAAAGGCAGGGACAGAGAAAGACAGACAGAGAGACAAGGGAGAAAAAGGTAGAGGGAGAGAGGGAGGAAGTGACAGACAGACAGACGAACGGACAACAGATAGACAGACAGACAGGGAGGGAGAAAGAGACAGAGACATTCAAAGCAAAGAGAGAAGGGAGGGAAGAGAGAGAGAAAGAAAGAGACAGAGAGAAAGAAATAGAGAGAGAGCGAAAGAGAGAGAGAGAGAGAACACGGAGAGAGAGAAAAAAAGAGGAGAGAGAGTTCTAGACAGAGAGAAAGATAGAAAGAGAGAGAGAGAACAGAGAGAGAGAGAGAAAGAGAAAGGGAGCGATAAAAGAGAGAGAGAGAGAAAGAGAGAGAAGAAGAAGAGAGAAAGAGAGAGAGAGAGAGAGAGCGAATGAGACAGAGAAAGAGAGAAAAAGAGAGAGATAGAGAGATTGAGACGAAAGCGAGACAGATACAGACAGAGAGAGAACAAAGAGAAAGTGAGAGAGAGACACAGAGAGAGAGAGAGACAGACAGAGAGAAGAAAGAGGGAGAAAGAAAACAGAGAGACGAACGCCATATCAAAGCGGTTATTGGAATACAAAAACGATTGGAAGGCCGTGGGTTTGAACCTTTGAAAGTCTTTGGCCCAAACACAATCTTATTCTACCCAGAGCTGAGCGAGCTGTGGACTGAGAGGGAAGACTGGGACCACGCAGTCAGGTCTCTCATTTCATCCACTTCACGGAAGCAGCGTCATTCAGGGTGTTGGCCAAAGTTCATGACCAATCCCGCAGCGTGTGGTTGACACCAGGACGTCACGACGGTAAGCCATAGAGGACAGCCCCGTCACGCAGTCTCTATCATAAACGCAACACGTCATGATTATCATCGCCATTATCGTGACATTATCATAGCGTCGTGAAAAAAAAAAAAGCACACCCCCCATTTCGTGACCCTCCATGCTCTAATATCTTGGTGAGCTCTGTTTTGTTGTTGTTGTTGTTTCTTGTTGTTGTTTTGTTCTTGTTCTTGTTCTTGTTCTTGTTCTTGTTGTTCTCGTTCTTGCTCTTGTTGTTTCCTCTGCCGCTTACATGACTGAGGTAAGTTAGTTTCAGGCAATCAGTCGCTTTGGTGTTAGTGGTTAGTGTAAGTGACTACCGACTGGAAAGCTGTGGATTCGAATCCTCATCAGTACTTCAGTAAATCATCATGGGGATTTTTCAGCCCCAGCAGGCTCCTATCCAGAGGTGAGTGTGCTTTGCGTTCATTGGAAAGACTAGAACCACACAGTCGAGTGCTTTGTGGATTCGAATCCCTATCAATATTTCCAAAATCATCATGGGGATTTTTTCAGCTTCAACCGGCTCCTGTTCAGATCTGAATGTGCTTTCGGTTCATTGGAAAGACTGGAACCACACCAGTCGAGTGCTTTGGCAGCGTCGATTGTTATCTCCAGGGCGCAGGTCTGTGTGGACGGGGTGATACGGAAAACCAGTGGTTGCCCATGCAGCAAGTTCCCCAACTCCAAGCGGCTGACGAATCTACAAGAAAGGCTAAGGCCAGTACATTTTGGCGCCAGCAGCGGCAAAGGAGTTACAATAAGGGCGCCGAAATCAACGCCAGTCAACGGAGTTAACATAAGGGCGCCGAAATCAGCGTCAGTCGAAGGAGTACCCTAAGGCGCCGAAATCAACGCCAGTCGACTGAGTTACCATAAGAGCGCCGAAATCAGCCTCAATCGAAGGAGTTACCATAGGGGCGCGGAAATCAACGTCAGTCGAAGAATTACCATAAGGGCGCCGAAATCAACGCCAGTCAAAGGAGTTATCATAAGAGCCTCGAAATCAACGTCAGTTGACGGAGTTACCATGACAGCGTCGAAATCAAGTCAGTGACGGAGTTACCATGACGCGTCGAAATCAACGTCAGTTGACGGAGTTACCATGACAGCGTCGAAATCAACGTCAGTTGACGGAGTTACCATGACAGCGTCGAAATCAACGTCAGTGACGGAGTTACCATGACAGCGTCGAATCAACGTCAGTTGACAGAGTTACCTGACAGCGTCGAAATCAACGCCAGTCGAAGAAATTACCACAAAGGCGACGAAATCAACGTCAGTCGAAGGAGTTACTATAAGGGCGCCGAAATCAACGCCAGTCGAAGAAATTACCACAAAGGCGCCGAAATCAACGTCAGTCGAAGGAGTTACCATAAGGGCGCCGAAATCAGCGTCAGTCAAAGGAGTTACCATAAGAGCGCCGAAATCAACGTCAGTTGACGGAGTTACCATAAGGGCGCCGAAATCAACGTCAATCGAAGGAATTACCGTAAGGGCGCCGAAATCAACATCAGTTGAAGAGAATTACCATAAGGGCGACAAAATCAGCGTCAGTCCATCTTTGGAATCCGACTCCGATTTTTTCCTTATATTTGACTCCCGAAGCTTTTCCCATGGATGGGTATGGCTGTAAGGCAGGGGTGGTTTGAAATCAGAGTTTACCATCTCCTAGATGGGCTACCTTTCCTAGTTGATATGCCCCACCTGTCCGGATCGATCATGAACAGGCAATATCTGATTACATGATTACCTTGTTATTGTTATTGTTGTTTAAAGCCCAGCCGACTGCATGGAGCCATATCACGACCAGCATGGTTACCTACAGCAGACCAAGTGACCTAACCTGACTGAAGTTGAATGTCGTTGTGTTTTAAGAAACTTGATTCCGAAGCGTCGGGTTAACGCCACCGAAGCAGCACAGATAATGTCACAGCGCAGAAAAAAGCACAATAACAACAACAACAACAGAAGACAAGCAACAACAAACAAACAAACAAAACAAAAACAAAATCAAAATGGACAAGCCATTCTAGCGACTTCTCTTTTTATACAGATATCAATACAGAAAATCAAGATTGTATAATTACTGTCACCTTAAAAAAGCATCAGTTGGAATGAAACTTGATGTGAGGCGACGACAATGGTGTGTGTGTGGAGCGAAACTGTATTGGCTCTCGCTGTTGTTTTGGGTTCGTCAGAAGCGTGGAGTGGGGGTACTTGCTGTATGGATAACCACTGGTTCCCCATCTCACAATAGTGAAAAAAAAATGTAAATGTTGTCGGAAATTCCTGATAAAGTGCTGTTCTCATGTCTTTCTAAAACAAAATGCTAATTTT
>JAPXFY010000013.1:68905434-68917934 GCA_030674185.1 Monoplex corrugatus
CATTAAATTTTGTCTCTAAAACGTATTACCAAAGGAAATAAGAGGGAAGCAGGGAGAATTTTAAATATCAATTAAGTAACATAGCATCTCCCATGTAGAATTTCTCAAACCCAACACAGTTTGCGCTACCCATTCAGCTAGCATAGACGCAGCCACAAAGCATAAAGTGTGGTAAGCTCAGAACATTCCTTTACGTATGTTTACGACCCATCACTTGATCTCGCTAGCAACCCAAAAAGAAAGAAAAGCAGTGCCATAGAAAAACAATACTGCTCAGATAAACACAGCACAAGGCAGACTCTAAACAATTGTTCTTTCGTCTAAAAGCACGTGTGTGAATAGACGTTAGAAGAAATAAAGAACGAACAATTGTTCTTTCGCGAAGTTTATCTTTCCACCATCTCGTAAACCAGACGACATTTGCAGGCGTTTGTCTCTCTTTCAGCTGTTTGTAAATGGATGACACTTTTGATCAAAAGGAGTCATGAATGCAGAACTAAACACATCCCATTTGTTTTGGCTCGTGGCGAGTGGTCATGTGGCTAAACGTTCGGATCTCCAATAGTAAGATCCTGGGTTTTAATCCTGTCTGGATAACTCCCGCCTGGTGAATAAAAGGTGGAGAGTTTTTCCCATCTCCCGAGTCAACATGTGTGTGGACCTTTCTGTAGTGCTTAACCTTTTGACTCCCGCGACCTGTCCACCGGCATCCTGCATCGTCAACCATGGTATTAAAGCAGGAACGTAACCCTTTGACTCCCTCATCTTATCCACCAGCTTCCTGCAGGGAGCTGGTGGATAGGGTTAGGGAGTCAGCGAGTTGAGCAGGAAGCTGGTGGATAAGGTGAGGAGTCAAAGAGTTATGTTCTTGCGGTTGGTGGACAGGATGAGGGATTCAAAGAGTTAAGTTTTCGCGGTTGGTGGATAGGGTATGGGAGTCAAAGGGTTAAATTCCCGTCGTCTGTGTACGCATGCAGAGCATCAAATATGCACATGGGAGATCCTGTAAGTCAAGTCAGCGGTCAGTGGCTTATTGAAACAGGAAAACGTTCAGCATACACGCCCATTGAAGATGCAGACTGTGTAACAACAAGTGGACTGTGGTCAGCTCGCCGAACAGCTTCTGTTTTCCGTGCTCTACTAAAAAAAGTGTAATTATGTGTAATGTGCAGTGAGTCAAAATGTGTTTGCAGAAAAGCGTTATAGGCCGACAAAAAGATGTATGATAGTATGAATGATGATAATGCTGCTAATAATACTGGTAAAGATACTGCTAATGATAAACCATAATCAGATGATGATGTAATAAATTATAATAATGATAACAACAACAGTGATGATAATGATAATTGTAATGATAATGATAATGATACTACTGCTACTACTACTATCACTACTACTGCTGCTGCTGCTGCTGCTAATGATGATGATGATGATGACAACGACGACGACGACGACGATGATGATGATGATGATGATGATGATGATGATGATGATGATGATTATAATGACGACGACAACGACGACGACGATGATGGCGATGATGATGATGATGACGACGACAACGACGACAATATAATATGATGTTGATGATGATGATGATGACGACGACGATAACGATGACCATGACAATGATCATGATGATGACGATGATGATGATATGATGATGATAATGAGTGCCGATTCATTACATAGAGCTATGGGCTCAAGACCTGAAGTCAGGAGTTCAATCCGAGTCCGCAACACATAAATTGTCTTAAATTAATGTAGCCAAACGTTGTTAATAGTGTTTGATAGTGTCGGTGTTTCACAAAAGGTCCCGTTTCAACTCTCGCCATTTCACTACCTTACCTTTGCGCAAGCTTATAAGGAGTCTGCAAGAAAAATGTTGGCAGATCTGCGTGGAACACACATGAAATTCTGTAAGTGCAATGACCCCTTCTTCATCATCATCACGTGCCGTGGCTTGCTAAGTGTTGACTGTCTACATGTCAGACGTCAGCTCTGCTGGACAGGACACGTTATCATTCTGGAAGACGGCCACATCGAAAACATGCCGTGTTCTGAGAGTTTAACCCTTCATGTGAATCAGGGCTACTCTGAAGACCAGCTTCGTCGACTGGGGGCTGAACAGATACAAGTGGGAAGACATTGCTCGCAATGGAGTGAGTACACTAGCAACGGCGGTGCGCGCAGGCCACAGTCGCATTTGAACGGAGCAGAACTGTTGCTGTTCAAGAGAAAAGGGACCAGCGGAAGCAGAACCAAAGGCTGCAGGTCTGGGTCATAAGTAGTCCGTGTGGAACAACATGTGCCTCCACAACTGTTCTTCTATCCTACATAAAGATGCACATGAGGAACTGAAGACCAGTATGTCTTGTCAGCCAACAGACCAACGGGAAAGCGTCCAATCATCCATTGACACCATCATCATCATCACCATCATCATCATCATTATCATCATCATCATCATCATCATCACCCGCCATCACCATCACCATCATCATCATCATCATCATCATCATCATCATGTGCCCTGCTGCATGGTGTTGGCGATCATGGCCCTCCATACGAATCTACGTTTCGTTGTTGCAAGTACATCTCTTACCCTCTCTGTCTTCATCCACCCCGCAAGTCTGTCCAATATTTTTTCCCTGGTTCAGCCCGGGGCTCGTTTTTTCCTCCAGCTTTTCTTTTGTGACCAGGAAATGCCTCCGTGGTCCACTGAACTGAGAACAACATGGATTAAAAATCATTTTAAAAATATGGCATCGTCAGTATAACTTGGCGATTTTACTTCCGCAAAATGAATGAAATATCACGCCTAAAATTGATGTGGCCTGGCCAACATGTTTTAGACACAAAACTGAAGTGAATCTCGTCATAAAAAGAACGCAATGTTAGCATAACCAGACATTGTTAGCATAACCCAACCGTTTTGTTTTGGGTCTTGAAAAAAACAACAACAAAAAACAAAAGAGATGTTGTGAATACATGTGCGTGACACAGGAATGGAGTTTCAAAGAGTCGGTTAACAGGCTACGTCCAGGTTGGCAAAAAATCGGCCTGTGTAGAGACATAATAGTGTACGTTTATAGAGACGGCGGGTAGCGGGTTGCCGCGAGCTGGTACTCGCGCTAGAAAACCCGCGCCTAATCACTCGCGCGGTTGGTGTTTATAGCAAAAGCGGGAAAAAGCCAGACGAGACGAGAGGAGACAACACACACTTCACATGCAGTCCAGGCCTTGCAGTAGCAAACAGACAAAATGGCTTCTTTTCTTGATGAATTTTATTGTTAGACAGCAGTTTCACAAAGTTGCCTTCAATGTTCATCTCCATGCTGATTTCCTTCCACGCTTTGTCCACAAGATTCCTGTTGGCATATTCTTTAATTCTTTTGTCCCATATTAACGGTCTGTTGAAAACTGCAGTGATCAGTTGGTCAACATCCATCTTGAGCCGTCGTGTATCAACAAATGGACGTGAGATGTCTGTGAACACAGCCACCAAAAGTACAGCCAACACAAAGTTCGGCGCGTCCCCGCGTACAAGAAATGGCAACTCTTTCTGGTAATTTCCCGCGCCGGTTGGCAGATTTGCCGCCTCGAGAGACCCGCGTCCTCTATGAACACTTGCAAACCGAAAATAGCAACATTCCTCGCGCGAGTTCGCTCGGGTCGACTCGCGCGTGCGATTTCCCGAAACCCGCCGCCTCTATAAACGCCAGCATAGGCAGTGACACAGGCAGCGTTTCCATTGCACTCTAACATGATCTTACTTTGCAACAGGGCTGGCAAGCATATACCAGCAAGAGAACGCTGTTACACCATTTAACCAGCTTCAGTTCACAATTATAGCAAAGTTCTTAGATCAGAAGTACGGAAGATGATAAGAAGTCAACTTACATATTATTGTGAAGGGAGTATAGTCTACGATAATGGAAGTTCCTCAGACTGAAACAGACAAAAAAATCTGAAAAAATGCTTCCATCTGGGCCAACCATATGCCGATCCTCCCCGGTACCTCCCACCCGGTGGATAAAGGGTGAAGATTTTCTCATCTCCCATTGTTGTTCTGGTGGTGTCAGTATAGTTTCAGTTTCAGTTTCAGTTTCTAAAGATGACGTCTCCGCGCTCGGAACGAATTCCAGGATATGCACTAACGTCACAGGTGCCATGTGTATGGTGATCATGGCACAAGCCTTAAGCTTGCACATAAACCCATGAGCTGGCCAGGTTCTGAGGCCCTACCTAGACTATGTCTTACCTAGTCTATATTTTGTACTAGTATTTTATCAGCCTACCAGTGGAATAATCTTTTTACATGTAAATGACATGTGTATGTGTGTATCTTACCTTCATAAAAAGGAAAATATCTATAAAGTAAATAAATAAATAATTAAAGGTCTGACTCACAACACAACTAGCTATTCTGTATAAACTCGTATCACATGACAGACCCCCCCCCCCCCCCCCTTAGTCAGTGCCCAAATGCTCAGCCATCTATCAACTAGGTGAAGCCTATATTTTTTTACTCACCGATAAGTAAGTAGGTAAGCAAGCAAGTAAGCAAGCAAGTAAGCAAGCAAGCAAGCGGGTGAGTGAGTAAGTGAATAAAAAGTAAGTAAGTAGGCGAATAAATAATACAAAGTAAAGGAGTATGTAGATAAATAAACTGGTAAGAGATGAAAATAACAAATAACAGTAAATACAGACGTGTCAGTATACGATTAGATAAGTCCCCCCCCCCCCCCCCCACTTCCCTGGGATGGTTATCCCCGTTGGCCGTATTACCTGAGGTGGATGCCGACGTAAAAACTGAACCAATCAATCAATCAGTCCTCTCCCATGTCAACATGTGTACAACAGATCTGGCCTACATTCCCTTCCTATGCATACGCATACAGAATGTCAAACATGCACGTTAGAGATCCTGTCAGTCATATCAGTGTCCAGTGTCATATGGCAACATGAATCACCCTGCATGCACACCCGCCAAAGACGGAATATGTAGCTTGTGTAGCAACATATGGTCTGCACAGTGTGGACAAGACCATGTTCATACACGCTACCCAGAAAAATCGGAACACTAAAATATAAATAGGAGCAAACTATCACCACAGAAATACACTATTATTTACCAAACAACAATCTTATCTCAATATTATGTAGAGATATACAGGTCATCATCATCATGTGCTCTGCTGCATGGCGTTGGCGATCATGGCCCTCCATATCAATCTATCCTTTGTTGGCTGCAAATACATCTCCCACCCTGTCTGTCTTCATCAAGTTCGTCCAGTATTTTCTCTCTGGGTCTGCTTGGTGCTCTCTCTCCCTCCAGCGTTCCTGTTTTAACCAGGCGCTCTAATTTCTATTGTCTCAGAAATGTCCTATAAATGTTGCTTGGCTTTTCCTAATCTTCTTTATTAATGTTGTTTTTGCGTTTGCCTTCTCAAGATCGTTTCATTTGTTTTCTTTGCTGTCCATGGAAATCTTAACCTTCTTAAAAACCACATTTCAGCTGCTTCAGTCTTGTTTTGACTCTGCCAGTTGGACTGTCCACGCTTCACTCTCTTCCTGATATTAATTGATATACGGTCGTTAATCCCACAAAACAATTAGAAATAGATGCTGAAGCTATATCATAGGCCATAGAGTTGGCAGTTGTCAGTCTATTTATATCTGTAGCCTGTGCAAACATGAATCGGGGGAGGAGGGGGTTGGGGTGAATGGAGAGAGGAGTGTGTGCAACCTTGATAGCTGTGCAAAATCATTACGACAGTTTCTAAAGAATTCAACATATGAGCTGTCGAAAATAGAGCGGTGTTGGTATAGTCTGGCGATTTTCATACGTCGGGGTGTGTGTTGTGTGTGTGTGTGTGTGTGTGTGTGTGTGGTGTGTGTGTGTGTGTGTGTGTGTGTGTGTGTGACTGTCTATGTGTGTGTGTGTGACTGTCTATGTGTGTGTGTGTGTGTCGTCTGTGTGTGTGTGTGTGTGCCTGTGTGTGTGTTTGTGTGTCTGTGTGTGTGTCTGTGTGTGTGTGTGTGTGTCTGTATGTCTGTCTGTGTCTGTCTGTGTCTATCTGTGTCTGCGCGCGCGCGCGCGCGCGCGCGTGTGTGTGTGTGTGTGTGTGTGTGTTGTGTGTGTGTTGTGTGTGTGTGTGTGTGTGTGTGTGTGAGTGAGTGCACGCACGCGCGTGTGCTGGCACTCATGTGTCTATGTGCATGCGTGTGTGTGCATACATATTAATTTTTTTTTGCGTTGGCGAATGCGTCCATGCATGTACTTACTTGACATGCACGATGGTAGAGAAGCCATGACACTGGTCATCTGGTCGGAAAGTGTGGAGGGGTAAGTCGATCTCACAGAGCAGCATGGCTGTCTGATCACATCGGTCCTATCGTCGTCTATATAATACATCAGGCGACGAGTTAGGAGGTTGTGTATGACTTTATGACTGACATCGTCAAGTTGTGCTGACCATGTGAGTACCATATTTGACTCAGGCAACCAATTTCAGTCTCAGTTTCTGAAGAAGACGTCTCCGCGTTCGGAACGAATTCCAGGATAGGCACTAACGTCACAGGTGCCATGTGTATGGTGATCATGGCACAAGCCTTAAGCTTGCATATAAACCCATGAGCTGGCCAGGTTCTGAGGCCCTACCTAGACTAAGATAACTACAAAGTGGTACGTCCAGACAACCACAAAGTGGTACGTCCATTTTGGACTTCCGCAACTTTTAACCTGCACCTCAGTGCATGATCGGCCAGAATAGAACGCGCCAGCTGCGGCTGTTATCAAGGTATCCTGAGTTTTGTTCGACCAGTATGGATGTAGACTGTGATACTGGCGATACTTGGCGGATGCTATCAAAACACTGAGGACTGTAATCAAAAGGCCAGTACGAATATGAAATACAGCTGCGGGTCTACACTTCAGATATCTCTTCAACTTCCGTTCGCAACCGCTACGTTCTTGAGAGAAACATTTGCCTTACTGTTGCAACAGAAACGGTATGTTTTTAATACATAGGTGGGAAGGGTTGGGGGTTGGTCGTAGATGTTTCGTGCATTGCACTTGTTTTTCTGATTGGCTTTCGACTTACCTTTGATGACGTTCTCAACCGCAACGTTCTTGAGCGAAACATTCGCCTCACTTTTGTTTCAGAAAAGTGTTACGAAATCCAAAACAAGTGTGACTGCCCGCGTTCAAGCAAAGAGGAACCCGAAAAAAACACGAAAGAAGAATATGAAGGCTTATTTAATACAAGACAAGACAAGACAAGTTTTTCTGTCAGAATTTTCGTGACAAGGACCAGGGTTAGATTCCACGTCACCAAAGTTTTTTTTTTCCTGATTGGCTTTCGACCTACCTTTGGTGACGTGGAATCTAACCCTGTCTTGTCTTGTTGTACTAAATACGCGTTCGTATTCTTCTTTCGTGTTTTTTTTTTTCTGGTTTCAGGAAAAATATGTTTATACAATACCTATATAGAGGGGAAGGGTTGAGGTTGGTCTAGTTATATTGTACATTACACTTGTTTTTCTGATTGGCTTTCGACCTACCTTTGGTGACCTGGAATCTAACCCTGGTCCTTGTCACAAAAATTCTGACGGAAAAACTTTCTGGTCATGTGTCTCCCCAGTGGGGGTGCCGGGGGCTCTTTCAGTATAAATAGTATCCCCACCTTCTGGAAATTCTGTGATAGAAATTTCCTCTTTTCTTTCACTCTCTTTGTTTCTGTCTTGTTCCTTTTTTTTTTGTTATCTCTACCTATCATTTTCTGCCTTAATGGTCCGTTCACCTGTATGTGTTCAATAAAGTCAAACGTACTTTATTCTTAGGATTGATAATGAGGTACATGTATTAAGTGAATTTTTGGGAGTACGGAAATGAGATATGCGGAAGCAATTTTAGGTAATATATGCCTGTTTTTATATGGAGTTCCATCTAGAACTGAGACTAAGTGACAGGGCTGTACTCTGCGCTTACTATCATAATATATCCTGGCATCAACCAGGCCCAAGAGATAGACACCTGCGGTGCTGGTCAGAAGATTTGAGCAACACCCTCAATGACGCATCCTAGAAGTGGATGAGACTCGACTGTGTGGTCCCAGTCTTCCCAATGAGCCCATAGCACGCCCAACTCTGAGCAGGAGCCGGTTAGAGCCGAAAAATCCCACAATGATTTTTGAAGGGACTGATGATCTTCCAGTCAGTAGTCCGTTGCGTTAACCACCACACCACGGCAACTAGATTAAAGGTGGGTTTTTTTGTTTGTTTGTTTGGTTGGTTTTTTTAAAATATTTTTTTGGTGTGTTTCTCACCAACATCAAACTCAGTTCTCAGATTTGATCCAGGTCGGTACAGAACTAGCTGAGATATGAGTGCTTTGAAAATATTCAAATATTTTGACCCCCCCCCCCCCCAAAAAATAAAAAACAACAACAACAAAAAAAACGGTCTACGCATTCAGTTACGTTAATTCTGTTTTGTATTTACTTTTGCACCTTGACCTATACAAAAGACTCGGTGTGGTCCTTATCTGGTCAAAATCCGTTGATAAGTGACCCCGTTAAATCCTTGTGGACATTGTAAATTTAGCACAGTTGTGTGATTTTGGTATTTTGACCTACTGTATCTCAATGACTCTTGCAGAATAAGATCTTTGTTTACAAGCACACATTTTCCAGAAGATTTGTTAAAATTTTAAAAGCACGAATTTTGCAAAAAGCTGGTTAAAATCGATTTCATCCAATCCTGGATAAAACAGTAAGTTGACTTTCGTCTAAATTCAGCGATAAAATGTGGTATTAAACAACGTACTGCATTTCTCACACAATGCCACACTCAATCTTGTATTATGTTTCTGATTATTTCAGACAACTTCATGTAATTCTTGTCACATTAAAGAGCAGCCAAGTCAAATACTGGACTACTTCATCCAATGCTTAATAACGCATTCCCGATTACTGGTCGAAAGAGGCCTGTGAATCAAATCTGGCGAAAACATACCCACAAAACTATTTGAGAAATCATTGATGAGGCTTGTTCACATACAGACATACATACAGACGCAGATCCATCCATGTTTATATTAAATGTTCTCCCGCCCCCTTTTATTTTTTATTTTATTTACTTATTTATTTATTTTTTGTAAAGAAGAGAGATTTAAAATCGAGAAATTAGCAGCTCATTTTATGGCTTAGTTTACTAAACACGACGAACTCTCTGCAATCAATTAGATCTGCACCTGTTCGTGTTCTCAACAGAACGAGTCGGACAACGCCGGCTGTCATTCCTTGGTAGCTGCGTGACAGAAAATGAGGGGAGGCACGTGGTGTCAGAGGTCACGACTCCCAGTCTGCACCGCGCCGCCCCTTTACGTCACAGATGACGGCAATGAATAATGTCGTCTGCACGCTGGGCGCAAAAGATAACGAGGGTTTCAGGGTGAGAGCTCTTTTTGACACTTTCCGGTTTGATGTGAAAGCTCAGCAATTTGTTAGATATTTAGGTGTGTGAAATTATTTCTTGCGGAGGTAGAAGATTGCTGGCAAAAAATATCCACTGCAGGTGCAGGTACATAAGCCATAAGGAATGCATGTATGCACAAGTGAAGTGTAGCCTAATATTTTCAAAACAAAAATCTGGATCTAGATTTGAATACATTTCTTGTCTTGCACCTCGGTTTCCATTCAGTTTATTATTAATTCTTCAGCATGTTGAACTTACTTTCAAAATGAAGATAACATACTGCCTTTGGAATGTTTTTGCTCTCTCTCTCTCTCTCTCTTTCTCTCTCTCTGTGCACGCGTATGCGTGCGTGCGTGCGTGCATGCATGTGTGTGTGTGTGTGAATTGCTGTTGGTGGTGGTGGTAATGGTGGTTGGTTTGGGTTTCTAGATTGTTTTTTCTTTGTTTGTGTGTGTGTGTGTGTGTGTGCGCGCGGGCGTGCGCGTGCGTGCGTGCGTCTGTGTTTTCGTGGTGTAGGCTACTACTTTTTGAGCTAGATCTAGTTAATGTTTATACCGTAAAACAGACAACCTTCGTTCAGTTGCTAAATCCGATTCACTGAATATATTACCATGGTAATGTTGTACAATAGAATACGAAAATAATTGGAGCTAATTTCACGCACTTTTACGGGTGTTTTCGGTTCTGCTCGATGTAAAGAGACGTAAGACACCCTTACCTACTCACTTTGACCAGTCCTTCCCCACAAACATGCACAAAGTATCCCTGAATGACTGGCGACCACAGCTCCAGCAGTCACCTGCACGCCATTTTGGTTGCTGATCACATGGGCACAACGTCATCACTAGTGGGGAGTTATTGTCTATAAATAGTAACATCAACCACGTGTGTCAGTGCAATCACCGACCTAAAATATGTGTGCAGTGCAACACTTGTTTACCCCTTCGGTTACCTCGCGTTTTTTGGCTTTTTCCGCGTTTTTTTCGGCATTTTCCGGAGTTTACTGGTCTCGATCTAGATGTAAACATTACCACGTGTTTCCTATTTTCGGTTTCAAATAAAAACACACAAACAGTGATGACGTTTTCACCCACGTCACCCACGTGATCAGGGTTATGGTCGCCAGTCATTCAGGGATATTTAATGCATGTTTGTGGGGAAGGACTGGTCAAAGCGAGTAGGTAAGGGTGTCTTACGTCTCTTTACATCGAAGGTAAGGGTGTCTTACGTCTCTTTACATCGAGCAGAACCGAAAACACCCGTAAAAGTGCGTGAAATTAGCTCCAATTATTTTCGTATTCTATTGTACAACATTACCTATTACCATTATATATAACCTGTTCATGGTATCGGGTAGATGCCCATTATTTCATGTTCTAATGTTGCAATTGCTGCAGTTTATTCCTGGCCCGTTGGTTCTGTTGGTTAAGGCGCCATACTGATAATCCAGGGGTTTTAGGGTCGATCCTCTGACGGGCCATTGGTATAGTGTATGTGGGCTTGCTGCCTCCGTCGATAGGGCCATGGACTCAGTAGCTGGTGTCTTGAGTTCAGATCTTGCCCACCGCATAAAGAACTGGTCTGTTCGCTGTCCAGTTCCGGCTCTCCAATCATTCTGCCATTTCTGGTGGTGTCAGCTTGGTGTTTCATAAGTTCCTTATCTCTGTCTCTCAGTCTGTCTGTCTCTGTCTCTCTGTCCCGCTCTGTCTCTCAGTCTCTGTCTGTCTCTGTCTATCTCTGTCTCTCTGTCTCGCGCTGTCTCTCTCTCTGTCTCTCTCTCCCCCCCTCTCTCTCTCTCTCTCCCCTCTCTCTGTCTCTCTCTCTCTCTCTGTATCTCTGTAAATTGTTGTTGTCGCTGTTGGTGATGGTGGTTGGTTTGGGTTGTTAGCAGTTTTTGTTTGTTTGGGGTGTGTGTGTGTGTGTGTGTGTGTGTGTGTGTGTGTGTGTGTGTGTGTGTGTGCGTGCGTGCGTGTGTGTTTTCGTGGTGTAGGCTACTATTTTTTGAGCTAGTTAATGTTTATACCGTAAAACAGACAACCTTCGTTCAGTTGCTAAATCTGATTCACAATACATTAACATTTTATAAAACCTGTTCACGGTATTGGGTAGATGCCCATTATTTCTTGTTCTAAAGTTGCAATTGCTTCACTTTTTTCCTGGCCCGTTGGTTCAGTTGGTTAAGGCGCCATACTGATAACCCAGGGGTTGTAGGGTCGATCCTCAGACGGGCCATTGGTATAGTATATGTGGGCTTGCTGCCTCCGTTGATAGGGCCATGGACACAGTAGCTGGCGTCTTGAGTTCAGTTCTAGCCCACATCTTAAAGAACTGGTCTGTTCTCTGTCCAGTTCCAGCTCTCGAAATCATTCTAGCAGTGTCAGTTTAGTGTTTCGTAAGTTCCGTCTGTCTGTCTGTCTGTCTGTCTGTGTGTCTGTCTGTCTCTTTCTCTCTGTCCCTCTGTCTGTCTGCTGTCTTTGTCTGTCTCTCTGTCTGACTGTCTGTCTGTCTGTCTGTCTGTCTGTCTTTCTTTTCTGTGTGTGTGTGAATTGCTGTTGTTGCTGTTGGTGATGGTGGTTGGTTGGTTTGGGATTTTAGTTTTTTTTGTTTGTTTGCTTGGTGTGTGTGTGCGCTCGCGCGCAAGTGCCTGTGCGTGCGTGCGTATGTGTTTTCGTGGTGTTCGCTGCCCAGCCCAGTTCTCGAATCATGCTGGTGGTGTCAGCTTAGTGTTTCACAGGTTCCTGTCTCCATCTTCCCTATCTGACATTTCAAGACATAACAGCGTATAGCTTTTTGGGAAAGCTCAAGAAGTCTGCCAGATAACAGACGACGGATTGTATGGAGCGCAGATGGAATTGTCCGAGTGCGGTCTTGAACAAACCCTATACGCTAAATCTCGTTTAGTTGCTGAAATTCGACTCGCAGTTCATTTCCATTTGTAACACCTATTGATAATATTGTGTAGAGTCTTCTCGCTGAATGTTTTCTATTTTTTTAACTGTTGTAGTTGCTGCTCA
>JAPXFY010000013.1:68922934-68925434 GCA_030674185.1 Monoplex corrugatus
ACACACACACACACACACACACACACACACACACACACACGCATGTATATATACACACAAAAAACAAAACACACACACACACACACACACACATACATTGTACACAAAACACGCATAGACATGTAAACAGCTCATTCCCTTTTTCAATCTACCCTCTTGGCAGAAATCAAACCTCAACTATTTCAACATAGATCTTTACCAAGTTTGGGTCAAAGATATGCACCATTGAGGAGTTGCGACCGCTTGGGTTTAGCCATAACGCCAAGGTCAAGGTCACGCAGACAAAAATGAAATAAGCCTGAAATAAGATTTTATGGTGTGTAGACAACACTTACTGAGAACTGCCAATATTTACATTCTGTTTTCATTAGTGAGATGATTTTCCATTTTCCTCGCTTCGAGTCGAGTTACGCATCGTTGTGTTTGTAATGTCGAAATGATCTTGAGAAGTTCAAAATTTAGAATTTCTTTAAAAACGTTTTTCTTATAAAAAGCGAGATTGTTAGAGCGGCTTGACCATTATGATTTTGTCATTATTGTTTTTTGTTTTGTTTTTGTTTTTTTCTTGTCATTTGTTTTGTTTTATTTCGGTTTAACGGATAATTTGGATGCGGAGAGGGGAGGAGGGAAGGAACGAGTGGAGAAAACCGAGCGCAGTATCTATGTTACCTGAGTGTGTGAGAGCATGCATGTCTCGGGTCTGGCGTGTTTGTGTGTGCCGCTCGTGCTGAGATGAAGACAAACGGTGTTTGTGTCGATGACGATGCTATTGAGCGCACGGGGCCAGTGCACTTGGCAGCTGCTCTCTTTCAAAATGTCACTCTGCCATTTGCAAAAACAAAACGCGGAAGGCTGCGCCTAACTAGCGCGAAAAGGAGGAAGAGGAAAGAAGAGGTGGGGAAAGGGAAGGGGAAGGGAGGTCCGTTCAGGAGATTTCTCTGTCTGTCTGTCTCTCTGTCTGTGTCTCTATCTGTCTGTCTGTCTGTGTCTCTATTGTCTGTCTGTCTGTGTCTATCTGTCTCTCTGTCTGTGTCTATCTGTCTCTCTGTCTGTGTCTATCTGTCTCTCTGTCTGTGTCTCTATCTGTCTCTGTCTGTGTCTATCTGTCTCTGTCTGTGTCTATCTGTCTCTCTGTCTGTGTCTATCTGTCTCTCTGTCTGTCTATCTGTCTCTCTGTCTGTGTCTCTATCTGTCTCTGTCTGTGTCACTATCTGTCTCTCTGTCTGTGTCTATCTGTCTCTCTGTGTCTATCTGTCTCTCTGTCTGTGTCTCTATCTGTCTCTGTCTGTGTCTCTATCTGTCTCTCTGTCTGTGTCTATCTGTCTCTCTGTCTGTGTCTATCTGTCTCTCTGTCTGTGTCCTATCTGTCTCTGTCTGTGTCACTATCTGTCTCTCTGTCTGTGTCACTATCTGTCTCTCTGTCTGTGTCACTATCTGTCTCTCTGTCTGTGTCTCTATCTGTCTCTCTGTCTGTGTCACTATCTGTCTCTCTGTCTGTGTCACTATCTGTCTCTCTGTCTGTGTCTCTATCTGTCTCTCTGTCTGTGTCTCTATCTGTCTCTCTGTCTGTGTCACTATCTGTCTCTCTGTCTGTGTCACTATCTGTCTCTCTCTCTGTGTCTCTATCTGTCTGTGTCTCTATCTGTCTCTCTGTCTGTGTCTCTATCTGTCTCTCTGTCTGTGTCACTATCTGTCTCTCTCTCTCTTTTTCTCTGTCTCTGTATTTCTTCCCCTCTCTGTGTCTGTTTCTCTCTCTCCTTCTCTCTCTCTCTCTCTCTCTCTCTCCCCTCTCTCTCTTCCTCCCTGTCTCTGTGTCTGTCTCTGTCTGTCTCTCTGTATCTTCCCTCCCCCTTCTCTCTGTCTTTTCCTCTCTGTCTCTTTCTCTGTCTCTCTGTCGGTCTCTTTCTCTGTCTCTCTGCCTGTCTCTCTCTCTCTCTCTCTTTCCTGCTTGCAGGAGAGTGACGAGAATACTGGAGTGAAGAATGACATACCTTCAGTTATTGGGACATTGAAGCTACCAGAGTTTGGAGTTTGCAGATTGTTCAAGACGGATTCACACTTCGACAGTTCCATGTGTGCTCACCCAAATCTGCCAGTATTTCTCTGACATGTTCTTGGAGTCTGTGCACACCCCTATGTGCTGGTAAGGTTTTAAAATAGGGTTGGGAATGAGACCTATGAAACACTGGCACCGCCGCCACAATGATTGAAGCCTTCAGTTAGGTAGTCCGGATAGACCCAGGGAGAAGATGCTAGACGGACTTGCAGAGTAGCTGGGAACAAGGAGGGTGGAAGAGATGCTTGAGGCAACGAGAGACAGAGACAGATGGAAGTCCATAATCACCAACGCCATGCGGCAAGGCACCTGATGATGATGATGAGGTGGATAGTGAACGAGCCATCTTATATGTTGCAGGGTGTGACTGAACCTGAGATAGGAGATCTTGAGTCCAAGGTTCCAGGTAACAAGTCAGCCAGCCCGTGCAGTGTGAAATGAAGA
>JAPXFY010000013.1:68930434-68955434 GCA_030674185.1 Monoplex corrugatus
GCGTATTATTTCTGACGTACATAACGAGTTTTGTTTCGCATTTCAAGTAGAACGGTTTACAAAGGTGAACAGTGATCGATTGTTATGATCCTGACAGTCAGTTCTGCACGTAATTACCTTAAAAGATAATTTTGACCGTTTCTTTTCACTTTTAAAATGCTCTACGAAGAAAGTATACGTTTATTTTTTTCTTTTAAACCTTTTTTTTTTTTTTCATCACATTGCAAGCTAGTACTAGTAGTAGGTTGGGAATGTCAAGACCAGCTGTATGCAGTGATGTTATCGTTAAATAAAATAATGACGTTACACTCGGTACACTAACTTTTCTTCTTATAGTTGAATCAGAGCAGTCTTCGTCGATTTTTCTTATGAACCTGTAGTGTGTGTTATACACACACACACACACACACACACACACACACACACACACACACACACACACACACATATATATATATATATATATATATATATATATATATATATATATATATATATATATCCACGGACTGGATAGACCTAGAGGTGGGCATTGCAATGGGCTGTGCAATCTCTCCCATACTGTTCGTGTTGGCAATGGAAGTCATCTTGAAAGCTGCAATGAAGAGTTCAGGTCCAGTGAATCTGGGAGATGGATACCAGATGCCTCCTCTGAAAGCTTTCATGGATGACACAACAGTCTTGTCCACGGATGAGGAAGAGACACACCAAATCTTAAAGCAGCTGGATGAGCTGGTGGCCTCTTCAAGAATGAGGTTCAAACCTAAGAAATCCCGAAGTCTCTCACTGCGAAAAGGAAAAGTGGCAGATTCAGTCAAATTCATGGTAGCCAACCAAGCCATCCCCACTGTCACAGAAGAGCCAGTAAAAAGTCTCGGAAGATGGTATGATGACTCCCTGAAAGACACACAAAGGGGATGTGAAACCAAGCAAACAGCAGAAGAAGGCCTGAAGAAAATAGATAACTGCGGACTGCCAGGCAAATACAAAGTCTGGTGTCTACAGTTCATGCTGATACCAAAGCTGCTGTGGCCACTGCTAATCTATGACATTTGCACCAGCACAGTCGAAGCAATGGAAGCCAAAATCAACAAATACACAAGAAAATGGCTCGGTGTCCCACCTGGTCTCACTGATGTTGCATTCTACTGTCGTCAAGCAATGCTGAAGCTACCTCTCAAATCCATAGTGGAGGAATACAAAGTTGGAAAAGCAAGACTGTTGAGCATGCTGGAGGAATCGGAAGACAATATCGTGAGATCAGTTCATCCAAAGCTGAGAACTGGCAGAAAGTGGAAAGTCCAAGAGGCTGTAAACAATGCCAAGAGAAACCTCAGCATCAAAGAAATAATTGGACACACGCAAACCAACAGACAGGGACTGGGAGCAACAAAAATGCAGTGGTGGTCCAAAGCCAAAGGGAAGGAAAAAAGAGACATGATCATACAGGAGTTGAAGGAAGAAGAAGATGTCAAAAGAGTGCAGAAGGCAGTCCAGCAAGGTCAACAGGGGCAATGGACAACATGGGACAGTGCACTCCAAAGAAGTCTCAGCTGGAACGATATGTGGCACATGGCTCCTCTAAGGATAAGCTTCCTCCTCAGATCTGTATATGACCTGCTCCCCTCGAATGCAAACTTAGTGAAATGGGGGAAAGCAGACGACCCAGCATGTCCGCTCTGTCAGAAGAAACAAACAGTGGAACATGTCCTAAGCTCTTGCAAAGTAGCGCTAGCCCAAGGAAGGTATACATGGAGGCACAACCAAGTTCTGAAAGTGATCACAGATGTGGTTAGCGAAAAAACCATGACCCCAAACGCACCAATTGCTATGACAACGTTCTACAAAGCAGGAGGGAAACAGGTCTGGCCCGAAAGTGCTATGACAACCAGCACATTGCCAAAGGGTCTTCTGGATGGAGCAGTCGACTGGGAGTGTACAGCAGACCTCCCAGAGTGGAGAAATTACCCAGATGTCATCAGCAAGACAGGCATGAGACCAGACATCGCTCTCCACTCTGACTCCTCGAAACAAGTGATTCTGATAGAACTCACTGTGCCATACGAAAGCAGAATGGAAGAAGCACATATCTACAAGACCGAAAAATACGCCGGTCTTGCCAGCACCCTGAAGAAAGCAGGTCTGCGGGTCAAAATCTTCGCCATAGAGGTCGGGGCAAGAGGGTTTGTGGGCACCTCCGCTTATGATCTCATGAAACAACTCGCCATTTCTGGGAAGAAGAGGACTAGAGCCCTTAAAGCGATGGCAGAGGCAGCAGAAAGGAGCTCAAGCTGGATCTGGGCAAGGAGGAACGAAAAAAGTTAACTTCATAAGGATTAAATTCCCTACAGATGATGTGTGCCCCGTTAGCACATTGGTAAAACCGCGTACCGCAGTTCTGAAGCGCAGAATCGCCCAGGTTCGATCCCCGGCGTGGGAAAAAAACAACAAAAAAACAGACAACAGCAGAAGGGCATCCAGGAGTCATGACCTGGATGTGGCCCGGCCCCCCGAGAGTGTAAGGAATTCAGGGCCGAAACACTTGTCTAAAGGGGGTTACTTCTCTGAAGACCTTCTGTTGTCTAGCTCTCCCTAGAGTTTCTTTCTACCATATATATATATATAGTGTGTGTGTGTTTACATATATATATATATATATATATATATATATATATATATATATATATATATATATATATACATACATACATACATATATATATACATATGTATATATACACATACATATATATATATATACATACAAATCTTATTTTATATATATATAATCATTCATGTAAAAAAGAGAAAACAACAAGTACTCCGATACAAGTCCGAGCTTTCGGCTTTTCAGCCTTCCTCAGGGCACTTTAATGGATAAATCACAACACATGGCGAATGTACATATGTATATTAATTTATCCCCCTTCTTCCTTGCGGGGGTGTCGGGCGCACTTTCAGTATAAAATAGTGCTCCTACCATCTTGAAATTTTGTGCTAAAGGTTTCTTCTTTTGTTTCACTGTTTCTCTTTGACTTTGCAGTATATTCACACTGATACAAATGACCTGATGAATAAAATGCAACATGTCGTTTATGTCATCCTTTCATTGAAGATAAAATACACATCGTTTATGGTGCCCTGATTTTAAATAGTTTACGTAAAGTTTTGATTCCGTCTAGGTATTGTAAAGTTTTCAAGTTTGTTTCAGCTGTCATTGTTTTTTTGTTTTTGTTTTTTTTTTTTCATCTGAAACTAAAGGCACTATCAAGAAACTTCCGGAATTTCTACGTGAATGCCAAACAAGACTTGAAGATATAGATCTATCACAAATTTAAGTTTGAGATATATTTAGTTTGTTCGCGTGGTTAATGTAAATTTATTTATGTATTTGTCTATTTCCTTATTGAAATTATGAATTTGAATTTGCGTTTATTTGTATGTTTAAGTGGTTTTCACATTACTTCATATGGCCTATTTGAATAAAACATTCAGTGTCAAAATGTCAGTGTCGCTTACTCTCTCGCAACATTTCATTTGTCTCATGTCTCGTGTACAGTGGTGCCAGAGATGTCTGAAGATGAGCAAGCAGGGGCGGGCAGGGGTGTTAGTTAAAAAGAATGAATGAGTCACTGTGTCTGTGAAAGAGACAGAGAAACAGAAACATGATGAGTAAGAGAGAGAGACAGACATATTTGAAACAGAACACGGGAAGGAGTGGAAAGGGGAGGACAGCATCAGAGCGCAGTTCAGCCAGATGACATTACGGACACTGCCCCAGGGCCAGAAGGCAGGGCTCCAGTGGCAGCAGCCATATTCTCCAATGAAATTTTCTGCCGCATTGAGCGGCCAGTACATTTAGATTGGGTCAGGTCAGACCCCTCACTGTCCCTGTCCTTCGGCTGACGGCCTCCATCTATCCCGTTTTTACGCTGTTGGTGTCTGAGGCCAATGAAATTTGCATAGCATTGGTGGGCACTGATTTATGAATTGTTTGAGGGGCTGTGGTGCTTGTGTTCCGTTTCCATCCAACCCTATGTCCTCGTTTTCTTTTCCCCATCTTCCAGCCTTTGGTTTCTTTTTCTCTGCATCAAAATTACCTAGTTTTATTCTTTCCTTTTGGATTTGCCATTGGGGAAAAAAAGAAGAAAAACAGGGGGAAAGTAGTTCAAGGTCCATGGATGAAGACGTAACTGTATGTCTGTGAATAGATGAATTTTGGTTGTGTAGAAACTCGTGTTCTGTTCTGCCATGTATATAATAGAGATTACTTCGTTGTATGTACAAACATTCATTGGCCGTTTAAAAAAGACAATAAATGATTACAATCACAATGAAGAATTGACTTTTGTGGGAAATTCCCTGTAAGTGTAAGGCATCAGTTCTTGGAGGGAACTCGATTTTTTGTTTTTTTTTGTTTTGTTAAAAGAAGGTTTAACGCTGTTTAAAAGGGATGGATTCGCTTACGAAAGAGAGAATGTCAGTATGGTTTGGCCATCCAATTACTGTCTTTATTGAGTTGTTGCAGGTTTCAGCTTTATATGCATTTATGTAAAGTGGACAATGAAGCTTTTGAAATCGCAATTTATTTTCCTGACGTGAGTGTAAGAAAACAGAAAGGCCCCTATATTTCCAGCTTAGTGCCATGAAAATCATATTGCATGGGACAGAAATGTCATTATGAAAGCATAGCGGAATCGCAAATGAAAACGGCGTGTCAGATAAAAGAATTACTGATGACCACATATTTGATTTTCCCTTAAAAGCCAGCGAGGGAGTGAGAGTAAAAAAAAGCAAAGGAACAGACTCAAAGAAAAAGAAACTGAAACATGCGAGCACAGCCGCAGTAAAGAGCTCTTTTCTGGCAATTTTGTGTAGTTCATTGGGTCATTTTGACATTGAAAATATGCCCTGCACTTTTACAAGGCTGTAATTCTCACTCTCCAGTTCCTGTACGTAGGTTGAATGCTGGATCATAACATTTTGAGCATGCACCCTTCTGTCCATCTAGCTGTGAATAAATCACCTCTTTCTGTGTATGCTTGAAAGCTCTATGTACATAAGTAATAAATGGAATAATAGAACATGGAATTTATTTATCTGGTATAGTACTTCAGCATTCTTTGTTTTTCTGTGTGTATTTGGATAAACTGAACAGACAGGGGAGTTTGGTAGAGAAGACGAACTGTGGCGAGAATATGCCGGAGCTATCCCAATTTATGCTATCACACAAAAATAAATTAGTTTAAGTTTTGGGGCCCAGAGTTCATCTAGAAAACGATTCACGGAGATTTTGCCATGTAAACATTTCAGTTCCATGATATTGTTTACTTAGGTTCCAGCACTACTTGTGAAAATGAAAGAAAATCATGTTTTCGATGCCAAACAAATTCTTCTATACGAAGAACCTACAATTCTCAGCAGACTTTTTTTTTTCAAGCTTGACTCATTCAGTTTCTTATATTGATATCGTGCACCAAATTTACATTATGTATACATTTACAAAGCATAGGTGTTCATTAAGTATTAATCCCACGGCGTATCTCCATTCCTATTCAGCATCTTTCTGGTTGTTTTCCTTCCACCATCTGTTCAATTTCTTACGGGTAAATAAATCCATATAGTTAGTGTATCCCTTATGTTTTCTTGCTGTATAGTTAGTGTAGCCCCTATGTTTTCTTGCTGTATAGTTAGTGTAGCCCCTATGTTTTCTTGCTGTATAGTTAGTGTAGCCCCATGTTTTCTTGCTGGCTTTCTGTGTTTGACCAGCAGATACGTTTTGTTCCACGGAATGGCCCCAACAAGGTTAATTAAGGTCACATCTGTCCTTCATGATCCAGCAATGATTCAGACACACAAGATAGCACGAGTGAACGAATTAGGAACCTGTCTTCGCTCTGTGGCTTTAATCCAACAGAACACCAGACACAATTAGTGTGTGTGTTGGGAAAAGGAAAGTGTGTGGATATAGGCGTGTGTGTGTGTGTGTGTGTGTGTGTGTGTGTGTGTGTGTGTTGTGTGTGTGTGTGGTGTGTGCGTGTGTGTGTGTGTGTATGTGTGTGTGTTGTGTGCGCGCGCGCGCGCAAAACTATGCGTGGTATGCATGTGTGTGTATGTGTGTGTGCGCGCATGTTGGTATGTGTATGTGTGTGCTTGCATGTTTAGATGTGGGTTTCGTGATCGTGTGCGTCTGTACATATCATATGTGTGCGTGTGTGCGAAGGAGCGTGCTTGTGCGTGTTTAAATGGTTAGCGTTTTTTCGCCTTACCTTTTCTATGTAAACGATAATTTTTCCAAGATTCATGACATTATTTCCCTTTGTTTTGTAGAGAACACTAACGTACAGACAGACAGACAAACAAACAAACAATACAGAGGATATCACCGTCTCAACCAACAAAGAGGATAAGAGATCTAACAAAACACCGTATAAAGAAAGCATTTACCTTTCATCAAAATACACAGCTGAATCTGTCTCATGCCTTTGTACAGTTTGCACCCAGACAAACTTTTCCCCTGTTTTTGAGACAAGTTTAGTGCAAGTAAGCCATGAAACCCACGCTCGTGTTTGACATGTCTATGTGTATCAATATTTTCTGTAAGAAAAGATACGTTGCGGTAAAGTTTGTCGTTCCTGAACAGGTTTTGAGTGTATGTGTGTGTTTGTGTGTGTGTGTGTGTGTGTGTGTGTGGGGTGTAGTGTGTGTGTGTGTGTGTGTGTGTGTGTGTGTGTGTGTGTTTGAGAAAGAGAGGGAGTGAAAGAGTGGATGGGCGGATAAGGCTGTCGCTTTTTAGTTTTTGGTGGAAGAGGTGGAATGTGCGTGTGTGATGGTGTGCGCAAACGTGTGTGTGTTTGTGTGTGTATGTGTGTGAGTGTGGGTGTTTTTGTCTTTTTGTTTCTCTGTATGTAAATGTGTGGTTATTTGCGCGAGTATGTGTGGGAGTAAGTGGGTAGAGGGTGCCTGTGTGTGCGTATTTATGTGCATATCTGTCTGCGTTTCTTTCTTTCTTTCTTTGTCATTCTGTTTACACAAAGTGCTAGTTATTGTCAAATGAACCCAGAGCTAACAGCGTGACATCGAGAACCATCAGCAGATGTAAAGTCGATCAACGGAGGATCCGGTACAACCAACACACATTGAAGCCAGAACTGGACTAAATGGCCAGAGTCTGAGTCTAACCAACGCCGGATTCAAAATCAAACTTTCAGGCTATTAGGTTTCTGGATTTGTATGCAATTTTGGTATTGAACGAACGTTTTATTTTGCAATTCAAAAAAGATTACTTATTCTATCTATCTATCTATCTATCTATCTATCTATCTATTTATCTGTCTGTCTATCTATCTGTCTATCTACCTATCTACCTACCTATCTATCTATCTATCTATCTATCTATTAATCTATCTATTTATCTATCTGTCTGTCTGTCTATCTGTCTGTTTATCCATCTATCCATCTATCTATCGATATGTATCTATCAATATATATACACATATCTATACACACACACACATATGTATTTATTTTATATATATATATATATGTGTGTGTGTGTGTGTGTGTGTGTGTGTGTGTAAGTGGTGTGTGTGTGTGTGTGTGTGTGTGGATAGGTAGGTAGGTAGATAGATATTCAGTCAGAATTAACTACCGTGTTCTTATAGCTGACTAATAGTTGAAACGTGCGTGTTTTACAGCTTCTAAAATAGCTATGTAGTTTAAATTCAGGAAAATTGAATATGACAGGTATGTTAAATCTATGTCTATCTGGTTTAAGTCTTTTTTACTTAACCAGTCGTATGACTTCCTCACCCTAGCTACCAGCTTCCTGCATTATCGACAAAGCGGAAACACTAAACTTTATAACACCCTCACTCTATTTGCCATATTCTTGGATAGCTTGAGGGCGTGAACGGGCTAATCAGGCTAATGCAGTTAGAGAATGAACTTGGGGCTGATTGTGTTACGGAGCCTGAATACGCGGTGTGGAAACAAACGCCATCTAGGTGATCGACAAAGAAGTTGGGACACACACAAAAAAAATTACTGCTGGTGGATAGGGTGAGGGAAAGTGAAATCAGAAATTAAGAAAATTCAGTCAGTGTATTGGGTGCATATCGACTTGCTTGTGTTTAGTGGTGGGTGCCATTTTCCTGTTAGATTAATGAGTCAGTATTTACGTCAGTCAGAAACAAGGACAGTAATATCTACTCCTGGCTCACTTCCCTTGTTTATAATCTAACGTCTGAGAGATGAAAACACTTTCATTACTCGAGGATAGTAGCATTAGGTCCTGGTCGACCTGTCTTACAGTAAGTCCTTAAACAAATACAAACACAAACATACAAAGAATGGGGGGGAATCGAAATGCATTAATATCTGCTACTGGTTCTGCTGTTCATAATTGGACGTCTGAAAGAGAGATGCTTGAAAACACTTTTATTACTGAAGAATAGTAGCGTTAGGCCCTGGTGGACCTGTCTTACAGCTCGCTATTCTACACATACCGTAAACACATACACACATTAAAAACGGAATGCATGAACAAGATAAGATTTTATTTTAGCCCAGTGCACAAACACAAGGAAAGTGTTTTGGCTATGCATCCAATCACACTCACACCTCACAACAATAACAATATTCACCATCATAAAAGACAAATTCGTCGGTTATCCACGAAATCGAAGAAACACACGCACCACAACACACACACACACACACACACACACACACACACACACAACACACACACACACACACACACACACACACACACACACACACACACACACACACACATACTCGCTCACGCCACGGCGCCCAAATCCGAGGCACCTTAGCTGGCCACTTTTTGGTTCTGCCCTGCCAGCTAATTAACAGCTAATTAAGGTGAATTAAATTGAAATACAAATCAATTTTACAAACACACATAAAGCATACAAGAAAGAAAAGCAATATGAAAACAAACAAAGGGAAGAGTGGTTAACATCGAAGAAAGAAAAGCAAATAGAGGGCAAAGCATTTAACACTGATGAGACGGACATCTGTATTTATAGAGAGGGAGAGAGAGAGAGGGAGAGATAGATAGATAAAGAGAGAGAGAGAGAGAGAGAGAGAGAGTCAAAATTCAGAATGTTTTCGTGTACATTGGCCTTGGGCCATAATACATGTAATGTGGGGGTTGGGGGAGGAGAGGGGTTTTATGCCTATTTTATACCATTTCCATGCTGAATGTACACATTAAACGATGAATATAGCTCCACTCATAAAAAAAACAAGAAAACACATTAGTTGTGTAAAATGGATCATATGACGCCGTACGTAATCTTGAAACTATAATTATAACAACTTGCAATTGACAAACACTGCAACAAAATGTGTTTGTGAATTACTCTAAATCTGACACGTAATCGGCCAGATACAGTGTTAGCAATTTCCCAAAACACGAGAGAGAGAGAGAGAGAGAGAGAGAGAGAAAGAAAGAGAGAGAGAGAGAGAGAGAGAGAGAGAAGAGAGAGAGAGAGAGAGAGAGAGAGAGAGAGAGAAATTGACTTACGCGCTACTTTTTCAAATTACACACGCGCACACGTCACGCACACGCACCAGCGCACGCACGCACATGCACGCACACACAACACACCCTACTCACACACATACGCAAAACACACACACACACATACTCGTAGATAGATAGGTAGAAACCATAAAACAATGGTTTATTGTAACAGACAGGTAGGTAGGTAGATACGTAGATAGATAAGGTTAGTAGTAGATAGATAATAGATAGGTAGATAGATGGATAGATAGAGAGATGGATAGATAGTAGATAGAAGATTGGTAGGTAGATAGACAGATCAGGTAGGTAGGTAATAGATAGATAGATAATTAGATAGATAGATAGATGGATAGATAGACAGTAGATAGGTAGATAAATAGATAGATAGATATGTAGGTAGGTAGATAGAATAGATAGATAGATAGGTCAGGTAGATAGGTAGATAGAATAGATCGATAGATAGATCATGTAGGTAGGTAGATAGAATAGATAGATAGATAGATCATGTAGGTAGGTAGATAGAATAGATAGATAGATAGATCATATAGGTAGGTAGATAGAATAGATAGATAATAGATCATGTAGGTAGGTAGATAGAATAGATAGATAGATCATGTAGGTAGGTAGTAGAATAGATAGATAGATCATGTAGGTAGGTAGATAGAATAGATAGATAGATAGATCATGTAGGTAGGTAGATAGAATAGATAGATCATGTAGGTAGGTAGACAGAATAGATAGATAGATAGATAGGTCATGTAGGTAGGTAGATAGAATAGATAGATAGATCATGTAGGTAGGTAGATAGAATAGATAGATAGATCATGTAGGTAGGTAGATAGAATAGATAGATAGATAGATCATGTAGGTAGGTAGATAGAATAGATAGATAGATAGATCATGTAGGTAGGTAGATAGAATAGATAGATAGATCATGTAGGTAGATAGAATAGATAGATAGATAGATCATGTAGGTAGGTAGATAGAATAGATAGATAGATAGATCATGTAGGTAGGTAGATAGAATAGATAGATAGATCATGTAGGTAGGTAGATAGAATAGATAGATAGATAGGTCAGGTAGATAGGTAGATAGAATAGATCGATAGATAGATCATGTAGGTAGGTAGATAGAATAGCTAGATAGCTAGATCATGTAGGTAGGTAGACAGAATAGATAGACAGTTAGTTAGATAGATAGATAGACAGATAGATAGATAGATGGATCAGGTAGGTAGGCAGATAGAATAGATAGATAGGTAGGCCAGGTAGGTAGGTAGATGGAATAGCTAGATAGGTCAGTAGGTAGGTAGGTAGATAGAATAGACAGACAGATAGATAGATAGATAGATAGACAGTTAGTTAATTAGATAGATAGAAATAGCACTGAAACTGCTCTGCTACACATTCTCAGCGATCTCCTCCTTGCAACTGATACTGGCAAAGTCTCTCTCCTCACACTCCTTGATCTGTCTGCAGCCTTCGATACCATCGACCATGGTATTCTCCTTTCTAGACTTCATCATACTTTTGGCATCTCTGACATTGCTCTCTCCTGGTTCACTTCATATCTATCAAACAGAAAACAAACTGTTCTCATTAATGGCACTTACTCTCAACCTGCATACCTGACCTGTGGTGTTCCACAAGGATCTGTCCTTGGCCCTGTTCTTTTCACTCTTTTCACCTCCCCCCTGTCCACCATCATCAACTCCCACTCTATAAAACACCACTTCTATTCTGATGACACCCAACTTCTAGACAGTGACACACCAGACAATATACAGCGCCTCTTGGCTCGCACCACTGAGTGTTACTTGGACATTAAGAACTGGATGACGTTCAACAAACTTCAGCTTAATGGTGACAAGACAGAAGCTATCCTCATTGGCACCCGTCAGAAACTTTCTCAGCTGCCTCCTCTTTCTCTCCCATTATGTAACACATCAGTCCCAATTTCTGATTCAGCTAAAAACCTTGGTGTCTGCATTGACTCTACCCTCTCCATGAACAGCTTTGTTTCTCAAACTGCCAGATCTTGCTACTATCACCTCCATTGTATAAACCTGATCGGGAAGTATCTCTCTGTCGAAACAACTGCAAAACTCGTTCTCTCCTTCATAATATTTCGCATTGACTATTGCAATTCACTCCTGTCTGGTCTTCCTGCCTCTACCATTCACATCCTGCAGCGCATTCAAAACAATGCTGTACGCCTTGTACTCAAAAAGAAAAAAGCTGACCACATATCTCCTCTCCTGGAACAACTTCACTGGCTCCCCTGTATCAAAGCGCATACAGTACAAACTAGACACCATGTGCTACAAAAGCCTCAATAACGCAGCCCCCGATTACCTGTCAAGCCTATTTGAGATCTATGTTCCCTCACGTACCCTCCGCTCTGCCTCCGATCCTCTGACTTTTCGCTTTCCACGCACTAAGCTCAATACCTATGGTCCACGAGCCTTCTCTGTTTCTGGTCCACTTTCCTGGAACAAACTTCCTCTCTCAGTCCGTCAGCAACCTACTTTTGTCTCCTTCAAGTCCGCTCTCAAAACTCACCTTTTCTCCTCTGCATAAAATCCTGACCTCACTCAATCCTCTCTGCAGCCTGTCCCCACTCGGAGGGGAATCACATTGTAATATATAATTGTATATAATATGCTCTCTATAATTTTCCATTGCTTTTCTTCTTTTTCTCCATTTATAGCCGTGTGCGTGTGCGTGTGTGTGTGTGTGTGTGTGCGTGCGTGCGTGCGTGCGTGCGTGCGTGCGTGTGTGTGCGTGCGTGCGTGCGTGTGTGTCTGTTTTAGCGCTTAGATTTGATATTATCAAGATTTTGCGCTATATAAAATATTGTATATTATTATTATATTAGATAGATAGACAGTTAGATAGATAGATAGATAGATAGATAAATAGATAGATAGATAGATAGATAGATAGATAAATAGATAGGTAGATAGATAGACAGTTAGATAGATAGATGGTTTATATGATAGAGCGACATACGGACAGACAGACAGATAAATGGATGGGTATATGGATGGATAGATAGATATGCATAGAGCGAAAAGGAGGAGCAAGCGGAAAAGGAAGATACACACACACACACACACACACACACACACACACACACACACACACACACACACACACACACACACACACACACACACACCCCACACAGAGGTAGTGTATGTGTGTGTGTATGTGTGTGGGTGTATTTGTGTCAATGTGTGTTTGTGTGTATGTGGGCGTGTGTGTGTATGTGTGTGTGTCGTGTGTGTGTGTGTTGTCTGTGTATGTGTGTGTGTGTGTGTGTGTGTGTGTGTGTGTGTGTGTGTGTGTGTGTGTGTGTGTGTATGTGTGTGTGTGTGTGTGTGTGTGTGTGTTACGTACCAATCTTGCTGGTTTTTAGCAGAAAATCATACACGTCGTGGAGACTACATTGATCTGACAGAGTGATGGATCTCTTGGTGAACAGGATCTGCAAGGTACTACTGGCCACTAATTCATCATACTTGTGTTATGAAATATGGCTTACACTTGATCTTATCCCGCTGTGCCTTATGAAATATTACAAATGTTATGTCTCCTACTCTCTTGTATTACGTGAAATATTGACGTATGTCACTGTGTATTTGTTATCTCTCTCTGTGTCTGTCTGTCTGTCTGTCTGTCTGTCTGTCTCTCTGTCTGTATGTATTTATGTATGTATATCTCCCTCCCTCCCTCTGTCTCTGTTTCTGTGCACTCGTGAGTGTTTGTGGGAGGGGTGCGCGCTTGCCTACGCGGACGCGTCTAAAGTAGAACACTACCATAGCTTATCTTATAGGAATCTTTTCTTGTTATCGCAAAATCAAATCTGTAAATAATTTGGTTTGGATTGTGGACCTTGAGTTCTATATGTTTTAATGGTTCGTTGGCGTAATTGATACAGATGTGTACTTAAAATCTGATATCTCTAGTTCAGACATAATTGTGTACTAAAAGGGAATTGGTGTCCCAACTTCTTTATGTTACAGTTCTGGCGCTGTCCGCTAAATCTTGGCGTTGAGGTTCCTTACTCGGGCTGTTTTTTTTTCTTTTTGTATACATGTATGTATATATGTATGTATGTATGTATGTATGTATGTATGTATGTATGTATGTATGTATGTATGTATGTATGTTTTTTTCTTTTTGTATGATATATGTACGTATGTATGTATGTATGTATGTTTGATTTTTTTCTTTTTGTATGTATGTATGTATGTATGTATGTATGTATGTATGTATGTATGTATGTATGTTTTTTTCTTTTTGTATGTATGTATGTACGTATGTATGTATGTATGTTTGATTTTTTTCTTTTTGTATGTATGTATGTATATATGTTTGTATGTTTGTATGTATGTATGTTTGTATGTATGTATGTATGTATGTATATATGTATGTATGTATGTTTGTATGTTTCTATGTTTGTATATATGTATGTATGTTTGTATGTATGTATGTTTGTATGTATGTTTGTATGTTTGTATGTATGTATGTTTGTATGTATGTATGTATGTATATATGTATGTATGTTTGTATATATGTATGTATGTATGTATATATGTATGTATGTTTGTATGTATGTTTGTATGTATGTTTGTATGTATGTTTGTATGTATGTATGCATGTATGTATGTATGTTTGTTTGATAAAGCTGTGGACTCAACGATCTGATATCTCGAGTTCGATCCCAGCCCACAACATTACAAACTGACCTGTTCTCTGCGCATCTTAATGTGTGCATCGTTCTGATTGTGCCAGCTTAGTGTTTCATATGTTCTTTATCCCCCCCCCCCCCCTATTTCAAGACCTTGCCAGCACATAGGGTTTTGTCAGGCACAGGGAGTCTGTCAGATAATTACTGGCAGATTTGGGTGGAGCGTTTACTGAATTGTCCTAGTGCTTGAACAAACAGTAAACTACAAACTTTTATCTCAGTCTGGCTGTTTCTGTTGAAAGAGCCATGGATTCGAGATTTGATGTCTCTAGACCGTCTCATCATTCATAAGGAAGATTAGAAAAAGGACAGGCAACATTTATAGGCCATTTTATGAGGAAAGGGGAATTGGAGCACCTGGTTACAACAGGAACGGTGGAGGGAAAGAGAGCACCAGGTAGACCCAGGGAGAAGATATTGGACGGACTTGCAGAGTGCTGAAGACAAAGAGGGTGGAGGAGGTGCTTGAGGCAACAAGGGATAGAAACAAATGGAAGGCCATGATCGCCAACGCCATTTGGCAAAGCACCTGATGATGATGATGATGAGACCGTCTCAAGCTGCTTGCTGCCTGTCTTCATGCTTCGTCATTCTGATGGTGTCAATCTTCATGTTCCATGAGTCCCGTTCTACCCCTTTCTGCCGCTTCCCATTTCAAGGTCTTGCCAGCGAAAAGGGTTTTGTGCAGGCTTAAGGAATCTGCCAAATGACATTGATCATTACTGTTATTATTTTGTTAACAGAAATTGTGATTCACAGCACTGTTCTCCAAATTCATTTTAGACTCACCACGCATTAGAAATAATCGGACTTTTTAGTTGAGCGCGGAGAACTCGAGCTTGTTAAGTGAGCAGACAACACTCGATTATTCTGTTGCACAGTCTGCATCTTCGGTGGGGAAGCGTGCTGAAATGTTTTCACTATTCCATAAGCCACCGGACAATGACATGCCTAACAGGAGTTTTAACGTGCATATTGATATTGATATTCTGCATGCGTATAGACACAAAGGGAATTAAGGCACTTGGTAGGTCTGCAACCTGTTGATGTGGGAGATAGGAAAAATCTCCTCCCTCAACTCACCTTGTCGAGGTATCTAGACAGATAGAAACCAGGACTTCCGTTTGGAAGCCCAACGTTTACCCACTTGATTACCATACCCGTCAAGTTACTGTAAATATACTGGCAGATCTGGGTGGAGCGCATATGGAATTGTCCATATGCGGTGATTCACCCTTGCACAAATTTCGTACATATTCTCTGCTCAAGATGTTGCCTGCATGTAGGTGTTTGTGCATGCTGAGGAGTCTTTCCTCAATACTCTTAAACAAAGTGTTTGTCGTATTTTTTTCTGGTTATTATTGGCAGATAAAAGATAAAGCGCATGTATAAACTGCACATATGTGATAAATTCCTCCTAGAAAAAAAAAAATATTCCGAACTTTCATCCCACGTGTTTGTGCAAGATATTCTGTAAATTCCCTCTATGATAGGAAAAAGCGTGGAACTGTCAAGGTATCCCAAATCTGCCGACTTTTGCTAAACGGAGGCAGGAGAGAGAATACAAAAAACGATTTATTGCGTTAGGCCTTTAGGCCTACTTACAAAGAACAGAGGGAGGAGGTGGCTTCGTGACATGCCAACCAGATCATGAACATCATCGCGTACAGTCAGTGATCTGCATGTACAGTGAGATATAGCGGAGAGATTACATGTACAATAGTTTTCACGGTGGATCCTGGTGATTTTTGCTTCCACCAGCACTGTCTTTGGGATTATCTGTCGCTACATCGCGAAGTACTGCTCATTTCTCTTGTGTTTCTTCAGTAAATGCAGTCATGTCAGTGGAAATGACATCTGGCCTATCAACAGAATCCTGTGTCATTTCATGTAGTTGAGTAGTAGTTTTGCCGTTTTCCCTGTTTCTCGCAGTGGTATCATTTTTTGTTTACTACTGATTTTGCTGTTGCTGTTCTGATATATGTGTCAGATTCATCGCCAACTTCTGTGACAGTTTCACATGTTCCTCCATCATTGATTTAAAACGGAGAGAGAGAGAGGGAGAGAGAGAAAGAGAGAGAGAGAGAAAGAAGGGGAGAAACAGAGAGAGAGAGAGAGAGAGAGAGACAGACAGACAGACAGAGACACAGAGAGAGAAGGGGAGAAACAGACAGACAGACAGACAGCGCATAAAAGAACAAGAATAAAAACACATTTTCATGAAGGAGGGTACTGGCATAACATAAAATTCTTGTTTACATCCAGCCCTCGCCTATGGAGGGTTTGCACAAACAGAAATTTACCATCAACATAGAAATAATGGAAAATTGGAATATCGTAATATTAAACAATTTAAGTAAGAGAGGAGGGAGGATACGAGAGATGGAGGAGAACAGACAGGACACACAGAAAGAGTCTGGCCTACTGTCCATCTGAATCGGTCTCCTAGTCAGTGGAAAGGAAATAAACACAGAAAAGAGAAGGCAGACAAAACAAACCGTTTAACTGGCAGTCTGAAAAATATCACTTCTTTAAAGTTCATCGCACACCAGTGAAAGACATGATCGTATACGAGCCTTAAATCTTGTCTCTTTTTTAAAGAGGGTAATAATTATCGATTCAGACAGACCCGTCTATCTGCAGAAGATAAGAAAGAGAGAGAGAGAGAGGTTGTGTGTGCGAGTACTGTGTGTGTGTATATATGTGTGTGTGTATGTTGTGTCCCGTGTAGTTTATGTGTAAGGTGTGATGTTTTCACTCCAGCAATTGAAATTTTAAGCGAGTTCTCGCTTGTCAATGGAGTTTTACCAGACATGGGTCACATGTCCAGCATATCGAGAAATTCTAATCAATGACTGACATATAAACCATTTAATATTGTCGATTACTCTTATTAAAATATGTCTACATAAGAAATATTTGTGTCTTGGTGTCTTTTAAGTATTTTCTTTGTTCTAGAGTGTGTTGATTTTTTTTCACATGAAAAAGAGACTGTTAGTATTGCTTGACAATCTTGGAGTCCCCACCACCACCACCACCACCACCACCACCACCATTTCCAGATCGTGATCGTTCCGTCCAGACTAAAACTGTCTTTTCAACAGAACAAATGATATGATAAAGAACTGTTGTAAAGGTCGTAACGATTGCAATGACTAGTATCAGGCTGTTCATAGTATATACTACAGCGCCATTCAGATGATTTAGTATGTCTAGATTAAATGTCTCTACCGTGAGGATTCCGCGGACTCTTTCAGGATAAATAGTATTCCATCATGTGAAATTCTATGCAATAAATTTTCGCTTTGCTGTCACACTCTTTGTTTCTTCTTGCTTCTTTGCTCGCTGTAATCTCTTCCTATTGTTTACTACCTTGCCGGTCCCTTCACTAATAAGTTTTCTGTAAAGCCTTACATACTTTCTATTAAGATTCATAATTGGATACATGTATTGAGTGCATTTCGGCTCTAAGGAAATGTGATGTGCAGGAGGAAATGTAGCATATTTTGATAATGATTTAATGTCGTTAGTTATGTTTATATTGTATCCATGATTTCATTTTTTTCGTTTAAAAAGAGAGAGAGGGGGAGAAAGAGAGAGTGTGTGTGTCTGAGAGAGAACGAGAGAAGAGGGGGGGAGAGAAAGAGAGAGAGAGAGCACAAGAAGATAAGTTGTGCAAAATGGGCACAGACGGGGGCATATCCTTAGATTATGTACACGAATGCATTGATATGTGTACTCGGCTTTTTTTCCCCCCAGGTGATTGTTTTCCCTACGAGTCGGCGAAGTGTTGTATATATGTGTTTTCAGTTGGTTATAACTCTGAGATGGCTCTGCGTAGTGGGTTGCCTTTAAAGAATACTACTACTACTGTTTCTGCTGCTACTGCTGCTGCTACTACTACTACTATGTCCGGGGTTTGTCATCTCCGCATCTCTTCCCCATCTCTCTCTCTCTCTCTCCCTTTTTCTTCTTTTTTTTTCCATAAAGAAAATAGCAGGGATTCGTCATTGTTAATTCATACAATATATATTACCAGATTTGGGACACAGGTATCTTTTCATAAGCAGTAACAATTGTTTATGTTAGATTGAGCTTGTCCGCTTGTGGGGTCACAGTTACCCTAGATGTGAAGTCATGTTGATAAGTTTCACGTCTATTCATTGCCGTTTATTAATACATTTGAGTACACCCTTTGTCCTCCTGTACCCAGGTTAATAAAAAAAAGATTGTTACATGCCTTCGCCATCTAGATTCTCCTCCTCTACCCCCACCCCATCCTATATCTTCCAATACCACAACTGTTGCCATGGAGACAAAGTACTATACAGCAGGGGAAAATATAGAGAACGATTGCAAAGGTCGTCATGATTGGTAGGCAGACAACACAATGACTATAAGACTGCACACAGTGTACTGTATCACTATTCATATGGTAAATTATGACCAGATTATACGTCTTAGACCGCAAACTCTGCTGGATGAGTGGTTTTTTTTTATCCAAAAAAGGTTTGTGTGTGTGTGCGTGAGTGCGTGCGTGCGTGTGTGTGTGTGTGTGTGTGTGTGTGTGTGTGTGTGTGTGTGTGTGTGTGTGTGTGTGTGTGTGTGTGTGTGTGTGTGTGTGTGTGTGTGAGAGAGAGAGAGAGAGAGTGTGTGTGTGTGTGTGTGGCGTGTTTTTTCTTCACCAAAAGGGAGATATGTAATATTAACCAGAAGGATCTCTCTGTCTCTCTTTGTATCTGTCTCTCTTTCTCTCTGTCTGTTTCTCTTTCTCTCTGTCTGTCTGCTCTCTCTCTCTCTTTCTTTTTTCTTAAATTACTATATGAGGAAACTGTTTTACGGGCTATATATATCCTTCATCAGTTCTGGATCTACTCTCTTTGACTCTGCTAGTGTCGATATCGTGAAACCTTTAGTTATCTACAAATGTGCACAAAAAACAGTTTTACTGAAACAGTAATACCTGGTTGTATGACACTAGGTATTTTCCCATTAAAATATATTTCTGCTGTTAACACACACACAACACAACAATAACAAAACTAAGAAAAAAGTCTTATTAGAATCTGAACCACAGATACTAGAAATGAAATTCCATACAAATCCTTGACATCCTGTGAAATGTCAAGACCCAGTACCTAGATGAGACCTGATTAAGTCAAACTCTGCTATTCTGGTTGCTTACTCTGGAATACTCTTCTACTTAGCCTGAGAGATTGAGTGAGGAACGTTATGAGAGAGGAGGGGGAAGAGAGAGAGGGAGATAGAGATAGAGAGAGACAGAGAGAGAGAGAGAAAGAGGGAAAGAAAGAGAGAGAGAGTGGAGAGAAAAGAGAGAGAATGGAGAGAGTGTGAGTGTGTGTGTGGTGTGTGTGTGTGAGAGAGAGAGAGAGGAGGAGGAAGAGAGAGAGCATGTATGAGTCAAAGAGAGAGGGAGAGGCAGACATACAGGCAAATGGAATGAGGACTGCATTAGAGTTCATTTCAGCCAGATGACATTACTGACACTGCCCCAGGGCCAAAAGGCAGGGCTCCGCAGTGGCAGCAGCCATATTCTCCAATGAAGTTTTCTGCCGCATTGAGCGGCCAGGATATTTAGATTGCGTCAGGTCAGACAGACACCTTACTGTCCCTGTCCTTTTGGCTGTCAGACCCTCCCTACCTTTGCACTTTTACATTGTTTGTGTCTGAGGCCAATAGAATTTGCATTCCATTGGTGGCCACTGATTTATGGACTGTGTGAGGGGTGTGGTGCGTGTTAGCCACTGATGTATGGATTGTGTGAGGGGTGTGGTGTAGGTTATTGATGGGTAGTGATTTATGAAATTTTAATTGTGTGAGGGGTGTTGTGTAGGTTATTGATAGGTACTGATTTATGAAATTTTAATTGTGTGTGGGGTGTTGTGTAGGTTATTGATAGGTACTGATTTATGAAATTTTAATTGTGTGAGGGGTGTTGTGTAGGTTATTGATGGGTAGTGATTTATAGATTGTGGGATTAGTATGGTGCGTGTTAGGCTGTGTTTGGGGCGTGATGCATGTTATTCGTGGACTCTGGTTTATAAAGTGTGTGAGAGGGGTGCATGAAAATAGTATTTATAGATTGTGTGAGGGGTGTGGTGCATGTTATTGATGGGTAGTGATTTATAGATTGTGTGAGGGGTGTGATGTAGGTTATTGATGGGCACTGATTTATAGATTGTGTGAGGGTGTGATGTAGGTTATTGATGGGCACTGATTTATGGACTGTGTGAGGGGTGTGATGTAGGTTATTGATGGGCACTGATTTATGGACTGTGTGAGGGGTGTGGTGTAGGTTATTGATGGGTACTGATTTATAGATTGTGTGAGGGATGTGATGTAGGTTATTGATGGGTACTGATTTATAGTTAGGGGTATGGTGTAGGTTATTGATGGGTACTGATTTATAGATTGTGTGAGGGTTGTGGTGTAGGTTATTGATGGGTACTGATTTATAGATTGTTTTAGGGGGGGGGGGTGTAGGTTATTGATGGGCACTGATTTATAGATTGTGTGAGGGGTATGGTGTAGGTTATTGATGGGTACTGATTTATAGATTATGTGAGGGTTGTAATGTAGGTTATTGATGGGTACTGATTTATAGATTGTGTTAGGGGTGTGGTGTAGGTTATTGATGGGTAGTGATTTATAGATTGTGTTAAGGGTGTGGTGTAGGTTATTGATGGGTACTGATTTATAGATTGTGTGAGGGGTGTGGTGTAGGTTATTGATGGGTAGTGATTTATGGACTGTGTGAGGGGTGTGGTGTAGGCTATTGATGGGCACTGATTTATAGATTGTGTTAGAGGAGTGGTGCATGTTATTGATGGGTAGTGAATTATAGATTGTGTGAGGGGTGTAGTGTAGTTTATTGATGGGTAGTGATTTATATATTGTGTGAGGGATGTGGTGTAGGTTATTGATGGGTACTGATTTATAGATTGTGTGAGGGGTGTGGTGTAGGTTATTGATGGGTAGTGATTTATAGATTGTGTGAGGGGTGTGGTGTAGGTTATTGATGGGTACTGATTTATAGATTGTGTGAGGGGTGTGGTGTAGGTTATTGATGGGTACTGATTTATAGATTGTGTGAGGGGTGTGGTGTAGTTTGTTGGGTACTGATTTATAGATTGTGTGAGGGGGTGTGGTGTAAGTTATTGATGGGTAATAATTTATAGATTGTGTGAGGGCTGTGGTATAAGTTATTGATGGGTACTGATTTATAGATTGTGTTAGGGGTGTGGTGTAGGTTATTGATGGGTACTGATTTATAGATTATGTGAGGGTTGTGGTGTAGGTTATTGATGGGCACTGATTTATAGATTGTGTGAGGGGTGTGGTGTAGGTTATTGATGGGTACTGATTTACAGATTGTGTGAGGGTTGTGGTGTAGGTTATTGATGGGCACTGATTTATAGATTATGTGAGGGGTGTGGTGTAGATTATTGATGGGTAGTGATTTATAGATTGTGTGAGGGGTGTGGTGTAGTTTATTGATGGGTACTGATTTATAGATTGTGTGAGGGTTGTGGTGTAGGTTATTGATGGGTACTGATTTATAGATTGTGAGAGGGGTGTGGTGTAGGTTATTGATGGGTGCTGATTTATAGATTGTGTGAGGGGTGTGGTGTAGTTTATTGATGGGTGCTGATTTATAGATTGTGTGAGGGGTGTTGTGTACGTTTTTGATGGGTACTGATTTATAGATTGTGTGAGGGCTGTGGTATAGGTTATTGATGGGTACTGATTTATAGATTGTGTGAGGGGTGTGGTGTAGGTTATTGATGGGTACTGATTTATGGACTGTGTGAGGGGTGTGGTGTAGGTTATTGATGGGTACTGATTTATGGACTGTGTGAGGGGTGTGGTGTAGGTTATTGATGGGTACTGATTTATGGACTGTGTGAGGGGTGTGGTGTAGGTTATTGATGGGTACTGATTTATAGATTGTGTGAGGGGTGTGGTGTAGATTATTGATGGGTACTGATTTATAGATTGTGTGAGGGGTGTGGTGTAGGTTATTGATGGGCACTGATTTATGGACTGTGTGAGTGGTGTGGTGTAGGTTATTGATGGGTGCTGATTTATAGATTGTGTGAGGGGTGTGGTGTGGGGTATTGATGGGCACTGATTCTCTATAGCAGTTTTCTCTACTTTAAAATGATTTTTGGGTCTTGTTTTCATTCCCTTTTATAGAAAAGAAAAACATCGTTCTCACAGATAGTGTATTGAAGATATGTCTGTGTATATCGCTGTGTTGTGTATATATATGTGAACAAACTGAATGATAATTGTATGCAGAATTGACTCCTAATTCTGCCACGTTTTCATTCTATACATGTAGGAAAAGGAAGGTAAGTTCTCAATTTGGATTCACATTTTTTTTTATATCTGTGGTACATGAAAAATTAACCTGGTCTTCAGCTTGATGTAAGAATGATATTAAAGTGCAAATGATCCATGATTCATTTTAAGAGGCGTCAGAATGGTCAAGTTTACAAAGGTAAAAAATATCATCAGTACTTTCTTGGAAAGCAGTTGACGAATTTTAACCACACGCATTGCCGTATTCGAAACTTGAGTGTTTCTTCCCCAAAGATGAACATATTTCTAAGGTCATCATCATCATGTGCCCTGCCGCATGTCGTTGGCGATCATGGCCCTCCATACGATTCTTTTGTCGCTGCAAGTTCATCTCCCAACCTCTCTATCTTCATTCTCTGTCACAGCGATAACAACAAGAAACAACTGAATCCAGCCACAGGAAATTGCCCGAATTCCAGCATGGTTTGTCTATTTTATCAGTCTTTATCGAGTTGTTGCAGATTCCAGCTTTATATGCATTTATGTAAAGTGGACAATGAAGCTTTTGAAATCGCAATTTATTTTCCTGACATGAGTGTAAGAAATCAGAAAGGCCCCTATATTTCCATCTTAGTGCCATGAAAATCATATTGCATGGGACAGAAATGTCATTATGAAAGCATAGCGGAATCGCAAATGAAAACAGCGTGTCAGATAAAAGAATTACCGATGACCACGTATTTGATTTTCCCTTAAAAGCCAGCATGGAGATGGGGGAGAAAAGGCAGAAGAATTGAGGCAAGGAGGAAGAAAGGCAAGGAAAGGAAGAAAGGCAAGAAGGAAAAAAAAGTCGAAACATGTGGACAGCACTAACAAAGCTCTCTCATTTCTGACGATGTTGTGCACTTTCTGAGTCATATTGACAAAATGCAGGCTACCCAATCACATGGTCTGGATGACATGCAAGTGTTTCTGTCCAGTCTCACTACATGGAATCAATTCAGATAAAAAAAAAAAGTATATGCAGCCTCCGTCCAGCTGTAAATGGTTGCCTGACACATTGAAGATGGGGTGGGGGTGGTTACACACATTGACTGTAAATTGAAGAAGAGAAAACCAACGGCAGCTTTATTTTGTCTTTATATTTAGACGTTCCTGGAGTGCCTCAGCGAACTTTAATATCACGTTTGAAGGGAACAGAAGGAGTCGGGGGGTGGGTGTGGAAAGAAATGTGGTGAGAGTCAAGTGTTTCTTTAACTTTCCCAACTTCTGGCAGCAAGATAAACAAGTTTATGTGTTGGGAGCTACGAAAGTTGTCACAGAAAAACAAATCAAGGGAATCATTTTTTTAATTTCATTGATGTTTATTCTAGTGTCGAGAACTGCTTTTTGGCGAGGAAATACAACGTAAATCTGGTTACCAAAAATCCTGTTATGTGAAGTGCTGGACAAGTCCTAGTTGATCCATTTTACTTAATGAGATGAGCCCAACATGGTTTGGGTCAGACCTGATCCACAGTAGCTCAGCATTCAGCGGGTGTCTGTGGAGACAGATGCAGATGAACAACGGCAGGCAAAGAAAACAGGAACAAGGTGTGGGAGAGGGACTGATAGTTTTGAACGCCAGACAATGTTATTTCTGCACTTCATCACGTGGTATTGTGTTGGTGCACGTGACGTTTTCTTAAGGAGTATGAAACCTGAACAAAACCGTGAGAGTGTGTTGTGTCTTGTTGTGTTTTGTTGTTCTGTGTAGTGCGGACTGGTGTCTTGTCGTGTCGTGTCGTGTCGTGTTGTGTTGTGTTGTGTTGTGTCATTCCTTGTCATGTGGGGTGGTGGTGTGTTGCGTGAGCTCTGTGTTGCAGTGTTGGTGTGATGTGTTGTGTTGTGTTATGTTGTGTTTTGGTGTGATGTGTTGTGTTGTGTTGTTTGCCTCCCACCATGAAAAATGGTATTGGATTGGATTGCATTGCATTGCATTGTGTTGTATTGCATTATACTGGTTATTGCATTGCATTATATTTATCGTAGTGATGTCCGAGCAGATTCTCTGCTTGTAAAAGCATTAATATTCCAATAACTTCAGAACTATAATTCGCACAAAGTATTAATCGATGGATATTAAATTGTCTGATTTGAAATCTTCACTCACAAACAGCAAAACGATCAGACAGGTTTTATGGCATTTTAACCTGCTCAGTCCATTACATGCTGCACCGTCATGCTTGAGATCCTAACGAACGTGATATTTAAATATTTAAAGCCGTAAAGTTGTTCACAAAAAAAGAACATTATTGATTAACGCTTTCAAGGGTGAATGGTACTTTGCATTGATCACAAAAGTTTTAAGTGCAGTCAGGTGA
>JAPXFY010000013.1:68960434-68967934 GCA_030674185.1 Monoplex corrugatus
GATTTATACTCTGTTATGAAGAGTGTGGTGCGTATTGTTGCTGGCCACTGATTTATGGGTTGTTTGAAAGACTGTGATGCTTGCGGGTCTGGTTTCTATCCAGCTGTACATCCCAGGCAATAGATGCATTGCTTTGTTTGTAGGTGGTCCATACAGAACTTGGTTTGATCATGTACTTGGTTTAACAAGGACCAAGTTTATGATGTATTGTGCCTTTTGGAAAATGTTACAGTGGTCCAATTTAGATTCGTAAGAACAAGAACAACAGCAATAATGATAATAATAACAGTAATAATAATTATAGTAACAGTAACAACAACAACAATGTAATAATATTAATAATAATAATAATAATGTTGATGATGATACTACTGCTACTACTACTACTACTACTACTACTACTACTAGCAATGATAATGATAATAAGAATAATGATATTATTCATAAGGCTCGAAATCTCGATATACAGATCAAATCAAAACGCATATTCTTTTTTTTTCACCCTTGCTCAGAAGGTTCTTTTCTTTGAAATGTAGACATCACAATATGGAAACTTGCAACAATCTACATTTATATATAGCGCATTCTTGTCTTTACTTTAAATATTCACTCACAATAACAAAGAATTCTAGGTACAACACAACACAACACACCACACACACACACCACACACCACACACACACACACACACACACACACACACACCACACACAAACACACACACACACACACAACAAACAAACCACACACACACACACACACACCACAACACACACACACACACAAACACACACACAACACACACACACACACACACACACACACAACACACACACACACACACACACACACACAACACACACACACACACACACACACACACACACACACACACACACACACACACACACACACACACACACACACAAACACACACACACACACACACACACACACACACACACACACACACACACACAACACACACACAACACACAACACAACACACACACACACAACACACACACAACCACACACACAACACAACTCACACACAACACACACACACACACTCACATCACACCACTACACACAACACACACACCCCACATCTCCTCCTCTCTCTCTCTCACTCATTCTCTCTCTTCTATCTTATCTCATCTATCTCTCTGTCCGAGATGTGGAGGAAAGAGGGAGGAAGGGTGGACACGTATAGGGGAAATCACCGCTGGACAAAGAAAAAAAAGGTTTGTCATCAAGTTAGACTCGAAGGAAGACCGAGTGTGTAATTGTCAAAGAGACAAGTGAAGCTTATTCCAGTTTATGGCAGTAAGATAACATCTATGGTTTCTTGGGTAGTATTAATGAATTGTAGCCACATACAATGTCTTTGTTTCCTCGTTCTGGTGAGCTTAGAGTCCTACCACTCTCAGAGTATATGAGGACTAGCTATAAGAATGTTGCTGTAAGAATCTTTAAAACAACCTGTTGCATTGTGAGATACTGATGCTATTGTCGGATTTTCTTGATTTGCTACGACTGCTTTTTCGTAGCAAACGCACCAGTACAATGATTTCTTGAAAGAATTTGAACCGTACACTACGCTATGTTCACTTCAGGAAAATTTGGGACTTGTCATTTTATATGATAATGATGAGTGTCCAAGATCACGTTTTACATTCAAGTATATCTGTCCCAGGAATGGAACAGCATGAGTATGGTTTAACCATGCTGTTACTTTGTTGGAGGTTCCAGCTTGATGTGCATTTATGTAAAGTGGTCAATGAAGCTTTTGAAATCGCAATTTGTTTTCCTCGCGTCAGTGTAAGGAAACAAAAATCCCCCTATATTTCCAGCTTAGTGCCATGAAAATCATATTGCATGGGACGGAAATGTGTTTATGAAAGCATAGCAGAATCACAAATGAGAATGGCACGGTATATAAAACAATCATTGATGACCACGTATTTGATTTTAGTTTGGCAGTCAGCGAGGAGATGAAGGGGAAATGGAAAATAGCAGAGGCAGGGTGAAGAAACTGAAACATACGTGCAGAACACTGACAATGGCCTTTTCCGGTGATGTGGACCTGCGTGGGTCACTTAGGGCATGGAAATACACCCTGGTCTTATTATATAAGTAGAACAGACGTGGGCATTATGTGGGGATAAGGGAATATGGAAAACGTTCCCCTCAGCCATTCAAACTTTTGGCAGCTGAAACTAGTTTCTGTGTTAGAATCAAACTTTCATCAGGAAAGCGAAACAGATTTAGGGAAGCAAATATTTCTATTTCAATAATTTGTTTCTGTAGATAATCAGGACTGCTTGTCAGAACGGAAATACGGCGCAAATCTGGTTACCATAAAGTCATTTTTGTATCAAGACCCAACAAATCCATCTGATGCATTTCGCTGGGTGAGATGGCCCAAACCTTGTTTGTACCAGACATGTCCTCTGTGAATCCAGCATTCTGCTGATATTCTCTTCCCAGATAGACAGAGAGGAACAGCATGCAGAGGGGATTGGAACAGGTCTGGAAAGGGCTCTGGGGTTATTGAATGCCAGACAGGATTATTTTAGAACTTCTTCGCGTTGAGCAGTGGTTAGCGCGTATGGCATTTTCTTAAGCATGACTAAATTATAAACATGATAACAGACTTTTTCTATTGTAATTTCGACATGTTGTGTTGTATTGTCTTACAATGCATTGTAGTCCGTGGCATAGATAATGTTGCATTACAATGTAATCAGAGCAAACTCATTCTGCGCAAGAGATACGTACATCCCATTGACTTCATAGCTTTGGTAACACACCTCATGTTCAGTATTAGTCTGCAGTGAATGTTACTCATTCAAACTCTCTGTCACACACTTAAAAGGATAGGACAAAATCGCAATACAATGTTGTCTGTTTCGATAAGAACCCAGGACAATAGTTTCATTACTTTTGAAACACTGCTGAAAGAGGTATTCAGAAAAATGGTAGATGAGCTAATCCAAACAAGAATGTTATCAGTAAACGCTCTGTAAACAACGGTTTTTTCCCCAAAGGATTTCAAGAGTTTAACAAACAATTTGCCAGTCTTCTTTTTCAATTTTTTTAAGAAAGAGTATCATTAACATACAAAGCTTTGGCAAAGTATTCAGAAAGTATTCAACCAGGAAGACCCAGGGAGAAGATATTAGACGGACTTGCAGAGTGGCTGAGGACAAAGAGGATGGAAGAGATGCTTGAGGCAACAAGAGATAGAGACAGATGGAAGTCCATGATCGCCAACGCCATGCGGCAAGGCATCTGATGATGATGATGATGATTCAACTATTGTGTACATTGTACATGGTGTATTTATATTCACTGCAAATACTTGCATCTTTTTACTTGAGATGAAGTGTATATTCCCCTCTTAGTGAACTGCGTAACTGAATAACTGCAGCAGGAAGTCCAACAAAGACGCTGATATCTGATGAAGACCCATGTAACAGCCTGATATTACGTGCATGTAATACAGTGTTCACATAGGTTGCTGATATGGGATCGATTATAAGTTGTTTATCACTATAGCCACAACCTGAGTCTCCATGTATACGCATAATAGATTATCTCAGATTAAAGATATGGCCAGTGCAACGTTGTTGGTGTTCGTGGTGGTGTCTCCTTTATGTAGATTGTTTTTTAATCATTTATTTATTTATTTGTTTGTTTGTTATCTTATAGTCGTGATGATTTATTTTGTCAGTTGCTTTTTTTTTTTTTTTTTTTTTTCACTTCTGTTTAAGTATTTCACTTTGCTTTACGATAAACATCAAACATCAACTAGGAATGTGATAACAGAAGATGGTATAAACTTACTGAATTGGCATGGTGCCACTCTTCCGACTGGGTGACGGAAATCCGTTTTCTCAGCAAGGCCCCAGACGGAAATTCCGTTGTGAATAATTTGTACAGTTTCCCTTTGAGTGGTAAAGTGACTTTTTTCAGATGAAAAGTGTACATATCAAAGGCGGCCCCTGGACCCCAGCCTGATTTTCAGTTTTTTTCAAATTTTCAAAGTGTCACCCTTGATTGACAATACTGATGCACAAACGACAAAGAATATATTATTATATGAATATGAGTAACAGTATTTGATGTACTGATGAATTCACTGAAACGTTGAAATTTAACATTACATGTCAGGAAAGTGATAAACGTACTCTCTGCTGAGAGCAGTGGCATATCATCGTTCCATTCAGCATTGAAACTGGAAAAGATAAAGCTTATTCTGGCATTATCCTGTTTTATCTTGAATCTCCTGTATAAAGATATATTTGAAAGACATTGGTGAATGGTGTTTCTATAGATATCTCATTTTGCACGCATTAAATGAAATTTGTATCTCTTTTTACATGTCTATCGACACAATACACTACAAGGTTTTGTGAGATTTTTTTTTTAGCAAAATGTTAACAAATCCATTTCATCAGCCATATGCTGATGAGAGGATTTACATATGTAATGTTTTCCGTACAAAATGTTGTATTGATAGCGATCATGACATCCTACCTGTCCAGTTATAATTGCATTATCTGATACATAAAGGTGTCAGATTGATAGCAGAGATCAGTGACGTGAGTGTTGATTACTGGGGAGTGGTGACAAAAATGACAAACTTATCAACGGGGCAGGGTGTGTGTGTGGGGTGTGTGTGTGTGTGTGTGTGTGTGTGTGTGTGTGTGTGTGTGTGTGTGTGTGTGTGTGTGTGCGCGCGCGCGTGCATAATTATGTGTGTGTCTATGTGTGTGTTTGTGTGTGCTGTGTGTGCATGTGTAAATGTGTGTGTTTGTGTGTGTGTGTGTACGTGTGTGTGTGTGTGTGTATGTGTGTGTGTGTGTGTGTGTTTGTGAGTGTGTGTATCTGTCTGTGTAAGTGTGTAAGTATGTGTGTGTTTGCGTATGTGTGTGTCTGGGTGTGTGAATGTTTGTGTGTGTGTGTGTGTGTGTGTGTGTGTGTGTGTGTGTGTGTGTGTGTGTGTGTGTGTGTGTGTGTGTGTGTGTGTGTGTGTGTGGTGTGTGTGATGTGTGTATGTCTGTCTATCTGTGTGTGGTGTCTGTGTGTACGTGTGCGCGTGCGAGCGTATGTGTGTGTATGTGTATTTATGTCTGTGTGTACATGTATATGTTTCTGTGTGTGCGTGTGTGTCTATATGTACTTTGTTGTGTACGTGTGTTGTGTTGTGTTGTGGTGTGGTTGGTTGTGTGTGTGTGTGTGTGTGTGTGTGTGTGTGTGTGTGTGTGTATGTGTGTGGTGTGTGTGTGTGTGTGTGTGTATGTGTGTGTGTGTGTGTGTGTGTGTGTGTGTGTGTGTGTGTGTGTGTGTGTGTGTGTGTGTGTGAAGTACTACCGTTGGTTGGTAGCAGTGTGCAAAGAGTGCAGTGTTGTCGGTATGTTGACGTGACAGAGAGCATGGAAGGCTGTTTGTCTGTCTGTTCACACCGTACTGTAGGCTCCATTTTGTCTGCTGAGGTGTGTACTCATTACCTTATTGCTTCTTTTCGCTTTTCCCTGTGTGTTTAGGTGTGTCCGCGGGGTGTGTGCGTCTATGTGAGTAAGTGGTCGTGCGCAAGCGTATGTATGTATGTGTTTGTGTGTCTGTGCACGTGTGTGTATATGCATGCGCGTGCGTGCGTGCGTGTGCGTGGGTGTGTGTGTGTGTGTCTGTGTGTGTGTGTGTGTGTGTGTTTCTATCTTTAAGTGCATAATTTCACACATTTCACCTACCACAAGCAACAACCAACAACAACGCATTAAACATATTCGTATTTTAAACTAGATTCAGTACAATATAAGTGTTAATATGTATTTCAAACTACATTCAATACAGTGAAATGATACCTTAGAGTGTAATATTTCATTTTTTCACACGCTGCCACACGCTTGTCATGTTTCATGAGATAAACATCCTGTGAAGAGAAAAACAAAATAAGAGAACTGCCAGGTTAGGTGTCCATCAGTGTCGAAAAAGCATTACCACATGAAAGGGACACATGTCATTTCTACCAAAATGATATGTAATCACAAACACGCCACCGCCTATTCTGGCGGCTTGTAAGGGGTGAATGTCCTGTTAAGTGAGTGATGTAGAGGTATTAGTGTAAAGTACTAACATCGTACAGTCTAAAAAAAATACCGATAGTTTAAGTTACCCGCTCCTTTTAAAAAGATAATGGCACGATCTATAGTGACAGGTGATTTGTCAGGAAGTAAGAGTCCAGTTTTTTTTTTGAACGGATGAGTCATTGCTCTTCCCGTTTTGGTCCTCACATTCTTTGAGGTTACTGTTGTTGAAACTCACTTTAACCTTCTGACTACTGCATCTTGTCCATCAGCATATTGCATTGTCAGCCGTCTAAACCTATCCACCGGCTTCCTGCAGTTTTTTTCAGTTGGTGTGTAGGGTTCAGGAATCAAAGGGTTAAACAGTACTTCCTGGTTTTCGGTGAAGACGAAAGTATAGGAGCTGGCAGCCATGTGAGCTGGTGGCAGGGCGGGCTGCCCGAAAAATAGATGAAGACCCTGAGTGGGGCGATAGAGGGGTCTTCCATTTTCTCTTGGTCCGGTGGCTGGGCTGGACCTGTTTGGTGCGCGTTGTGTGGCTGTGTCCCGGGATTTATCTCTTCACCTTGCCATTCACTTTGCAAACAAGGTAACTAATGACTGAATCCGAATGGGTCATGCAACGCATGACCACCGCCGCCCCCCTTTCTTTTTTTTTCTTTTTTTTTTTTCCTTCTTTTTTTTTCTTGATGAAATGACTGTCGAATGGCCTTATGAGCTTTGGAGGTGCTTCTCCGGATAGTGGCGAGGCATTGATGCTCTGGGTTCCATCTGCGCCATCGGGATGTCTCTTGTTAACTTTGGTTTGTGCTTGGCCGTTGACTTCAGGGAATCAGGCCTGATGACGGCAGGGAAAGACCTGCTGGCTGCTCGGAAAGACGACAAACTTGGGATCCCTTTTGGGGCATATCAGATCTTGCTGAACAGCAAAATGGGACTGGCCCGGAGCAATCCTGCCTGGCCACTTTCGTGGCCGTTCAAACAACCCCAGTGGTTGAAGTAAGGCAGCGTTTGGAGCTTCCGACTGCTAACTATCGAGACTACAGTAAAGGAAAAGTAAAAGGAGATGACAGCTATGTGAGCTGATGGCAGAGCGTGCTGCCCGAAAGAGAGAAGACCGGAGTGGGGCGAGAGAAAGCTCTTCCGTTCTGTCTTGGTCCGGTTGCTGGGCTGGACCTGGTTGGTATGCGTTGTGTGACTATGTAATAATTACATAATAATTACAATATTTATATAGCGCAAAATCTTGATAAAATCAAATCTAAGCTATGTCCCGGGGTTTGTCATCTCCCCACCTGAGCATTCGGTTTGTAAACAAGGCAATTGATGACTGGGTCCGAATGGGTCATGCAACGCATGAACAGCCCCTCTTTGCTTGAAGAAATGACTATCGAGTGGCGTCCA
>JAPXFY010000013.1:68975434-68980434 GCA_030674185.1 Monoplex corrugatus
GTGTGTGTGTGTGTGTGTGTGTGTGTGTGTGTGTGTGTGTGTGTGTGTGTGTGTGTGTGTGTGTGTGTATTATTATATATATAAACATATCAATATATATATATGTATATACATACATATATATATGTTCTCAGTTGCGAGCACACACACACACCACACACACACACACACACACACACACACACACACACACACACACACAACACACACACACACACACACACACACACCAAACAATTAATGATTTCAACTATTATTGATTTCATATTTCACATTATCATCATCATCGTCGTTGTCGTCATCCTCTCCTCCTCATCATCATCGTCGCTGAGAAGATAAGTGTATGAGAGAGAGAGAGACAGAGACAGAATCCATACGTATATACATATATATAATATAATACACATATATATATATATATATATATATATATATATATATATATATATATATATTGATATGTTTATATATACATAGATACATACATATGTATATACATACATATGTGCAAGCTTTTCTAAACTCTCAAGCAGTATTTACAGGAGGATAAATAATTCCATGCCTGTCCAGTTTACCTGCAGCATAATTGTTAGACAAAGTGTCAGACAAATATCAGACTGAGTGTTCATGACAAGGGAACAGTGACCAAGTGACAAACGTATCAACAGCAGTAAAATGATTTGTGTGAGTGCGTGCGTGCGTGTGTGTGTTTGTGTGTGTGTGTATGTGTGTGTGTTTGTGTGTGTGTGTGTGTGTGGTGTGTTTCTGTGTGTGTGTGTGTGTGTGTGTGTGTGTGTGTGTGTGTGTGTGTGTGTGTGTGTGTGTGTGTGTGTGTGTGTGTGTGCTCGCAACTGAGAACAGATTTATTTGCCTTAGAAGTCCAAGAAGGAGAGATAATAGGACACGCACTTGGTTGTCATGGATGGAGGGATTCGTAGCCCTCGAACAATTCCAGATATGCTCCACCCGAATCTGCCAGCAATTATCTGGCAGACTTCTTGAGCGTGCACAAATCCATATGCGCTGCTGGCAAGGTCTTGAAACGGAGAGGGGGTAGAAGAAACCTATAAACCACTATGCTGACACTACGAGAATAATGAAAACACTAAGATGGACAGGAAAGCTGGAGGGAAAGAGAACACAAGATAGTAGACCCAGGGAGAAAAACATTGGACGTACTTGAAGGTGGTTGAGGACAGAGAGAGGGTGGGAGATGTACTTTTAGCGACAAGGAATATATTCGTATGAGGACCACGATCGCTAACGCCATGCGGCAGGGCACATGATGATGATGATGATGATGATGATGATGGTGATGATGATGATGAATATGGACAGGTCAGTTTTTAATGTTGTGGACTGGGATCGGACTCGAGATCAGAGATCTTGGGTCCATGGACTCTTATCAAAAGAAATGACCAGCCGTGTGGATGAATGGACACACTGGTCCTCTATCGACTTGTATGGGTCTGCATGTGGGTTACAAGACCGATCCTGTAGGCAACAGATGCTGCATGGGGAGGGGGTTCTCTGGCCTTGGTTGTAGTAAGTTAACATAACAGTTAATGATTTCAACTATTATTGATTTCGTATTTCTCATTATCATCATCATCGTCGTTGTCGTCGTTATCCTCCTCCTCCTCCTCTCATCATCATCATCGTCGCTGAAAGGATAAGTGTATCAGTGATCAAATAGTTTTCATTTTTGTCAAATGGAGGCAATCATAGACCTACTCTGACATATATATATATGTAAGTCGTGGTCCTTAATTAAAAGAGAGGGGGGAGAAGAGAGAGTTGAGTGAGAGAGAGAGAGACAGAGTGTGTGTGGTGTGTGTGTGTGTGTGTGTGTGTGTGTGTGTGTAGTGTGTGTGTGTATGAGTGTGTGTATGAGTCTCTGTGTGTGTGTGTGTGTGCGCGCGTGCGTGAGTGTGTGTGTGTGTGTGTTGCATGGTGTTGTTGTGGGTTGTATGTGTGTAGTGTGTGTGTGTGTGTGTGTGCGGGCGTGTGTGATCTTTACAGTGTTGACAGGATGCAGTACAGTCGTGTTGCGTGACCCTGTGCATGGTACGTCTGTCAACTGTATTGTTATGGTAACCCTCGTGCTGTAACGGTTTTTTCCCCGTTCGTTACCTAATCATTGTCCCTTTTCCCTTCTCTCTCTCTCTCTCTCTCTCTCTCTCTCTCTCTCTCTCTCTCTCTCCTCTCTCTCGTCTCTCTCTCTCTCTCCTCTTCTCTCTCTCTCTCTCTCTGTCGTCTTCTCTGTCTCTCTCTCTCTCTCATCAACTGTTGAGTGATGTTAATGTAATTTTCCATTGGTTGTTTCTCGTTGCACCCCCACCCGTATGTTGTTCTATGTGAATGGCCGTAGAGGCACATTAAAAATTTCGTATTCGTATTCGTATTCTCTCTCTGTCTGTCTGTCTGTTCTCTCTCTCTCTCTGTTCCTCTTCTCTGTCTCTCTTGTCTTGTCTGTCGTTGTTCTGTCTCTCTCTCTGTCTCTCTGTCTTGTCTGTCTGTCTGTCCTGTCTCTCTCTTCTTGTTTTTTTTCACACGCTACTTTTTCAGAATACAGTAAGATGAGGTCGTTTCGTTCCTCAGGCCTCTCATCATTCATTTTACCGGATACAACTGTGTACCGATTGCTTAGCTAACCTGAGGGTTAATGTGCTTCACATAAAGAGAGAGAGAGAAGAGAGAGAGAGTTTGTTGTTTGTTTGTGAGTGTGTGTTTGTGTGAGTGTGTGTTGTGTGGAGAGAGAGAATGATAGAGAGAGAGAGACAGACAGAGACAGAGACAGAGAGAGAGAGAGAATATATTTTTTGTGTGAAAATAGACCAGCCATAAACACGTAGTGCACCTCTCCTTTTTCTCCTTTTTCTTCTTCTTGAATTTTTTCATTTTTTCAATTTTTTTCTTCTAATTTATTGCACTTTTTTGTTTACCTATGAGAGTGGATTTTCTACAGAATTTAGAATTTTGCCAGGGACAGTTCTTTTGATGCTTTCGGATCTCTGAACATTCGCTGGTCATCAGATTTCGGTTTATCGTCTCATCCGAAAGACTAGCGCCTAGACCACTACTTATGATCTATTGATGAGGGTAGATGCTGCAGTGGGGGGGGGGGGGGCGGGAGGGGAGGGGGCGGGAGCGTGAGGAATTAGTGTCGCAGGAGATAAAGCGCTTTAATGAAAATTTTCCACTGTTGTCTGGAGGATTTGTCGTGTCCCCAAGATAGTGCTTTAAGTGCACTCTCCATGGTATGTGTGTGTGTGGTGTGTGTGTGTGTGTGCGTGTGGTGTGTGTGTGTGTGTGTGTGTATGTATGCCTGCGTGCGTGCGTGTCCCTCTGTGTGTGTGTGTGTGTGTGTGTGTGTGTGTGTGTGTGTGTGATTGGCCCCCTATGTAAGTAGTTGGAAACATTTCCCACGCAGCGATCTGTCCCTACAGCGCCCTGAAACATAAGTATGTTCGAAAGTTCGAAACAGACAGATCAGTACAATACAATGATGATTCATCTGGTACGCCCTTCTCCACAGGTCACGGTTTAAAGGAATAAACAACCTGTGAAAAGAGCGGAAAAAAACCCACAGCATTTGTACCCTGTATAGTGTAAGGCATCCATCAGTGTCGAGAGAGCTTTATGACATGAAAGGAACACATGTCAATAGGTTTTACTACAGTGATATTTCACGCTCACACGCTTGTATGACCGTGTGCGTGGGGTGAACGCCCTGTTTGGGTGGTGAGTGAAATAGGAGCAGTGTTGTGTAGTATTTGTACATACTATTGGCAGGGCTGTATCATAATACCTATGTACGCTCTAGTATTAGCCACCCGGCAGTTTACGAAGTATCATGTGTGGATGTGCAGAGTCGTGTCTGTGGTACAGCATTCAGCTGAAAAGATTCGTTGGAATAGCTGTTAGAAATAATTAAATCATTTCGGGTTTTGTTTGTTTGTCTGTTCGTTCGTTCGTTCATTCGTTTCTTCCTTCCTTCCTTCCTTCTCTTCTTTCTTTTCTTCCTTTCTTTCTTTTCTTCCTTTCATTCTTTCTCTCTTTCTCTCTGTTTGGTTGGATGGTGGGTGGGTCGGTGGATGGTTGGTGGTGATGGTGGTTGTCATCGTCGTCGTCGTCGTTGTATAGCGCTGTTTTCTAAACTCATTTGGACTCAGTGTGCAATACACGTACACAAACCTTTTTAGGGCAGGATGGAGAACTCGAACTGTTAGACTTGATTGATGATTGATTTGGTTCAGTTTTTACGTCGACACCCACCTCAGGTGATATGGCCGACGGGGATAACCATTCCAGGGAAGTGGGGGAAGGGGGGCCTATCTAATCCTATACTGACTCCACCAGAACAACAATGATGTTAAGATGGGACAGTGAGAAGACCAGTTTTAATATTGCGCTCCCCGGGATTCGAACCCACAACCAATAGCATGTGAATCCGACGCTCAAACCAACTGAGCTACTGGGGCCCGTCGACTGTTGACCATATTCTTTTTTATCGTTGCACGGTCTGCTTGGTGGGCGTGCATGCTGGGTGTTTTCATGTTTCCATAACCCAGCCATTAAAATGACTTACAGGATCTTTAACATACGTGTCTGATATTCAGCATGCAGTCTACACACGAGGTGGGGCTAAGGACTGGCAGGTTTGCATACATGTTTATTTGAAGATCGGAAAAGTTTACGCCCTTCATTCATCAAGCAGAGGTGTCCAGAGGAATTGAACCCGGTACTTCTGATTGGAAGTCCGACATTTATCCACTTGACTACGACGCCCGTCAGTATTCAGCTGCAAGGTCTTGCTTGGAGTAAAGATGGTAGAGGTCCTACTTTCAGATCTGCCAGCTTGGGTTCGATTCTGGCTCAGAGGGGAAAACATGAAAGCAGCATGCAGTCCCTTCCTGTCATGAAATCTACCTGACCCTGTCCTGGATTGAAAGTGTGTGTGTACGTTCGTTCTTTGATTTAACGTCTTTTCACTATAA